>JAMPIV010014244.1:0-410000 GCA_024509875.1 Oreohelix idahoensis
CCCAGTTCCAAAAGACGTATTTTAACTCGGAGTCTCCGGGAACGACTACTTGGGTGTTGCAAAATTTGTTTCAATGTCTGATTAAGTCACCTAACAATTATTCCAGGCGCGGGAGTTAGCAGAGCACAGTGTCAATAGCGTAGGTTTAAAAAATGATGAATGTCAGGTCGGTGCCTTCCCTCAGTATAGGATTCACTTTAGTCACACCACAGATTTGTCCACAAAAAATATATATATATATAGTCGGGAAATGTTAGTTAATACTTAAAGTATTTCGCGCCACCAGGCAGAAAGATTACGTAGAGTTTTTCTAGAAGAAATTAAGATCTGGCTCCAAGGTCCAGTATTTATCATTACAGTCTTTGAAAAACCCGTTATTGGGATATAGTATTTCTGGCTAACTCGGGTTGCATATGCACTGTTTAGACCAGTGGTACTTAAGAAACCCACGTGGTTCAAAATAAGGACTGTCTATTTCTTCACAAGTATGGAAACTACTACTAGGTGCTGGTAAAGTTAGGGTCACCCCAAAACTTTCACTGTGTGGAGGAAAAATAACACATATAATATAATAAACAGAATCTGTACTGGTTATAACTTACATTTAAACTTGCAAGCAGAGAGCTTTGCTTATCATTTAAACTTCCCGTGACGTAAAGTTATATTTAAAAATCAGCAATCCTCATGAATTAGGAACACGTGCGTATTCCGTCACCATTCATGAGGCTCGATTCTAGAGTTTATACGTTAGTTTAGAAAAAATACACTCGACTGAGTATTAGCGGTTAAATTAAATTCATAAATAGCTACAATTGCCGTTATAAGCTAGAAATTTTAATTTTATTCTGCTTTCCACTGAATGCTTCCCTAGAAAATATAATAGCCTACCACTTTATTTCTCTTCTGCGCTAAAGAAATAGATTAAAATGAATTAAGCGATTTAACACTTTAACACTCACAAAATCTATATATCTATCATATTAATTACCTCAACCACAGAAGTACAGGTAGTCGCACAACTTAAGAATAAAAATGCTGAAAATATTTCTGGAAGTCTAGAAGTTCGACAAATTGCCGAAACAAACTGAGATCTTCGCTAACAGCTATTCTGTTTACGAGCAACCTATCTACTGTGAGTCTATGAGCGAGAATGAAATTAAAGTTTCAAACTTGGCCAATATCTTTAAAATCGGACACAGGATCCTAATCTTATTTCGCCAAGCGAAATAGTCTCCCCTGTCCGTATAACACCTTCGTCCGCTTATCGCGTGACGTAACAGCCATCAGTGGCCGAGGGCTTGCATGAGTTGCAAATCTCAGACCACCGTCTCCAGTGCGGAGTGGATTTTCACGCTAAGGGGTTTTTCCTGACGAAAAACCTCATGCGGTTACTGAAATGCAGACTCTCTGTCTACTTTCCATGTCCCTCGGGTGAATTTTCACGCCCCAGGCCAGAGACCCTCAGACGAATGTCTAGCGAATGCTGTAAATTCACGCCTATCGTCCGACCAGCGCGACTGACATGTACGCAATACCACCCAGGTGCGATTCTCAGTTTTAGAGAAAGGAAAACAGGTAAAGTTTGCGAATTATATGAAAATAATATTCGCAAAACGAATGGATGAAAAATATACAGGAAAAAGGAAATAGAGAGATAATAAAAGAGAGAATTTCGGGTGAAAGAATAGGAAGAAGATGTAGGAAATAAATGAATATAAACCCTACGTGACAATAGGGCAGGCCAATTGTAGCGGGAGGTTATTTAAAATTATTTATTGTGTAACAGTATGCCAGTAAAGAGTTCTGGTCTTACAAGTAATACCCCAGTCTTAGAAATAAGCACTGGTGTATTGTTATCATAAAAATAGTCAGACTGTGAAAACCCTGGCCCAGTTGGTAAGAAGTAGTACCAGGATTTAAGGTGTCTCCTCCCTGTGACTATCTTATGATTACTTTTATTCTAGGGGATAAGTAAAATGAACATTCACTGAAACCACAAATGGAAGAAGTGAATAAATGCTCAGGTACAGTTAAAATAGTTTAATAATTACACTAATATTCTATTTCTACTAGTTGGAAAAGAGTATAACATATATCGTATATATAAAAACTATTCACACAATTACTATTATTGTCTGTTTTAGACTTCAAGATCTTATAAGGATAAAGTTACTGTAATCATGTTATTAGTCCTTTGAATTTAAGGATAACTGTCATCAGTTGACTGAGTTTCTGTATGGTTACTTATTGTTTTCAACTATTGGCTGTTTCACATGTATAGGTGGTCAGTGTCAAACAGGACACTTATCTTTCCAACTTGATACTACTGAAACTGTCCTTTGCTGATATCAGACTTGGTAGGCCCAACAGTAGGGATGCCAATGACCAGTTGAAGTTCACTCTTTGGGGTCCTGCACTTTGGTGGGATTGCCTCGGATGAACTACACCGGCTTCTGATACTGGACAGTCTGGTTTGAGTTATTTCATGGGACCTGCAACATATCAGCCTTTTCTAGTATTTTGCTAGACTTGTAGTTGACTAGCACAGATGTCACCAGTCAGTCATCAGATGTCACCGTTATACAATCATAGTAAGTAAGGACATCATTTCAGAGTGACCAATAGAGCATTAATATTTAACATTTCATTTCAATTAAGTGTAACTGACTAGCACATAAGTCAGACAAGTCAGTCATCAGGTGTCAAAGTTATACAGTCATAGCAAGTAACATCAGTTAAATGATATAGAATTAATATTAACATATCAGTAATAAACATCATCTGGTTTATTCCGCTCCTATACATCCCTTCATATTCTATAACTTGTTCCTTCCAAATCATATGAAGTACGAATTCAAATCTAAATGCTATCTTAGCAACTACCCAAAAATTAATACATAAAATGAAATAGAGTGAAGTGACCACGTGATCAGGTTGCTTTTCTACTGAAAACAGGCTGTAGAACACTCCAGTTTACCAGCTGTAAATGGGTACAAAAGTTGTGCGCTCGAACTAGGGAAGGCAAAGGCAGCGAGGAAGGGGACTAGTCACCTAACCTCGTAAAAGCGGTATCTTCCATGCTGAAGCTTCTAACAATTTATTTCCCTAAGACAATCTCTGGTCATGGGACTGCCTTTATCTTCGTAAGCGATAATGCATTTAATATCGACGAGATACAGCATTAAATATAATAAATATTTTCTATTTGGCTGTGGGGCTAGTTTTGATACGTTTTTGTACAAGCAACCATCTTCCACTAAGCACATGAATAAATCATATTAAAATAATAATACGTTATATCAATGAATATTATACAGGCATATTTTGTGAATTCTAAATGAACCTGTAATACAAAATAAAAGAAATTATTATACAGGATAGCTATCGTAAATTCGCTTACCCTCAGACTCCAGACACTTAGACTGAAATTTTCTGGCGATCCGCTCACACTTCAGATGGATTTAGAGTCGTGGCGTTATCTGCCCTCAGTCTTGTCTCAACCTCTTGCGTTGTGGGTCTTCTCAAGATTTTTACCGAAACGCTTTATATACGATAGCGCGAACGTATCGGAGAGCACGATACGTCACAGCCTAAACTAGACTGAAAAAATCCTTCCCGAACCGTGATTTCAGCCGATCTGTGCGTGCGACTGAAATTTTGCACTTTTCTCATTCACGGGGCCACAGCATATTAATTATCCATATTGTCATTCATCTTATCTAGTGGAGAATACACCATCCTTACCCCCCTGTATGGGCTGAAATGTGAAAAATCCACCTTTTGGTACGGATTCCTTCTTTATGTTTTTTTTAATTGTTGGCGATTCCCTCTGTCCGATACACGTTTCGCTTAACGCCGCCATTTTGAAAGCGGTCGTTCGATCGTAGACGGGTTTATAAATCTAACTGAACTCATTTGCAATGACTTGAAACCAATTTGCGACATAGCTCCCCCATATTTTAAGCTGGATGATATCTAGCTTTTACTATTTGGGTACAAAGACAATTGCAAATCGACGACCATTCCGAGGTAATTGAGTTTTCTCACCTTCTTCTATCCTCCTCAAGCATCCTGTGGGAATGGTAATCGATTCTAAGAAAATCTGCGCCCACATTCTGTTTTCCAATAATTAATATACACTTTCATTCCTTTACTATCCTCTCTCTCCTTCCGGTTCGGAAATTTTTCAATCAACAGCAGGCTCTTACTTGCTGGTGAAACGGGGGTCGGTAGGGGTTTCCCATGAAGTTTACCGCCTCTTTTCGTTGATAGTTGGATGTGGTTTTCCCTCGCAAATCAGTAGGTGTTTGATTTTGATTTTATCGCTAACATGATTTGTTCCTTTTTTTCCAGCGCATGGGGTTCACAGAACTGCAATTGAAAGACCTGTGTTGTGGGATGTTTCCTTTCCCCTCACCCCCGTGTGGCAAAATCTCGGGAGTACCCACCCTGATTGCTGGTTTGAAATACTGCGTGTAGATTTTTGATGACGACTCTTCCGTCGACTTTCTGAATCTACATAGGTGCACTCTGGACAGGAATTTACATACTGATTTATGTCTCCGTAATACCTGGCCAGTAGAACTGGGTGGCTATTCTTTGTTTGTGGCACAGGGCATTAACCCAGGTGTTTCACACATCATTAAGTTGATATGTTGTGTCCCCAGCCCTATAACCTTATTCCTATAGGTGGATGGTACAAACAATTAAGGCACACGATTTGACCATGGACTTTTTTCGTCCTGCTCTTCCAGCTTTTCCTGTACAAGAGTCCCATGTTCCCATATATAGAAATGTCCTTTCCTTGGAGCTTTATGTTTCATATGTGTTTTGATAATTTGCCAAAACAAGGGCTTCAACGTGCTGTCTGCTTCTTGAGCCCGGTTTCATATTTCAGTTGAATGAAATTTTTAACGTTTGGTGTCCCTCTCTCTTATGTTCCTGGAGTCAGCCTTGGTCTGGATTCCTGCCATAACCATAGGTTTTACAGGGTCTCCCTAAGAAAACATTATTTACGCCCCTCACATTAAGGGGTTAATTGGATAAAAGGGATCTATCAAAAGCTGCATTTATCTCCGCCCTTCCACATAGCGACAACTGACAATGAATCTTTGCTATGGGTAATGTAAAGGGTTGTTGGGTGGCTATCTTCCTTTTAGGTGGCCCTTGAATGTCTACTGGTGTTTCTCTGTGGTGATTTGTTCAGGGCTCACACCAGAGATGCACACACGACGACATTGCGTCATTAGGACAAACCTGTGTCATATACATTCCTGTGACTTGTGTTGCCATTAACACAGTCAACAGTCTAATATCTCCTGGGTAGGTGGGTGATGGAGGCTAATTTCTGACTCAGGCCACAGTTCCAGTTCCTAACAAACAAAGTCCTCACCTGTAGACATGCAGCATGATGAAGGGGTTTTTTTCCTGTCCCATCATTCATCAGTGTTGTGTTTTGCTCATCTTACAAAATTTGCAACCACTTAGCTCCCTGTTTGTAGGGTTTATTTTCCTGAGTCTGAGGGTTCTTGTCCTTATTAATCAAATCTTTGGCTTAATTGGTCTTCCACATATCAAGACCACTTCATCTCATAAATGGGTATTCTGCGGTGGTGGTTTATTTTTCCTGAATGTCTACCTGGTTTCTTGTGGGGTATTCCTTTCACAGCTTGGAGATGCTTGGTATCCTCTAACTGCATATTTCAGGACAAATGTCTTTCCATGCTCATCTCTTCCTTGTTTGCCATAGGAATATCTCCTGGATTTCTTAGCTATGGAATTCTTCACTTGTCCTAACAGTAACCAGTCCATTTCTTTCAGAGTCCTCACGTTCACTATTTCTGAGCAAAAAGGTGTAGCTGTTCCTTCAGATCCATTTCAACACAAGACTTTTGATCACTTCATCTACAAAATCGGTTACATGTTTGCTCCCTGTTTCAAAATTGTTTTTACTTTTCTCTACTCATGAAACCTCCATTTTGCTTTAATATCAAATCTTGCTATTCATGCTTGTAGATATCTACAAAAACTTCATATTTTCAAACATACATCTTCTTGGTCTCTTAATAAACCATTTCTTTCAGGAGGAACTACGTGATAATGCATTCATAATGGAATTTGTATCGGTCTCTCACATTTTCCTTAATCTTCCTTTACTCTATTCTTGTTCAAACTAACTTTTCTTTACACATGGATTTTTCAACTAACATCGTACCATTTCTTTAGCCTCCAGATCCTCGTAGGTTTTCTGATACTTACCTAAACTACTCCATTTCAACAAATACGTTTCTAGCCTAGCTGAGAACTGGTTATATGTTTCTCCAGGTAGAAGTTTAGAAGTTCTAAATTTCTTCCTATATGCCTCAGAGTTCTTTTCATACCGGATCAGTAAGGCTTGCTTTAGTATTTCATAATTTTCCTGATCTTCTTTGGGGAGTTTCAGAAACACATCATATGCAATACCTCTCAATCCCTGGGATAACTTTAGACTCCATTTTTTCCTTTTCCAGTCCATATGTAGAGGCTAGCCTTTCATACCTATCCAGGTACGACTCAATTGCGTCCTCCTTTTCAACAAATGGATCTAGGTGGAAGTTCATGGCCCCATTTGCTGTGTTCTGAAAAAGAGCTATTCGCAGAATGAGGTGAGCTATTACCATGGGTGATAGTCCCAGCCTGAAGTTCAAGATCAAGCTGTCTCATTTTCAGCTCATGGTCTCTCTCTGCTTGTAACCTCCTTTCTTCTCTCTCGGCTTCTAATTTCTTGGCTTCTCTCTCTGCTTCCAATTCTAATTTCTTGGCTTCTCTCTCAGCTTCTAGTTTCTTTGTTTCTCTCTCCGCTTCTAATTCTAATTTCTTGGCTTCTCTTTCTGCTTCCAATTTCTTGGCTTCTCTTTCTGCTTCCAATTTCTTGGCTTCTCTTTCTGCTTCCAATTTCTTGGCTTCTCTTTCTGCTTCCAATTGCTTTGCTTCTCTCTCGGTGTACTTTTCACATTCCGTCGTGACATACCGGATCAGAACGTCACCATCCATGCCAAGCTCTTTTCCCACCTGCAGTGTAGCAGACCTAAATTTGACCAAGTCAGCCATGATGTATCTGTAGTCTAGTAGGGCAAGCGATCTTACTCAACTAATTTACTACAATATAATTAACTTATTTAAAATTAAAGTTAATTAAACTGACTTCACCATATATGAAACAGCTTTCTTTATCTGTACTCAATGGTACTCCTACAAAAAAAAATTATTTCCTACTATGTTACTCTTTCCAAAAAATTTACAAAACAAAATTTCTACACAGCAGAAATAGAAAGTTGGCTCAGGAATATCAAAGATATATCCCGCAGACGAGCCCCCACTGTAGCGGGAGGTTATTTAAAATTATTTATTGTGTAACAGTATGCCAGTAAAGAGTTCTGGTCTTACAAGTAATACCCCAGTCTTAGAAATAAGCACTGGTGTATTGTTATCATAAAAATAGTCAGACTGTGAAAACCCTGGCCCAGTTGGTAAGAAGTAGTACCAGGATTTAAGGTGTCTCCTCCCTGTGACTATCTTATGATTACTTTTATTCTAGGGGATAAGTAAAATGAACATTCACTGAAACCACAAATGGAAGAAGTGAATAAATCCTCAGGTACAGTTAAAATAGTTTAATAATTACACTAATATTCTATTTACTTTGGTGGGATTGCCTCGGATGAACTACACCGGCTTCTGATACTGGACAGTCTGGTTTGAGTTATTTCATGGAACCTGCAACATATCAGCCTTGGCTAGTATCTGGCTAGACTTGTAGTTGACTAGCACAGATGTCAGACCAGTCAGTCATCAGATGTCACCGTTATACAATCATAGTAAGTAAGGACATCATTTCAGTGATAGAGCATTAATATTAACATTTCAATTAAGTGTAACTGACTAGCACATAAGTCAGACAAGTCAGTCATCAGGTGTCAAAGTTATACAGTCATAGCAAGTAACATCAGTTCAATGATATAGAATTAATATTAACATATCAGTACTAAACATCATCTGGTTTATTCCGCTCCTATACATCCCTTCATATTCTATAACTTGATCCTTCCAAATCATATCAAGTACAAATTCAAATCTAATGCTATCTTAGCAACTACCCAAAATTAATACATAAAATACATAGAGTGAGTGACCACGTGATCAGGTTGCTTTCTACTGAAACTGGCTGTAGAACACTCCAGTTTACCAGCTGTAAATGGGTACAAAGTTGTGCGCTCGAACTAGGGAAGGCAAAGGCAGCGAGGAAGGGGACTAGTCACCTAACCTCGTAAAAGCGGTATCTTCCATGCTGAAGCTTCTAACAATTTATTTCCCTAAGACAATCTCTGGTCATGGGACTGCCTTTATCTTCGTAAGCGATAATGCATTTAATATCGACGAGATACAGCATTAAATATAATAAATATTTTCTATTTGGCTGTGGGGCTAGTTTTGATACGTTTTTGTACAAGCAACCATCTTCCACTAAGCACATGAATAAATCATATTAAAATAATAATACGTTATATCAATGAATATTATACAGGCATATTTTGTGAATTCTAAATGAACCTGTAATACAAAATAAAAGAAATTATTATACAGGATAGCTATCGTAAATTCGCTTACCCTCAGACTCCAGACACTTAGACTGAAATTTTCTGGCGATCCGCTCACACTTCAGATGGATTTAGAGTCGTGGCGTTATCTGCCCTCAGTCTTGTCTCAACCTCTTGCGTTGGGTCTTCTCAGAGTTTTACCGAAACGCTTTATATACGATAGCGCGAACGTATCGGAGAGCAGATACGTCACAGCCTAAGACTAGACCTGAAAAAATCCTTCCCGAACCGTGATTTCAGCCGATCTGTGCGTCGACTGAAATTTTGCCTTTCTCATTCTCAGCATATATAATATCCATATTGTTTCATCTTATCTAGTTATACACCATCCTTCCCTGTACTGAAATGTAAAATCCTTTTCATACGGATTCCCTTCTATTTTTATTTATTGTTGGCGATTCCCTCTGTCCGATACACGTTTCGCTTATACGCCGCCATTTTGAAAGCGGTCGTTCGATCGTAGACGGGTTATAAATCTAACTGAACTCATTTGCAATGACTTGAAACCAATTTTGCGACACCAATCAATCGTCACAATGTTCTGCTGCTGTAGATATTGCTGCGTAATGCATGCGGTGTGCGCACGTGCGTTATACTGCTGGAGAAGCAGCAAGTCTGGATAATTTGTGAACGCAGGAGCAACCAATGCATTCAGAACCTCATCTCGATATGTCACAGCATTAACGTTTCCACGGAAGACGCGAAGAGGCAAGCGATGGTGAAAACTGAATCTTCCCCAAATGTGAATACTGCCACCTCCAAATCGGTTGTGCTGACAACACAGCAATCTGCAAAGCGCTCTCCACACCGTCGCCAAATCCGCATACGTCCATCAGCAAAGGATATATTGAATCTGCTCTCGTCTGTGAATAGGACAGCATTCCACTGCAGTCTAATCCATCTAACATGTTGCTCTGCCCATTGCAGGCGCTGCTGAAGATGTCTGTGAGTCAAGTTTGGCCCAACATAAGGTCGTCTTGCAGTAAGGCCTGTTTCTCTGAGTCGTCGTATGACTGTCATTCGAGAGACTTGCCCACGTCTACCCACTATTGCTCTTGCTGTTTGACTTGCCGGGAGAGAACGATTCCTTAGGTGACTCAGCACAATATGACGATCTTGCGCAGGGGTAGTAACTCGTGGTTGGCCACTCCGAAATCTATCCCGGGCACTGCCAGTGGTTCCATAACGTTCATTGAGACGTACAATAATGCTGTGGTGGCAATTCATCCTTCTGGCAATAGCCTGCGAGCTCATTCCGGTCTCCAACATACCAATGACTCGTTGGCGGTCGTTTTCAGATAGTCGTGGCATTTCAAGCACATGTACTGGGTGTTTTGTCTCAACGGCCTTTTTATACCGAGTATACTGCCACAACGCGTACACATTTTCAGGGTCATGGCTGTTGGGAATCGTGTTGCACGTGTAACTTTCATTGTTTTCATGTAGTCTGTACACAAACCCGTGGGTTGAATCATGCACTTTCCATTCCAGCAGCCATTCGCTCTCTACCTCATGACAAACACGGGGAAAATCCATTCCCACACTTTTTTTTCCCAGCTTCTTGGCATCAGTATACATAATAGTGGTGCGTTTTTAATGTGCTTCAGTACATATATCAAACAGAACCTTAACTCAATTTAAATAATTAAGCAAAACTGACTCTCTCTCTCTCTCTCTCTCTCTCTCTCTCTATATATATATATATATATATATATATATATATATATATATATATATATATATATATATATATATATATATATATATATATATATATAGATATATATATATATATTTACAATTTATTGAACCTATACCGTTTCTCTTTCTAGGAAAATGATAAAGAATTCAAATGTTTTTACAAAATAAAATAAATAAACATGAAATGTCCATTTCCACAATATGTCAATATGATGAAGTTATATTTCAAATATCAATTATTCATTTCAACTCCGCCAATGCCGGTCCCAAGCCCGGATGAAAAAGGAGGAGGACGGCCTGCATGGAGGCCGTAAGGAGGCAGCCCCTCCACCATGCAAAGGCACAACAGGCCAATCACCTGTTTGCTTTAAATCACGATTACTAGCAACACAAGAGAGAAAACTGGACTGATTCTAAAGGCGACGAACTGGAACGGACTACGGACAACGACTTATGGAACTTGGAACACAAGAAGTATAAATGGGAAGGAAGAGGAGCTGGTGGAAGAGATGAGGAAAGCAAAACTAGAAATCCTGGCTATAACGGAAACAAAGAAAAAAGGACAAGGAGTCATGGATCTCGATGGCAACACGCTGCTCTACAGTGGTGTACCCATGTCTGAAAGAGCTAAAGGAGGCGTGGGTTGCATTGTGGCCCAAAATCAAAAAGATAGTATCAAGGGATGGAACTTTGTCTCGGAGCGCATTATTGTTGTTAAACTAAAAGAAGGAGAAACCATAGTCAACCTGGTCATAGTGTATGGGCCAAATGAGGATGAGAGAACAGAGGTCAAGGAGGAATTCTTCGAGCTGCTTCAAAGGACAGTGGATGACTGCCTAGATGAAGTTATCATGCTCGGAGATTTTAATGCCAGAGTTGGAAATGACCATGCTAGATGGGGTGGAGTTATCGGAAGATATGGAGAAGATACTCTCAATGACAATGGAAAGCGACTCCTTAGATTCTGCAGTGAGCAGAATCTGATCATTACAAACACAAAGTTCCCCCATAAGCGCATACATGTATACACTAGATGTGAACCAACAAAGAATGAGAAGTCAGTGATCGACTATGCCATTGTTCGGAGAAGCTCATTCAAATATGTCCGAGATGCTAGAGTCTGGAGGGGGCCAGAGATTGGAAGTGATCACTACCTGCTAACAATCAAAAGAACAACTGAAAGAGTTGCTCAGCCTAGGAACTGTCCAACATCACGCAAGAAATCAAGTAAACGAGCAGGAGAAATGAGCATTAGGACAGCATGGTGAAGCATCAGAAATGATAACCACTAGCACAGAAGAGAAAACCAATGATGGTGAAGATGACGTAAAGATGGAAGAACTGAAGGCAGCACTGGAGAAAATCAAGATTGGCAAAGCAGCAGGGCATGATGGTATAACACCAGAAATGGTTAAGTACAAGGGAGCATCAGGCAACCTATTACTCTTAAGGGTCCTACAGGCAGCGTGGTGCAACAAGACCATACCAAAAGATTGGGAGATTGCCATCATAACTCCAATTTTCAAAAAGGGTGACAATCGACAATGTGGAAACCATAGAGGCATATCCATTCTCAGTGTCCCTGGTAAAATCTACTCTAGAATCCTAGAGCAGAGACTCCGACGCCTAGCTGAGCCACAATTGGATGAGGTCCAGTGCGGATTCCGAGCAAACCGAATCAGACAGCTGAGTGAAAAGGCCCTTGAGTATAAGAGTGAGATCCATCTTTGTTTCGTAGATCTGGAAAAGGCGTTTGACAGGGTCCCTTGGAGCAAACTTTGGGACTGTTTGGCAAGGAAGAATATTCCAGCACCTCTGATTCATGCTATACAGAGCTTCTACAAGTCTTGCAGAAATTATGTGAGGACAGCAAACCATAGGTCGGAAGAGTTCAGGACCACCACTGGTGTAAGACAAGGTGATATCCTATCACCTTACCTCTTCATACTCCGTATGGACGATGTCATCAAGGCATGTAAGGAGAGAACAAGAAAGTATTCAGTGGGGTACTGGAAGATGAGACAGGTCTATATTTCGGAGCTGGCATTTGCTGATGATGTTGCCCTGATTGCTAAATCAGAGGCACATCTCCAATCCAACCTGCAAGTCTGGAAGGAAGAGCTGGAGAAGAGAGGGATGGTCATAAGCAGCTCTAAAACAAAATCCATGGTGATATCACGAGAAGAAAGAAAACATCAGATTAAGCTGGGAGAACAGGTCCTGGAGCAGGTCGACCACTTTAAATACCTCGGAGCTATTATAGACCGAAAGGGAGGCATCAAAGAAGAGTTGGCCACTCGAAAAGCAGCAACCGGGAGACTTTTTCAGGCCATAAATCGTGGATTCCTCAGCAAGAGAGAGGTTGGTAAGAAAACGAAGATGGCTGTATACCGCTCCACCTATGTCCCAGTCTTGACATACGGATGCGAGTCATGGGCAATGACTACAACCCATAAAAGCCAGATCCAAACCTCAGAAATGAGGTATCTGAGGAAGGTGGTTGAAGTAACAAGAAGAGACATGGTACGCAACCAGACGATACGTCAAGGCCTTAAATCCTACCCCCTTCAGACCCAAGTAGAACAGTCCCAATTAAGATAGTTTGGCCATGTCTGCAGAATGGGAGAAGATCGGATACCACGACAAGCATGGGAAACAAAGAGCCAAGGATCCAGACCCCGAGGACGACCCAGAGTCCGCTGGGAGGACAACATTAGACAATCTTTGAAGGATCGAGGACTAGAATGGAACCAGGCCAGGAGGAAGACAGCCGATAGGATAGTCTGGCGCTCTCTTCCAAACCTCTACACCTCACGGTAGAAGGGGAACGACTAAGTAAGTAGTAAGTAATTATTTATTTCACATATATATATTTATAGCTATCACTTTCACTAGACTGTAAAGTTGGTATTTAGTTTATTAAAGTCCTTCATGAGTCATCACTCAAACTGTTTTTGGTATTTGTATTTTATTTCTTATTACTAAGTTGCTGGATAGGCTGACCAGTGTAAATGCGTTTACACTTATCTCCAAAAATGAGAAGCATCCAACTATAGCCAGGATCACACAATGTCTGGATCTCCAGGCTGGGAAAACAGGGTGTCTAGTTCTATGTATCTTGAGAACGTTTGCACCACAGAGTCCCTCAGAAGTGAATGTCTCGTACAATCTTAGTAGTTGCAGGATAAAACCTGTAATATAAATAATCGCAATCCCTGTATGGTCCAGCACTATTCTATCCACACACACAATGGACGTAACAAACAGTGTCAGACATTGTGCTAACATTTGCACAGGACAATTTACCTCAGTACCACTCACAGCCAGTTCAATGTGATTACACTTTCCTTATAAATCCTAAGTTAGATCCATCTGTCCATGATCTGCTTCCATTCAATGATTTGGTTTAATACAAATTACTAAGTGACATCTTGATTAATACATGTTAACAAATCCTGTCATCCTTTCTTATGTTCCTGATCAGTGTGTCGTTCCTTTATGAAATACTCCTTCAAATACATTATTAAACTTACAGTCGTCTTTTTGCCATACTTCTCAAATATTCTACACATTTCCCAATGCTGGCTTTCGTCTCTAAAAGTCAACACATGCTTGCGTTCAGATGGCAATACATTCTTCCTGTAATTGTTTTCTTAACACACTCAACACACTTACGAACACACAAGTGGATTAATCACAAGAAAATTACATAATTATATACATATATATATTCTTTCTTACCCTCAGGCAATACACATAAGCTGTAACATGCTGTTAATAAGTAGCTAGGTCTGCTATGCAGATACAGCGGCAAATTATTTGACAACACACTTTTTGCCGCTCTCTTCTGTTCAGCATTATGTTTGAAAAAGTTGTGGCCTCAAATCAGTTGTTTGTTGTTGTTGTTTTGATGGGTTGATGGGTGGAGATCGGGCACTAAACATCTGACTGTTATTACCTCTTCTCGTTCCATCTTGGTCTACCCTGTTCAACCTGAAAGTTGGTTATAATTGGGGTATTTAGTGTCATTTTATTTACTAATTTGTATTCAATTTAATTAACTATCGTCTTTTGCAGTTGTTGATTTTTATTTGTATTAGCTTTTGTCAATTGTATTTACTTTTTTGTATTGTTTATAGATGACTATTGTCCTTTACGCTTGGTTTTTATTTGCATTTGTTCTTTTTGAGTTGTTCATTTTTTTTTTTTTTAAATTACCTTGTCTTTCCTTGTCCTATGAGTAGTTAGTTTTTTGTTAATGCTTTGTTAGGGTCTAGTTCTTGTTGCTTAATTTTTATTTATTTGGATGTTTTTCCTGAAGTGCTATCCTTATATGTTTTCCTTTGTTTTATGTATATATCTTTTAAGTATTGATTGGGCATCTCTTGGGGCATCTATACTTAAAACCTTAACACCTGTTAAGTCTATATTGTGATTTTTATAGTAAGTTTTTAGTTCAAGTCTTTGTTGTTCATACTTTTTACAGTGGATCAGGTAGTGGTCTATGTCATTCTCTTCCTGACATTCTTGGCAGTGTGGTTCTTCTACCATAAAGTATGCTGCACCGAGACGGAGACGCCACAGTTTTTTGTTCGATGGTATCTTTAATTCTTCTCTGACCTGGCACGTCCTTGTTGGTTCTTTCAGCAGTTTGAACGCATGTCTGCCTTTTCTACTGTTTTTCCATGATGTCTTCCATTCCTCGTTTATAGTTATCTTCACTTGGCTCTTGATCTCCGACCTTCCTAGTCCTGCTTTTATATTTTTTTTACTTGTTCTTCCATTCTTGGCGTTCTGGTCTGCCAACTCGTTGCCAGCAATACCTATGTGTGCTGGAACCCACACTAGCCTCACACTACATCCTCTGTGCCCTAGTGATGTATTAATTGCTAGAATTTCTTCCTTTATGTCTGGCCGGCTACATTTACCTGGGTGTTCTAGTGCTTGTAGTGATGATAGTGAGTCTGTAAATATCGTAACAGCTTCTGGTGGGTTATCTTCGATTAGGACTTTTTATACTACCGCTCCCCCGTCTCGGAGAACATGGTCCAAAACCGGTGTTAGGAATCTAAAATTGAAGTGATTTCTGCCTTCTTGTTCAATGTGTAAAATTTTCAATATTTATTATCTCTCTTAATTCTGGGCCAATTTTGATCATTTAAAGTTAGAATTATACTGTGAATTTATTTCTACCTTTTTATCTAATAATGGTTTAGTTAGCAAAATGCATTTAAATCTATGCAGACTTTAACTACCTAAATTGGGGACTAACATGATGTATAGATGTCATTTAAAACGATGTTTCTCTATAATTGAACTACTATTCGAGGAAGTCTTTGCACTTACCTCTCAAGTAACATTCCCGTTGTTGAAATATCTATATCTTTCCGTTTAAACATCTTTAGTCTTTAAGAAATTAAATAAATTCTTACTATCATTTACACAAAATGGGCCTCTATGTTAAGCCTAAAAGGTTTTATTATACACACCAGAAAAAGGAGCGTTTTCATTGGTTATTATATCGGTCCGTTTTCCTATAGTATTGCGTGCGGTAAATATGACCGTGGTGTAAGACAGACCAAATCACAACACCCACATAAGTTTCTTCTCAGTTTTGGATTTATCACCTAATAAGGCAAACACGGTCGTATAATTTTATTGGACTGGGGACCCCTGTCCAGCTGACAGCAAGACTGTATTAGAACTTTTGGTTTTAAGTGCGGGAGTGGTTCGAGAGAACTTAGGTGTGTCCGTGTGAGCGTAGGAAGGAAGTAGAGTTAGGTGGCCACAGTGTTTTTTTTTCTCATGGGGATACTGTTTTTTTGGAGGTTCATTTTCTTTGCTGGGTATCCTTCCGACATTGTTTATTTTTAGTGAAGGTACACGGGGTTGACCTTTTTTTTTTGTTCGCATTTTGCCACGTTGGATGTTGTGCAGTTTTTTAAAAATGGTTAATAAAAACCCAGAAAACTTATTCTTGTGCTGGTCAGAACGCCTTCCCTTTAAATGTCATGTTGGTGTAGCAACTGTAATGTCCCTTACTGAGTATTAGATTAAAGTCTTTTACAAACATTGGAGGGCGGGGCAAGATTGCCTTATTAAAAGTTAGTCACCAGGTAAGCTGAAGGAGCAGCACCACTACCCTCCAGAGGCATATCTTCTGCCAACTTTGCACCCGTGATTCTATTTTCTATCAATTCACACTTTCCCTTTAACAGTCTGTCTGACCTCAGACAGAATCTATCGTCCTACTTATATCCACCTGTGACAATGGTTCCTAGTTCGAATCTGCGGAGTGCAAATCACTTCTTTTATGTTCACGTTGTCTAGCGCCTTTCTTTCTTTCTTTCTTTCTTTCTTTTTCTCTTTCTTTCTTTCTTTCTTTCTTTCTTTTTCTCTTTCTTTCTTTCTTTATTTATTTATTTCTCACGAGTACCAAGTGTTTACCCCTTTTCATTAATTATTTACTTCTCGGCAAGGAAGAATATAGGATGAACGTATCAATGAACTCCTGAAGAACCAAGGTATGAGGCCGGTCAAGACATTTCACCCCGCAGCAGAATTGGAAATTACATTGTCACCATGACGCTGGTTAGCACAAGAGGTCAGACAAAATAAACAAATATAAATTAATTCTACTAATTATCTAGACAATGGCCAGTCCCGACGTTTTAGACATGTACAGTACCAACATCTGTGATTTCATTCGTATAACAGAGACCAAATACATACCACAGTCTGTGAGATTTTTTGGGGTTTTTTTTTTAACGGAAGAGGCATATACTTCTTCTTTGATACTTAGCCGCCAACCGTCAAAGCAGTCAGTGGCCATCACGTCTGGTGACGTTTTGTAGGACAGCAACAAATTGATTCCACTTTGCTCGGTCGGCGGCCATCCTTCGTACAGTGCCCCAACTCTGGTTCATTCTTTGCATCTCGGCTTCCACAATTCTCCGCAAGTTGTTTTTGGTCGGCCTCTCTTTCGCTTTCCCTCGGGGGCCCATAGCATAGCTGTTCTTGGGATGATATCAGGGTCCCTTCTGAGGACATGGCCAACCCAACTCCAGCGTCTGCCAGCTATGATGGTGTGTCCGTAACTTCTTATCTGCCCTCATTAAATCCGAGATTAAAATGTTATTCTTAATGCTCTCTCTTTCTATCTCTCTCTGTCTCTGTCTCTGTCTCTGTCTCTGTCTCTGTCTCTCTCTCTCTCTCTCTCTCTCTCTCTCTCTCTCTCTCTCTCTCTCACACACACACACAAATTGTGTTCTTAATGGTCAATAATCGGCTTAAAAGAAGATTAAAATGTTACTCTTAGTTGTAAAAATCGGGACGAAAGGATTAAAATTTCTTGAGGTAATCTTTTAAAATATTGAAATATAACTTTTTTTTCCCAGCTAGTTAACAGCATTAATTTAAAAACTTGTTTATCCCTGTATTCAAGTACGGATGTTTGCTTGTGGTCTTTGTGCTAAACAAGAAAAAAAAACTAACCATGGAAATAAATAGAATTTATGCATACATCCATGTTAATAAGTCTTCCAGTCTACCACACATCTACACCCACCACTTATTCTGTCCTTCCTCACCTTGTCTATGATAAAAATACATTTCTTTTAAGTCTTTGATATGTCCAGTGGTAATACCAACGGCTTAATTTCGTCAGCAAAAAGCAACAACTTGGGAGAGAGAGAAAAAACGTTCATATAAAAAATGAAAAAGGACTCTGGTTCTGCGAGTCAACACTTAAATGAACTCTGGTTATATAATTCACAGCAGCGGTTTTAGTGAATAAAGAGCCAAGGTCCGATCTAAACTCAAAACACCTGTGTTAATTTCTCCGTTTTGTATTTATTTTTATTTATTTTAGTTAGCCAGTCCATTGTCGCGAGAGGGTAGATGCTATTGAAGCAATCCAAAAGGCAAAGTCTGACAGAACAAACCTCCAAGTAATCTGGTTGGATCTAGCGAATGCTTATGGATCCGTTCCACATCAGATGTTGTGGCAGGCCCTAGAAACGTATCATGTTCCACATGAGATTGCAGCAATGCTGAAGCTGTATTTCGCAGGTTTTCTGTCAGATTTTCAACCAGAGAGTACACAACGAAGTTGATTGGCCTTGAAGTTGGAATTGCGATGGGATGTACCATCTCTCCGATACTATTCGTGATGGCTATGCAGGTAATCCTCAATGCGGCTGAAGGAATGGCTATAGGTCCGAAGCTCGGTGGAATGTGTCACATGCCACCGCTCAAAGCATTCATGGATGACACAACAATTCTGACATCAGATGAACATCAGGCCCGGAGGATGTTAGCACGCCTGAATGAACTAGTCAGCTGGTGCAGAATGAGCTTCAAACCCAAAAAGTCGAGAAGCCTATCAGTCAGGAAAGGGAAGATAGCAGATGTCATATTCATGGTTTCCAACCAAAGAATCCCTACTGTCATTGAGGAACCTGTTAAAAGTCTTGGTAGGGTGTACGATGCCTCATTAAAAGACTCGAAGGCAGTGCACCAGACAATAGAAATGGCAGACAGAGGACTACAGATCATAGGCCAAAGCAGACTCCTGGGAAAGTTCAAACTGTGGTGCCTCCAGTTCATGTTGATACCGAAGTTGCTGTGACCACTGCTTATATATGAAATAAGCACAAGTACAGTGGAAGCTATAGAGCAGAAGGTCAACAAGTTCATGAGAAAATGGCTAGGGGTACCACCAGGTCTGTCAGATGTAGCACTGTACTGCAAAAAGTCAAAACTTCTGCTTCCCTTCAAGTCAGTTGTTAAAGAGTACAAAGTTGGAAAGGCAAGGCTTGCAATGATGCTACGCGAGTCAGCTGATGACGTGGTTAAGTCCATTCAGCCCACACTGAAAACGGGAAGGAAGTATAGAGTTGAAGAAGCTGTTGATGCTGCCCAAGAGTCACTCAAACTGAGGGAGGTAATCGGATACACTCAAACGAATAGACGGGGATTTGGTCATGGAGACAACCGCTGGTGGTCCAAGGCATCAAGCAGGGAGCGCAGAGACATGGTAGTTCAGGAGATACGAGGAGCTGAGAATGATAAGAGGTTGCAAAAAGCAGTGTAGCAGGTCCAACAAGGCCAATGGACTATATGGGAAGGAGCTCTGCAGAGGTCCTTGACATGGAATTATATATGGCATATGGCACCTCTTAGGCTCAGCTTCGTTGTTAGATCAATGTATGACCTGCTGCCATCGGCCACCAACCTTGTGAAATGAGGAAAGTCGGATGATGAGCAGTGCCCCCTGTGCCAGGGGAGGCAGACACTTAAACACGTGCTCTCAGCGTGTAAGGTGTCATTAGGGCAAGGGCGATACACTTGGCGCCATAACAAAGTGCTAAATTAGCTTGCTGCGACAATAGATCTGGCAAGGATGAAGGCGAATAGCAAACCCAGGCCGAGCACCGCAAATACAGTAGAACTCCATTTATCCGAACCCCATGGGACCGAGCATCGTTCGGATAATCAAATGTTCGGATAATTGGATTACATGATGTATCGAGTACATGTACACATATTTCTAAAAATAATTAACAATCACAAGGAAAATACACTATAAAACATATTTACTTGTACTGTAATAATAATACCCACACTGTATTAGATCACTGTATCACCAAAATCTTTCATTACACTGCAGTGCATGTACTACTTGTATTAATTATTTTTGTTAAGAAAGAGAAATGTTTTCAAAATAACATTACAAACAATTCAAAACCAGGCGCAACTTACGTATACATGTACTTGCACAGATGTAGCCCACTATTTAAAATAATGAGGAATCCTCTTTTGCGCCAAACTGGATAGTCTGCTTTTGGCTGCTAAGTCCCGCATTCTCTTCAACAGCAGAAGCTGTGTAGGACAGCTGTCATCTTCTTGCTCGTACCAAGCCATCGCTGTTTCTAGTGCTATAAAGGCCTCTTCAGGACTTGGTCGACGTTTTGGGTTTTCTTCATAATCTACAAGTACATCATGTACTTCTGAGGAGTCTTCATCATCGGTCACTACATGTATTTGGTTTTCTTCTTGCACAAAAGACAAAATTTCTATGTCATTCAAAAACTGAAAACCAGAATCATTATCATCTTCTAGCCACATGTGTGCATCATCTTTGTCACAGTCCGAAAATCCGGGCATTGCTTGAAACAGTTCCACAACTTCATTTATACAATCATCATTTGTGTCCACTGCAGTAGTTTCATTTCCTCCTTTTTTCCCAAGCAATCTATTCCAAGCCTTGTTGAGATTATCTTGTGACAGGGTGGTCCAAGCATCAGCTTACATATAGCAGCAGTCTTTGAGATTAAGCTTTTTTTTTGAAAACGCCACCACACTTTCTTCATCTTCAGCCAACAATAAACGACGCAGGACTTCCTTCTTGTACATCTTTTTAAGCTTTGCTATAACACCCTGATCCATTGGTTGAATCAGTGCTGTTACATTGGGAAGCAGAAAAATTACTTTAAAATTTGCATCAACTGCATTCAATGTATCCGTCTCTGGATGAGATGGTGCATTGTCCAGTAGAAGAATTACTTTTCCAGTTTTCTTTTCTTGTTCTTTCAACCTCTTCACATTTGGGATGAACTGATTTGTATACCAATCAAGAAATATTTCACTATTCATCCAAGCACTCTTCTGTGCTTTGTAGCACAATGGGAGACATGTCACATTCTTTAAACAACGTGTTTTTTTTGGCTTTGCCGATCATTAGCACCGGTAAACGATGACTTCCACTGGCATTCGCGTCTACCAAAATTGTTACTCTCTCTTTGCACTTTTTAAACCCAGGGGCAGCTGCTTCGCGCTGAGATGCAAGTGATTTTTGAGGCAATGATTTCCAGTATAAGCCAGTCTCATCGGCATTATACACATCATCGAGTAAATAACATTCTTCTTCCAAAAAAGCCAAGAATGTTTCTTTAAAATTTTCAGCGGCAGTTGCATCGCTAGAATGAAGATTCCCCTTGAATCTCCAATTCTCGTATGCCATGACGAGATTTAAAGTTTCTTAACCATCCCTGGCTAGCCTTAAAGTCAGGAGGACCGTCAAGTTGACTGTTGAACTGAAGTGCCTTTTCACACAATAGAGAGCCAGAGATAGGTTCCCCTTTGCTTCTTCTTTGCACAAACCATATATACAAAGCCTCTTCCAATTTCAAATCTTTCGCATTTCTCATGGTTTTATGTTTCTTCGACCCATTTTCACTATCCAATTTCGATGCAAAACTCATAATTTTATCCTTGTTACTTTTGATGTCAGAGACGGTAGCTTTCTCAACATTGAAAATCCTCGCAAATGAAGACACAGTTTCACCTTTTCCTAGTCTCTTGATAATTTCTGTTTTCGTTTCAATTGACAAAACATTGCGGTTCCTTTTATATGCTTTAGGCCTACTGGAAGATGCCAGGTCGCACAGAGAAATACGTGTACACCAAAATTATTCTGCTGTAGTAGCAGACACAATTATTTTAAGTTGAACTGTCTGTTTAGCCAGTGTTCTGCCTAGAACTCACACGTACACTGGATTGGTAAACCAGATATTAACGGACTTTTATGATCTAACTGACTTCATGTACGTAAGCGACCGTCCATTAGCCCATCTCATTGTCTACAAATTGTTCGCACACATTTGAAGCTTGCCGCATCAAAAGATTCAGAACTGTAGTCTAACGTGACTGGTGGAGACTGATTTTTTTTTTCTGGAAAAAGTGTTCGGATAATTGGATGTTCGGATAATTGGGGTTCGGATAAATGGAGTTCTACTGTACATACTTTCTGAGGGCAGGAAAGTCAGCACACCCCAAACCGAGTAAACCTGGTAGCAGTTTACCATCTCTTCTTGACTGTGCAAACGACTGGGAGATGGCGGTAGACCTACCTGGACGAGGGGCATATCCAGAGAGTATCAGAAAATCGCGGAGACGGTCGGATATAGTGCTTCATTCTTCAGCAACGCTTCAGGTCATACTGATTGAACTGACCGTGCCATTTGAATCCAGATTAGACGAGCAACATTCGTTCAAAGCGGCCAAGTATAGTGACCTGGCCGCGGATCTGAGACATGATGGGTTCACTGCAAGGGTCATGGCTGTTGAAGTGGGTGCAAGAGGGATTGTGGCTGCATCAGTGTATGATTTATTGAAACTGTTGGGGCTGAGGGGACAGTCGAGAACAAGGGCACTGAAGAGGCTTAGTGAAACTGCCGAAAAGGCATCAGGCTGGCTGTGGAACAACCGCAATGGGCAATGGAAATCGTGACAATAAACGCTGCGGTACAGAAAACACCAAAATTTTTCTAAGTCCACAATACGCTGAGTTTTTGGTGTTCTAGTGAAAGGGCTGTGACTCAGGGGCAACAGGCGGTGTATATTATAAGGGGTGTCAGGCACAGATTCATTACAACAATTCCTGTCATCCTTCCTTATGTTCCGGATAAGTGTGTCGTTCCTTTAATAAATACTCCTTTAAATACTTTATCAAACTTTCAGTCGTACTTTGGTCATCATTCTCAATTATTCTATACATTTTACAAGTCTGGCTTTTGCCGCTAAAAGATTACACATGCTTGTATTTCAGTCTGCAGACACTCGACCTGTAATTTTCTTTCACAAACTTCCTAACGAACAAGTGATATATTCATTCTTACCCTCAGGCAAAACACACAAGCTGTTAATCGGCATCTAATGTCTGCTCTACAGATGCGGATGGCAAAGGTACATGACGTTTACTCTTTTACCGCTTCTTCTGTTCAGCTGTGGTTTTTTAAATTTTGTGGCCTCAGTTTAGCCAAGGGCAAGGTTTTATATACTAGCACATCTTCCGTATCGGATAGCATGGGGAAAAAAGGGTGTTAAAAATCTCAAAATGAGGCATAATTTTGCTCTCTGTTCAATTAGTAAAAATTATTATTTCAAGTATCTTTCTTATTTATGGGGCGATTTTGGTCATCTAAAGCTTGAATTATTCTGTGAATTATTCTTTACCGATCTAGCTATAATTGTTTAGGTAGCAAAATGCATTTTAATCTATGCATACTGTAAATAGCTAAATTGGGGACTAGCCTGATGTATCGATGCCCTTTCACTCGATATTTCTCTCTTAATAAACTGTTTTTCGAGGACGTTTTTGCACCTACCTCTAAAGTAACATTCCTGTTGTTGAATTATATACTCCTTCCCGCTGAGACTTCTTTATTTCTTATGAAATTAAATGGCATCCTACTATCGGTTGCACAAAATGGGCCTCCATGTTAAACATAATATGTTTCATTACACACACGAAGAAGGAAGCGTTTTCATTGGCTAGTGTATCAGACAGTTCCCACAACGTATGGCGCTCGGTATGGTCAGAGTTACACAGAATTTTCTAGGAGGCCGTGTTGTGAGACAGACTAAATCACGACATCCATAACATTTTTTTAATGGTTTTAGTTTCTCTCCCCCCCCCCCCCCCCCATTTTATTTTATATTGTCCGTTGTCTCCACACAGGATATGACGTAAGTGCTACGTAAGAGCTAAACTTTTGATAATGCCTATTTTGCCCGTGTTAGTCCAACACATAGATTTATCTGACTAATTGTGTTCCAACAAGATAGGACTGAACATAACTAACGACGTTAAAATTACTATAACTTTACATTTATCAATTAATATTAATAACAAAAGAGAAGGCGCCGATTACACTTGAGATGTGGGGGTTATACAATGATAGCTATGAAAACAGCGAGTACCTCAAACAGTGAAATGCTCAAAGGACAGATAATTGTAGTCAGGAGTGATCCGACATTTATAACACATAAGGAAGGGAAACCCGAGGCCTGTAAACAGTAAATTAATATGAGACAAACATAAAGGTATGTTATCAGGCACTCGTAGAAAATAAAGAAGTAGAACACTAGACAACAGAAAAACAACAGACATGAGTGGCTTGCATGCTTCATGACTATTAACCATACTAGTCTTTTCTCTTTAATATGTCATCCATAGGGGAGTGAAGGTTTAGACAGAGAGCTCACTATACTAGGTTCAACTTCGTGAGATGGGTTGACCAATTCCCTTCCTCACTGCCTTTACTCTCCCTAACTCACGAGCTGAGTCAGGTACGCTTAATCCCTTCGCCTAATGGGCGCTAATATTATCCACTGTTTAATAATGACATCCAATGGATAATAAAAACTTCAATTTGCTAACGATAGTGCCTGGCTGACGACGCAACCACATCCTGAGGCCTGGGCAACAACTATTGTGGAATCTTTCAACTTCATGCAGTGCTGGGTTGGCACATATAGCTAAAGGGTAAATGAATGGGTTGGCACATATAGCTAAAGGGTAAATGAATGGGTTGGCACATATAGCTAAAGGGTAAATGAATGTATACATTAATTTGCACTTCCAGAGATGAGAAAAGATTTCCCAAAATGCTAGTTTCTCCTTCCCCTCGGCTCCCATCACAAGTAAGTCGACCCAAGAGGCGAGTTCGTCTCCCCTTATTCCCGTATTGCTTTGTTCTCACCTGGTATCTAAGTGTCGAGTGCTCTCACATAAACCGCCAGTTTCACTTTATTGCCTGGGCCACAAGGAAGGAGTTTGACACCCCGTCATTGAAACATGAATCCCACAGTTTCCCAGAGACAAAGGCGATGTGATGGCGGGAGGTGACCTTTATCGCGGGAGATCAACGCGCCCGCTTTTGATCTGGAAACAGAAGGTTTCTCCCCAGTTTTGTTTACTTTGGCTCTCACCATCTCTCTCCACGTAACACCCTCGTGGGCGTGCAAACAACCGCGTCGAAACTCGGTACGCATTCGGTTACAGCATAAGACGAAAGAACAAAAAACATTCAAGTATAAGCCATTACAGCACTGTAACACATATCTTAGACACAGTGCGTTTCTTATAATAAAAGTTAATTTAAGTACAATATTTAAAAGAATAGGATGCAACTCACAGACAGAAAATAAAAGTAGAAAAGCTAGCACTAAAGTGGGAATTAATGAATAAGACCAAAGTTAAACGTTCAGTATTTTGGCCATATTTGAAAAAACGCATTGTTGGAAATTATAATGCAATGACAAGCTGAAGGCAAACGTGCAAGAGGAAGACAGTGCTGAAAGTGGGAAGGTAATAGAGCAGAGATGAAGAAAAAAGAACCTATCAATGTACGATCAAGGCAAGATACAGATGGCGTTGGTGATCCTTTATAGAAGGGCCTTAATCTTTTGTGTCCAATGGATCCCTTTGATAGTCCGGTGAAGGCTGCAGAGCCCTTCTTAGAACAATTTTACATTTTAAATTTTAGGCCATGTACACGGATCCCTAGAATCTATTCACTGCGGGTTCGTGGTCCACAGGTAAAAAGTCCTGCCTTAAAGCTTACCTTTGATGCGAAGATGTCAAGTGATCTGAATTTTGTCAACGTACGTGGTGCACGCATCGTGTACAGATTACACGGCTTAATTCAAAATGGCTTCTTTGTGATAGTTTGCTTACATAACTTGTGGAACTCTTGGTCAGTTCTGGTTTAAACTGTGCCAGCCAGTAGTTCCTCATTTTCCTTTTCGTTCTTTATGGAACATGGGGCCAATATTTCAGTTGGTCCCTTACACAATAAGCATCAAGCTATCACAGTTGGTCCCCTACGGGTCGCCTGCATCAAGCTATCACAGTTGGTCCTCTACGGGTCGCCTGCATCAAGCTATCACAGTTGGTCCCTTACGGGTCGCCTGCATCAAGCTATCACAGTTGGTCCCCTTACGGGTCGCCTGCATCAAGCTATCACAGTTGGTCCCCTTACGGGTCGCCTGCATCAAGCAATCACATGATCTTGTAACAGTTGTTTCTGTAACAGTTTGGTTTACATGCTGAGGTTGGCAGCCCCCTATGTAAAATCTTTTATTAGTCGCCTTGTACGATGTTCCTGACAGAGCCGTTAGTCGTATTCTTTATTTGTCTCTTCATACACCACAGGGAACTATACGGGGCTTCACCCATTATTGAATGATGCGAAAATAAGCCTAACATAGTTGTTTATTGGCACAAGTACAATTAAGCCTTCGTTAAGACCACAGTGTCTTCGCCAGGTGTTTCATGCTTAATGCTTATTCATCGTCCATGTTTCTGCACCATACAGAAATGCAGAATATATATAACACTTTATGATTCTCAGTTTTAATTTATGAGATAACTGTTTGGATGTCAGTATATGTTTCATGTTGTTGAATGTAGCTTTGGCCATTCCTATTCTCTTCTTGATTTCTGTTTCACATCTGCCATCTTCTGTTATTATATGACCAAGATATACGTAGCTCTTGACTTGTTCCAGGATTTTCCCATTTACGCTTATCTTGAATGTGGGTTTATCGTCTGTTTTGCTAATTATCATAGTTTTAGTTTTCTCAATATTAATGTCGAGTCCATATTCATGACTTATACTGTTCACTTGCTTCACTAGTTCTTGTAACTCCTGTTCGCTTTCAGCTAACAACACGGTATCATCTGCATATCTAAGGTTGTTTATTGATCTTCCACTGATGTTCAGTCCTGGTATTTCCTGTATCTGTTTGAAAATTTTTTCGGTGTATAAATTAAATAGGCAGGGGGACAGCACACACAACCTTGTCTGACACCTCTTTTTATGTCTATGTATGGTGAATAATTCCTTCCCGATCTTACTGTGGCAGTTTGCTCCCAATAAAGGTTACTGAGTATTCTTATATCTTTTCCATCAATACCTATGTCTTTGAGGCATTCAATTATTTTCTCATGATGGATTCTGTCAAAAGCCTTCTTATAGTCAATGAAGCACATATACATACTTTTTTGGACCTCTGTATATTTTTCTGCTAATCTTCTTAGGCAAAATATTGCCTCTCTTGTTCCACTGTTCCGTCTAAAACCAAACTGTTCTTCTTGGATTTCGCTGTCTACTTTACTTTTTATTCTTTCCTGTATGATTTTGAGCAGTATCTTAATTGCATGACTCATCAGGCTGATTGTTCTGAAGTCTGAACATTCTGTTGCATTTGGTTTTTTGGGCAATGTTATAAAAACTGATGTCTTCATGTCGTGTGGTAAATATCCTGTATTGTATATATCATTGCATATTTCTGTGATTGTATCTATACCAAAGCTCTCCAGAGCTTCTATCATTTCAATGTTTATGTTATCCATGCCTGCTGATCTTCCTTTTTGTATCATATGAATGGCATTCTCTACTTCTGATCTGAGAATGTGTGGGCCTTCATTAGAATCTGGTGATGGTTTTTTACCTCTGTTGTCCTCGAATAGTTCTTTTACGTATTCTGCCCATCTGTTTGATATGTCTTTCTCATCAAGTAATATTACACCATTTTTGTTCTTGATACAGCTTCCTCCTTGTGGAAACCGCGACCGATTTGATAATTTCTTTATTTCTTCATGCATATCTCTTGTCATGTGCTTCGCTTCCAAGTCTTCTATTTCCTTACATTTTGTTTCTATCCACCGTTCTTTTGCTTCTCTACACATAGTACGTATGTCATTGTCTATTGTTTTATATTCTGGAGTATTTTTTGCTTTCTTTCTTTCTGCCATTTTATTCAAGATGTCATCTGTCATCCAAATTTGATTTTTCTTAGACTCCTTTTTAGGTAAATTTGCATTTGCTGATTGTATGCTTGTTTTTAAGCATTCCCATTTTGCGGTTGCTTTTTCTTCTGGGTTTTCTCTTCTATACTGCTCCATGCTTTCTGTCAATAACTGTTGGTATTTATTTTTGACTTCGATTAAATATTTCTGTTTTATATTTTATATTTGAGTCACTAACTACTTATGTAATCAAGCACCTTATATTTGGAGTCATGCTATAATCAATGTGCGCCCTCGATTAATTGTACATAAGAAACTCTTATACTCTGTACTAATTGTACAATGAACGTTTGCGCCGTGGAATATATACAATGAATGTTTGAGACCTGAACTAATTTTTTTCTTCTTCTTCGTTCACCACAGACGTCAACTTGAATATGTTCAAAGAAAGCAGTGGTCAGTTTGAGGCTGTTGACATTTCCGAAGACCTTTTCTAGGAATGGCACTGGTGATGGTCATGTGCGCTTTCTCTGTTCCTCATATGTTGGGCACCTTTGAAGTAGATGATCAGCAGTCATTATATCAGTGTCACAGTCACACTCATCAGTAGTTCCTATCTTTAAATTGTTGAATAGATGGTATCCCAATATGTTGTGACCTAAGCGAGTGAGTGACTGTTTGTACAATGAAATTATGAATCTTGGATTAATTGGACAATGAATGTCTGACTGTAAGACAAAGTGCACAATATATACCTCAGCAGTGGATCGTAACAATGGCACAATAAATGTTTGAGCTCTTATAGAATGTAGAACAAAATGTAATCAGAATGCCAAGGCAAATAGGCTCGGATTAGTACTACATAAACACAAGCTTAATACACTTAACGGTGCGACCAAAACTGTTTTCATATGTGGATAAATATGACTTGATTTGGTTTGTTGGTTATTTGTATGTGTGTGTGTGTTTTTTTTTTTTGCGCCGTAGTCCCTAACTAAAACTACTTTGCTGTTAACATAGTCTGTGTTTTACGTAGGCTTATATAAACTATTCCCCACCTATTAGTGATTCATTAGTATTTCGTTTTACTGCAGCCTCCCGAGTATTACATACTGAATGTCTGGGAATGTGTTTAAAAAAAAATTATCATAAGCATGAATACTCGTAATACTTGCTCAAACGACTATATTATGAATGCACGACAGGCTAATAACAAGACTTCGACAATATTTAAAATAAAATACAAACGCAAGAAATTTTAACCAAGCAATATCAAAAGGTAATTTATTGATTTTGGCCCTGGAATGCAAAACACAAACAACAAAAAATTATTTATTAATGAGCATTGGAATCATCAAAATCAACATCATCATCATCACCACTACCACCAACAGCATCATCATCATTTACTTTTGCACTCCTTTCGGAGCACGGGGATGAACAATAATAACTGTAGCAGCTATGAAAGAATGTGTTAAATTTAATGAATTGTAACTGTTGTTAACAACAACAATACGAATTAATCATAAAATCGTTGTTTGATTTGTACATTTTCTGAAATCATGATGCATTAATGTTTCTATAAATTGTTATTGGAAAAACCGAGTAAGGACGTTACTTAAAGCTAGTTTAAAATAAAACATTAGAGCAAGAAATATGAATCATGCAATACAAAGCGTTAATTCCGTCTCGCTACATTAGGAGACAAAAATGTACTAAGCTACCCGACACTTTTAGACACCTCTAATTTTGTTGTTTGGGTGTGGTTTGTCTTCCGTATTCCCATAATCTTGAGTGTGCTTGTTTTTTTTTTTTTTTTTTTTTTGGTTTTGTTTTTAAAGGTTAAAATGTGTTCATTGATTTGCATTCTTGGGTTTCTTCCTGGTTTTCAGAAAAATACCTGAGTGCTGCACTAGTGTAAAGTGAATACCGAGTTATTACATCAGATATAGTAAATTACTAGGCGCTAGAATGATTGTTATGGTGGATTTATTCATTCTTCATTCATTTTCCTTTTCACTCCTTGTGGAGCATAGAGTCACCACTGCTGTTGCTCCCTGTGACAGATTATGGTCATAGATTTCTATATCTATTTCCTCATCTACACTTCTCTTTTACCTAAAAGTTGCATCTTTGTCTGTTTTTAACATAATTTCCTCTTATACTCAGTGATTTGTCTTTTTTTTCTCTCATCTAATTTTCTCTCATCTAATTTAGCAAGCATTTAATTGATGTTCGCTATTTTTCCCTTTGATGCAGGTTTATAGCAGACCTGATTAGCATACGTGAGGCGGTTTCATTTAATTTTGAACGCCAGAGATCGAAATCGTGTAATATGTTGCAACAGGGAAAGATGGCGTTAAGTTTGATACGTATTTTTCGATAGAGAGCGATCAAGGGGAGATAAAATTTGGGAAACAAGATGAGCAATTTTATTGCCTCCCTTGTTAACCAGCTCGCTAGAAAGTAATTAAAACATGGTGAGCATAGCCAGATCAAAGACTTTGCTAGCCCGATTTTAAGCAGTCTGTACGCTGCCAGATGGCGAGACAGAGCGGCAAATTGGTGCGAAGAATTCGTTTGATTTGCAGAACGAGCAAGGAAATATGTAAATCTGGGCGTAGGTGCTAAATGTATTAAGTCTGGGCTATTTCTTTGATTTCTAATATTTAAACCCCAGCAGTTTAGACGTCATTCATTCAGTACTCAGTGTCAGAAGACAGATCGCTTCGTTCTAGAATACCTTGTAGAGTGAAGTTCTTAGTTTCTCGACATCTAGCCGAGTTCTAGAATACCTGTATAAGTGAAGTTCTCAGTTTCGTGGAGATAGCCTGTAGTTCTGTTTTGGAGGTAATAATATTGACTAGTATTGCGAAGTGATTTTATTGTTAGTCCAAATTTACATTTCGCTAAATTTTCTGTGCCGAAGTGTTTTTCTAGAATAGGTCCGTCATTTGATAATTCTCTAAGTTTACTGTGTTACAGTGGATAGCAGAATAAATAATAATTTCTAGCTAAACTATAATATAAAATTTATTCACTGCTAGTAACCAGTCAGAGAACAATTTAACCATCTATGCAATGCACTGATACATCATGAGTGTTGACGAAATATGTATTTATTTCTAATTCATAATGAGTGATTTCTTTTTAATGACTAGAATTTATTTCACGGGAGTTGTAAACGATAAGACAAGCTCTAGGTTTGCGGTTTATAATTTAAGTTAAATAACCGAAGTGAATATTATATTCTACGCGAGGGTAGGATAGGATGTGTGTATAATATTATGATTAAGTTTCCGTATGTTTCTTTTTCTTTTATACAGTATATAGGTCAAGCCCAAAATCTACCAGCGGTTTTTTTTCAGTATATATGAGAATATCCTAGAAGAAACATTTTTGTACTTAAATACGTTGGTTTACAAGTTAAAACCTGTCTGGCATTGTGTTTGCATCCAGAAGGAGACAGAGTACTCATCTCACGAACTTTAAGACTAAATGATGTAACTGGGCCTATCGAGCCAGATTATATTTCTTCCCTAAATCTCATGTACATTCAGCTCATGTGGCGAAATTACAAACAATAATATTTCCGACGTTTGACCAATTGTGGTGTGACCAATAATTTTATATTGAGAGAAGTTACCAACCTGTCATTTCCTAAGTACTGGAAACCTCGAGATTCTGACATTGTGAGCCCATTTAAAATTTCTTACCTGAACTGATTCATGTGACATAAACAGTAATCCTAAAATGTAGTTGTAAAGTGAACGCTCCCCGGAACATTGGATGAAACCTGTATCTGCAGAGCTGGGGTTCTCTTTATCCAACAGAACACGGATTCAAGGTGTGTGTGTGTCCTAAAGTTTGAGCCCGAAGGTGCAAGACATCACGTTTGTAGGTAAGAAAAAAAGTCAGTGGCCACTGGTTAATGAACAGAGAGAAAGCAGGACTGAGTGATTCCCCTATGGTATAATTCATGCACCCACTTTGTAATTTCTTTATTCAAGTTTGTTGCAAATGATGTTTTCCTCTTAGAATAGATAAATATATCAACTCTGTTCTTAACTGTAGAGGGAAATCCTAGACCATAGCGTATAAATCTGTGACTCTTTGGGGCTATAACTTTTTCTGCTAACGGGATCGTGGGCTCAACAGAGGGGGAAAGGATTACACCTATGGGTCTATTCTTTTAGTAATTCATTAACTTATGTGTATGTGTATTTATATGTGATTGATATTCAAATTTATGGTTTTGGTGAAATTCTTATGATAAATAAAATTTACATAAACTTATTCAAGTGTGTCGGTCAGCTCGTCCCAAAATATCTATATTCCATTGTTATAGTTTTCACGTCTGTGCGTCTAACTGTCGTCACTTATGTGTGTGTGTATGTGAGTGGTATATATATTACTACTGTATATATATTCTAGTAGACTGTCTGACTAATCTAGATCTGTTGTAGAGATAGGCTGACCGAGAGAAGCTTCTCGAGTGTCAGGGACAGACTCTATTATTTTCCACCATCTCACTCGTGAAAATCTATTTCTTATATTATCTTCCACTGAGCTATCACCTGTTCTATTTCTATTCAGAAGGGACCAATCTATGTCTTAATTCCCCTATCACAAATCTACGACACTCCCCTTGCAGAAATCATGCGCTAAGCATTATCAAGCTCTTGCGGTGATGCTTTATGCAAGAATGTGTTTTTCATGATGAGATTGTCAGGCCCATGAATAACCTCATATTAGCCACCTTGTACGAAATGCCTTAGGGAGCAGTAATAATATTTTTTCCTCTGTCTCTGAAGCGACCACGGCGCTCATTGAAATTACTAGTGTGTTGTTCGTCCATCACGGGAGATGAAGACCACTCTGTTCATCCAATTATTTAGGAATATGTTAGGTTAGTCTATGGGTACGAAGGTGACTGATGAGCCCGATGCGGGCCTGGAAAGATCTCGGACAGTGTGGGCAGGGAATGTTTGCTTCATGTGAAGGTTTTATTACACGGTCCTTTCTAGCTTGTCTCCGCTGTTCCGCTGCTGCTCTTCTGGATGATTCGCATGCCGCTGCACCTTTACGAAGAGATGTGCGCCAAGCAGTTCGGTCTTGCGCAGCAGCTTCCCATGTGTTTGGGTTTATGTCAAAGGTTTTCAATGACGTCTTTAACGTGTCTTTGAAGCGCTTCTTTTGGCCACCATGGGAGCGTTTACCCTTCTGCATCTACCATAAAAGAGTATCTTTTGCAGTCGATGGTCTGGCATGCGGATTACATGACCTGCCCAGCGAATCTGTGACTGCATCAGAATAGTATCAATACTAGGGATACCAGCTCTGTCAAGAACGGCGGTATCCGGGATCTTGTCTTGCCATTTGATGTTCATTATCTTCCTGAGACAGACTGTATGGAAGTGGTTTAGCTTCTTTACATGGCGCCTGTATACAGTCCATGTTTCACATGCATATAGCATACTATACTAGTGTAAAAGCCCGTCATAAGACGGGAATTAAATTCAAAAGCAGCAATACCTAACGGCAATTTTACGTATTCAAAAGTATTTTTAAAAACCAGTGTGCATCACCACAGTACACGAACTAAGTAGCAGCAGCGAGGATCACAATGTGTGTATACGGGATCACACATTCTATAAATATTTGTGTGCACACCATAATTTGCGCACTTTTCTTTGTCGAGTGTTACTATTTTCGGGGGAAAATAAGGGAAACAATACAATTAATGTCTAACTTGCAACCCTTAGCGTTAGTGACAGAAAAAACTGGGATTTTATATATATTGATTATTGTCATCATAATTATCATCGTATCATTTGCTTCCTCCCTTTTACTTTCTTTCTTTGTCTTTATGTTTTTTTTCTTCGTTTTTTCTTTCTTTCGTTCTTTCTTTGTCTTTATGTTTTTCTTTCTTTCTTTTTTAATTTCTTTCTATCATTCTTTCTTTCTTTGTCTTTATGTTTTTCTTTCTGTCTTTCTGTTTTTCTTTATTTCTGTCTTTCTTTCTATTTGTCTTTGTCTTTATGTTTTCTTTCTTTCTGTTGTTTTTTACTTTCTTTCTTTCTTTCTTTCTTTCTTTCTTTCTTTCTTTCTTTCTTTCTTTCTTTCTTTCTTTCTTTTTTACTTTCTTTCTTTCTTTCTTTCTTTCTTTCTTTCTCTTTATGTTTTTCTTTCTTTCTTTTTTTGTCTTTATGTTTTTCTATCTTTATTTCTTTCTTTGTCTTTATTATTTTTTTCTTTTTTACTTTCTTTCTTTCTATGTCTTTATGTTTTTCTTTCTGTCTTTCTGTTTTTCTTTCTTTCTTTTTTTGTCTTTATGTTTTTCTTTCTTTCTTTTTTACTTTCTTTCTTTCTTTCTTTCTTTCTTTCTTTCTTTCTTTCTTTCTTTCTTTCTTTCTTTCTTTGTCTTTATGTTTTTCTTTCTGTAGGGCAGCAACAAATTGATTCCACTTTGCTCGGTTGGCGGCCATCATTCGTACAGTGCCCCAACTCTGGTTCAGTCTTTGCATCTCAGCTTCCACAGTTCTCCGCCAAGTTGTTTTTGGTCGGCCTCTCTTTCGCTTTCCCTCGGGGGTCCATAGCATAGCTGTTCTTGTGATGGTATCAGGGTCCCTTCTGAGGACGTGGCCTACACAACTCCAGCGTCTGCCAGCTATGATGGTGTGCATGTCCTCCTGGTTACTCCGAATAAGTAGTTCTTGGTTGCTGATGGTGTTTGGCCACAAGATTCGGAGAATTTTCCTTAGGCAGATTGTGTGGAAGGAGGACAGTTTCGACATTTCCTTCTCTGTTACTCTCCAACATTCCGCACCATAGAGAAGCACAGAAAGTACACAGCTCTCATATAGTCTTAATTTGGTGTTTGTGCTGTACTGGGAAGACTTTCAAATGTTGTTGAGAATAGCAAAGGCTGTTCTCTCTTTATTCATTCTGTTGTTAATGTCCTTGCTTGTTCCGCCGTCAGGTGTTAATATGCATCCTAGGTAAGTAAATGTGTCTGTCTGTTCTAACTTCTGGTTCCTTACTGTTATTGGCTCAGGATTGCCCACATTTAGTGTCATGACCTATATCTTCTTCAGATTGATGTTCAGGCTAACCTGCTGGCCATACTTATTCAGTCTATCGGTTTTGTCTTGAATGTGTTGATGTGAATGCGCGAGTAGTGCAGTGTCATCTGCATATTCCAGGTCTTCCAGTGTAGAAAACGTTGTCCATCTAATTCCTCTTGGACTGCCCTCTGTTGTCTGGCGCATCACCCAATCTATGGCTGTCAAAAATAATGTTGTTGATAAGGGGCATCCCTGTCGTACTCCTGTTTTCACTTCGAAAGTTACATTACTCAATCCAACACTGCACGTACAGTTAGAATAGAGGCTTTTTTATGATGGAAACAATGCGGCTGGGAATTCCATAAGCCCTCAGTATTTTCCATAGGCTATCCCTGTGTATGCTGTCGAAAGCCTTTTCAAAATCAACAAAGTTAATGTACAGCTGTCTCTGCCATTTTGAGCACTGCTTTCTATGTCTTTATGTTTTTCTTTCTGTCTTTCTGTTTTCTTTCTTTCTTTGTCTTTCTTTCTTTCTTTCTTTCTTTCTTTCTTTCTTTCTTTCTTTCTTTCTTTCTTTCTTTCTTTCTTTCTTTCTTTCTTTCTTTCTTTCTTTCTTTCTTTCTTTCTTTCTTTCTTTCTTTCTTTCTTTCTTTCTTTCTTTCTTTCTTTCTTTCTTTGTTCTTTGTCTTTATGTTTTTTTCTGTCTTTTTTCTGTCTTTCTTTGTCTTTATGTTTTTCTATCTTTCTTTCTGTTTTTAATTTTCTTTCTTTCTTTCTTTCTTTCTTTCTTTCTTTCTTTCTTTCTTTCTTTCTTTCTTTCTTTCTTTCTTTCTTTCTTTCTTTCTTTCTTTCTTTCTTTCTTTCTTTCTTTCTTTCTTTCTTTCTTTCTTTGTCTTTGTGTTTGTCTTTCTGTCTTTCTGTCTTTCTGTCTTTCTGTCTTTCTGTTTTTCTTTCTTTCTTTCTTTCTTTCTTTCTTTCTTTCTTTCTTTCTTTCTTTCTTTCTTTCTTTCTTTCTTTCTTTCTTTCTTTCTTTTTTTCTTTCTGTCTTTCTTACTTTCTTTCTTTCTTTCTTTCTTTCTTTCTTACTTACTTTCTTTCTTTCTTTCTTTCTTTCTTTCTTTCTTTCTTTCTTTCTTTCTTTCTTTCTTTCCTTCTTTCCTTCTTTCTTTCCTTTTTTCTTTCCTTTTTTCTTTTTTTCTTTTTTTTCTTTCTTTCTTTGTCTTTATATTTTTCTTTTTTACTTTCTTTCTTTGTCTTTATGTTTTTCTTTCTTTCTTTCTTTCTTTCTTTCTTTCTTTCTTTCTTTCTTTCTTTCTTTCTTTCTTTCTTTCTTTCTTTCTTTCTTTCTTTCTTTCTTTCTTTCTTTCTTTGTCTTTATGTTTTTTCTTTCTTTTTTTCTTCTTTCTTTCTTTCTTTCTTTCTTTCTTTCTTTCTTTCTTTCTTTCTTTCTTTCTTTCTTTCTTTCTTTCTTTCTTTCTTTCTTTCTTTCTTTCTTTCTTTCTTTCTTTCTTTTTTCTTTCTTTCTTTCTTTCTTTCTTTCTTTCTTTCTTTTATGTCTTTATGTTTTTTTCTGTCTTTTTTCTGTCTTTCTTTGTCTTTATGTTTTTCTATCTTTCTTTCTGTTTTTAATTTTCTTTCTTTCTTTCTTTGTCTTTATGTTTTTCTTTCTTTCTTTCTTTCTTTCTTTCTTTCTTTCTTTCTTTCTTTCTTTCTTTCTTTCTTTCTTTCTTTCTTTCTTTCTTTCTTTCTTTCCTTCTTTCTTTCTTTCTTTCTTTCTTTCTTTTCTTTCTTTCTTTTTTTCTTTCTTTCTTTGTCTTTATATTTTTCTTTTTTACTTTCTTTCTTTGTCTTTATGTTTTTCTTTCTTTCTTTCTTTCTTTCTTTCTTTCTTTCTTTCTTTCTTTCTTTCTTTCTTTCTTTCTTTCTTTCTTTGTCTTTATGTTTTTCTTTCTTTCTTTCTTTCTTTTTTACTTATTTCTTTGTCTTTATGTTTATTTTTCTTTCTTTCTTTGTCTTTATTTTTTTCTTTCTTTCTTTCTTTTTTACTTACTTTCTTTCTATGTCTTTCTGTTTTTCTTTCTTTGTCATTATGTTTTTCTTTCTTTCTTTTTTACTTTCTTTCTTTCTTTCTTTGTCTTCATGTTTTTCTTTCTGTCTTTCTGTTTTTCTTTCTTTCTTTGTCTTTATGTTTTACTTTCTGTCGTGGTTGAGTAAAGTGTAGAGTATTTGTCGAGTTGGAAAATAGTAGTGAAATCGACAAGGGATAGTGGACTGGCAGAGTTATAGATTACACACACAGAAAGGTGTAAATAGGAGATGGACTTGAGACAACCTGGTAGAAGATTTACCAAAATGATCTCTCTCTCCAAGCCTCAACTCACTTTTCACTGTCTAAGCATCTCCTGCTCTCACTCTTTTCTCTTATCAAACATAGAGATTATAGTAAAGAGCTAAACAAGTTAATTATGGATGAAAAGGGTCGGGAACAGCGCATTAATAAATGTGTAAACTTTATTAAAGAAGAAAAACATGGAATTAATGCATATCATCATACACAGCATAAATTTACATCAATAATCAAATATTCATCAATAATCATCAATAACCACCAATAATGCAAATACACACCCACAAACACACACCGCCAACACTCATAAAACCCTGTAGAACACGGAGAAAATAACTAAGCTGTCCGACAGAGGGTCCGCTTTCGGGGACCAAAGGCGCTAGCTCCAGAAAGTGTCTTACCGATAAATATCCTTCAAGATGACTGAAGTGAAATAACGAACTTTCCTTGTCGGGCTAGCCTACAAAACTTTCTTTGTTGGTGCTAAACGTTGGTGACCGCTACTCGCGAGAGGGGGGCTGGAACTCTGTCCATAGATGGCTGCTCATACGTGCGAGGTTTTAAGTATCCAGAAAATACACCAGAAGAAGTCACTTGAGGAAAAAGAGTCCCAGGCGCGCTTATCCGGCGCTAGGCTCTGCTTGGCTGTAAATCCTGTTTAAACTGGTTTGGCTGTGGTTTGCTGAGTGCCCCGTTTAGGCACAAAAAGGCGGGTGATATGGAATTCTGCTATAGGCATGCTGAGCGGTTTTGATATTCTGGAAGCCGCAATGCTCTGGCTGGTAATCCAATAGGCGAGTAGAGAACTACTACTGCATTTGGCGATTCCAGATTTTGCGTTGGCTCCGTTGCACTGCGTGAGCTTAACTTGGCGTTGACAAAAAGGGGTTTTGATTCAGGAACGGGGTTGACGATTCGTTGCTAGATGTATACAGAAACCCTCTAGATCGAAGAGTATATGACTTTCTTTGCCTGACTGGAGTCTGCTCTAGCGATTCGGTCTCCCTGAAACTGAGACCCAAAAAAGACACCTTTTACCTTCAAGCAACGACAAAACACACTAACTTTATACAGAAAGTTTCGCTCCACTATGGGATTGTAGTTATAGCTATGATAGTTTAGGGCTGTCTTTAACCATGTCTCCTGTTCCTTAAAAATATCAATTATCAACACGCGCCCGCATAGGCTTAATATCTTTTGTACACCCATGTACCTGTCAGTAAATGTTCTGACATCAAAAATCTACTCCTCTTCTTCCAATCTCAACATACAGGAAACCTAACCTGTAGTTACAGTTAAATGAATATGCTTATTCATCTTACAACATTAAATGAATTTACATAAACAGATTACAGCATTTGACATTACCAAATAAGTCATATGTCCCTTTGGGGAAACAAAATATTAATATCCCACAAATGAGTACATAGAAAATGCAATGTTCTTGCTATAATAATACAGTTGTGGCTAAATCATAAGATATAATTAAATCTATGCCTGGTGACTGCTTTCGGTGAAAGTTATAGACTAGTGTCTAGCCACACAAGTAAGCACAAAATGATCCTCCCTTGCCACTAGAAATATCTATCAAAAAGGAATAAGCGACTATCTCCTATAATTTAGTGTTATTACCTGCATCTCACTATTCAGTTTTTTAAGTGAACAATCCACACCTGACATTATCTTACAGAAATGACAGTTAATTTAGCCTATTCTTAACCCATGATAAGCATCTGTGGACTGATTCTACGCCTAATATCTGTTATTGTAAGTTTAACATTTAACCCATGATAAACCGTAACAGTTTAAGCACCCTTACTAGGCCGTAGACAGCGCTACCTTATCACTGAATAAAATTACTAGGAGAAGTCCTCAAAAATGAAGTAAGTCACTTTCCTAACAGATATATATATAAAAACTAACATGAATATATCATATTATAATAAGATATGTCAACTCACCCCGAAAATGTCTAGAACATAGGCACACACATTCTAGTACTGTGTTAAAGTTTGCCTTATCTCATGATGGTCATCTACGGGCCAGGAATATTCACGAATGTCTTTGTCTATTAAACCCATCACTCTTATAGATTACAAAGGACGCTCCCCCCGGACACCTGGACTGCATATTTCTTCAGAGGTATCGGCGTAATCGTAATACCGGGTAAGACAAAGGTTTCAGAAGCAACAACTTTGCGAAAATTCCCCCAGAGAGACAATCATAATATTATGTGCTGTTTGCTCATCTAAGGGCAAACAACCCAGAAACTGACCGCGATTGTTATCTCCCCCTGAAACCGATCAAACTCGTTACCCAAGCCTCAAAGAGTACTAGCCGCTCGTGATCAAACGTTTTAAAGCGACCAGAGAAATTCCCCTGTTCGGACCACAGGGGCGTTTAGGTAACATTACGTTCGCTGACCGCTACAGGCCGGAACGTAACCAAACCTCGGGTGGGGTTTGAGAGGGTGAGAAAGTTTGGCCACGAAGGTAGAAAATGAAAGAAAAAGAAAATACAAAATGTCCAGGAAAACAGAACATTAAAAGGGAGTAATCAAATTATGGACAAGATGGTAAAATAAATTATCGGTCACGTGACAAGTGCCCCCCCCCCCTTTTAAAGTTCGAGGAATACGGACAAAAATGACAGTAATTTATCTTTTTCATCGACGTCCGTTACCTATCATTGGAACATCCTATACTCATAAACCAAATACGTTTCCAATTTCTGTCTGTCTGTATGACTAGCTCCGAGTTCATTTCTTTTCTTCCCTCTGTCTAATAGACGTTCAGCGAATGGGATTTTGCGAGGCCAGTCGGCGCTGACGCCCTTCGTTTCCGTGTGAACCTGACCTTGCTTCCGCAATTCGCTGTGCCTGTTTATGGTCCGGAAAATTATCCGCACCTGTTGTGGTTTTCGGCCCTGCCTGAACTCACTGGCCACTGCGTAGATAATCCGCCTGTTATGCGCGGTGTAATCATTGTTGGGCTCAGGCTGCTTATGTATATATTTACCTGTCACGGGCATGGCCTTGAATAACCCTCTATAGCTGCAGTCTATCGGGATTTTTCGCGCGCGTGTAACCCTAGTTGGCAAATAAAGCCGTTCGTTGGCCGAAGAAATGTTAGCATTTTTCTTCTGCCTCTCCACACCTACTCCCATGTTTCGGTGGGAGCGTTGATCAATCTTCAGACCTGTGCCGTCTAAAGGTGGATCTGGAGCTTTCCTTGCCTTGCCAGTCACAACTCTGGCTTGGTCAACGGAAATGATCAAGTTGCTCGGTAATTGCCTGGCGGAGGCGACAACTTTGCTGTCCATCAGTGGGGTTGAGACCACTGGAAAAATGCGATTTGAATGAGAGAACTCAGCTGCCTGAAGCAGAGAGTAATCGATCGCATTCTGGGGTTCTACTAAATCATGACAGATCTCCGTAGCTTCTATCCGTGGGGAAAGATAGGTAGTATCTGCGAGTTGCAGAGTTTGTTGAGTCGCTTTACCATTACTAGCATGACGTGAGCCAAGGCTCTCAACAATGGCTCCTTGTACAGTAGTAAGGCAGCTTTTCTTACTATCTTCTGCCCTGAGAAGTGTGACAGACTCAAATGGAATACCAGGGATCCCTTCGCCTGGAACCCTGTGTCCACCATAAACGTCAACTTTGCCCTCCCCTGAGGAAGTTACTGGCGTCAGTTGAACTTTGTCCTGCAATGCGAGATCCACTTCCTGGTTGACAGGCCACGCAGACTGCATGCAAAAGACTGGACGGTTTGAGATCCCGTTAGATCGCGAAGTGCCCGAGAAAAAACTCTCGGTGTGTTTTTCCAACGTTCCTTGGAACGGTTTGGAAAGTTTACCCCTTTTAGCAGGCGACTTATTCTTGCACCTTTTAAGCTCAGGGAGATAAGAGGAGCGGCACCTCCTTTCTACGATCGTTGAGTTGGAGGGATGCGCCTCTGCATATGGTTTGTCGCTGTCCGGCCGGGAATCTTGCGAAATATAACGTGATAGGGTGTGGCTCCCTTTTCTCGACGTCACGTGTCGGTTAGGTGCTGCTCGGTCTGGAGCGTGAGAGGCTCGGGGTTCGCCGCTTGCCAGACGGGAACAATCCGTATTACAATGCTTGTTAGCACCTCTCTCACCTTTGTGCAGTTTCCATGCCTGGGAACGTTGCGTAATTTTCCCCGTGGCTTTAGGTCTGCTGTCCCGACGTAAATTATTTCCTTGTTTGGGCTTCGGATCCAAGTCCAAAGGAAAGTCAATTTTCTGGAGTTGGGGTTCGGTTTTAGCAGGCAAGTTTTCTTTCATGGGCGCAAGGTTTGCAGGGGCGTTGACCGTTGTCGTGAGACATTCTAAATCCACATATATAAATTAAAAGGTAAATGTAAAGCCTAACATATAAATTCAATAACAGGGAAAGAAGAATGGTAAAGAACAGTGCTGTCACAATGACTGTACTCGAGATCCCTTTTTTCTGCTTCGTCTGCATATTCTCACGCTTTCACGTTCACTAGTAAAGCCTACAGCAGCATACACGCGTTTCCACAAAACAATAAAACGTGTACTGCATTTCTAAGAAAACCTTGAGATACGCAAGCTGATTAATGACCTAGATTAATACTAGCATTAATGAAAAGGCAGATGGAATTAGGATAGAGAGAGAGGGAGGGCTGAAAGCAGGAACGCCGGCAACACTAACACGCGTCTCGCGATATACAATTAATGCCACCCCCAACGCGAAAGGCATGAAGCACTAGCTTTTTTTTCAAATCGACAGTGGAAAAAAAACACTACCCATACGAGAGTTAGGTTTAAAAACCTGTAAAATGCTTATTGGGAAACATGACATTCTACTGTTTTATGTCTAAACTCCTGACATTAGTCTGACAGTACAGCAGACACCATAAAGTTTGGAAGTGAGGAGGTGGTAACAGCACGACTATCCTAGAAGAAAATACATATTTTGAACGCCGCCACTTAGCTCCCTTAAAACTTATATATTTGGGTTCCTTAGGACTTGCTGACAAAGAATATGTTAAGTGTTACGCAAATAGTCTAGGAATTAACAAATTATAGCCAAAAGAAAATAGTGAGGGTGTCAGACAACACCAAATAATAATCGCACAGTGGCATGTTTTGAAACCACCATTTTACGGGAAATAGGTCACCATGTTAAATCCTATTTGATTGGCGGGAATGATATATAAGGCTAAACACGATTAGTCGGACTACAAATACTAATTTTGGTTGTTAGGGGAAACGTGAGAAGGGTAAAAAATTTTTGAAAAGCTGTGTAAACATCGCCCGATTGGTTAGACCCGCTTATATAGTCAATGAGGAGCGTCTGTTCAGTGCCACATTTTAAAAAATAAACTTACTCAGAAACAGTGCGTTGATAACCAGCTTATATTTTTCTAAATAAAAGCCTGGGACAGAGGCAGATCGGAATTTGTGCCATATTCATCGCCAGTCAACGTATTTGTGTATTATTTCCATGAATTGTGGTAAGCTTGACATATTTGATATCTTTTTAATGAAAATTGAATGTAAATTGATAATTTATGTCTGTATATGTGCGTGGTTCAGTAGCAAACATGAGGCAAGGCCTAGATAGTGCTCCAACCTGAACAGGACGTGTCGGAGAAAAGTAAAACTGCATGGAATTGCCAAACAGTACACTGACACCTATCTTATTGACTAGATAGAACTAATGCTGGAATTGCAGAGGCGTAGTAACCATTAGGGAGGAGTATACTGGTGTAAATTGTTTCAGATGAAGCTAGCAGTTGGCCTACCGCTCTGAACTCAGTGTTTGTTATGTATTGTGTTCAGTGTGGAAATAGATTATAAATTAGTTCTGAAGTAGGAGGTACAACCTTCTTGTTTCAGGGACCGTGGTCCTAAGTTATTGAAGCAGCACCTGGTCTGAGTTTTGCTGAATCCAGAGGCTGACAGCATACTCCTTGGTCCAGATAGCGACCAGTGAGGTGTCTCCAGAACACAGTGAAGCAATCGAGCAGATGAGTCTTTTCCTGCCGCCATCACGAAAGATAAGCTTCTGTGGCCAGAGCAGCTCAACATTATGTGCCCCCCCCCCCCTCTAAAATTGACATTATATTAAACACAGAGGGACAATAAATTGTTTCAAATGACAGGAACTGTGAACTTTTCCCAATACTATTTCCACGATAATCAAACACTTGAAGTCATGATGACAAACAACAATCTAGCTTGAAAAACAAAACCAGTATTACCTCATAGTACTACTTCACAACTTACACACATAGGATAATACTAATAAATTATGTCAATACAAAGATCATATTTATACATTGTGATTACATTTGATTGTGATTCCTGGTTCACTGTGTAGTTGAATCAGGATATCTATTGTTGAAAGTAATTATTACATATATATTTGAAACTTTACACTTGACTCATTTAAGATAGTCTTATAGAGTGTTATATGTGTGTGAGTGTCACAGTGTTGTAAAGTGTTGTGGAATAAATTAAATTGTTTATCTGTCTGTTGTTGTTGTGACTTACACTTCATCATTTTCATAACCCTAGACATTCAACGTAGTCATCACAATATTCCAGAATAATTCTGACTGAGGTATAAATGTGGTAGCAAGTAAGGTCATCTGTAATACACCACACTTATTAGATACAGATACCTTCACAGCTGATCTCAGTCAGTACACTAAGTCCCCTATAAATATTAATATCATCCCACTTTACCACAACCGTTAAGGGCACAGTAGAAGGGGAAGTAGAGTGACTACATTTAGTATCTGTTTCCAACCTCCGAATTTGGCTATCCATTTCATTCATTCTGATTTGGTGTAGCCTGTCCCTTTCTTGTCGCTCTATTTCCAATTGCTTGTCCCGTTCTTGTTGCTGCCTTTCCAATTGCTTGTCCCGTTCTTGTCTTTGCTTTTCCCTTTGCTTCTCATCTTCTATCACTTCTTCTACATACTGTCGGGTGAATGCTTCAGTCTCCCCAGTTTGTTTACAGGACCATGCCAAGATTAAACGGCTGTCAAACCAATTGTCTACCTCGTATTGATCCTGCAGGCTTACTGCAAATTCTAGAAAGGGCTGGATTTCGCTATCCTTGTACTCCATGTACTTAGCTACCTCGAGGGCATCCTATGCACTTTATCTAGATCGGCCATTATATCAGGATGAGCAAACACTATAGAAGAATAGAACCTAGAGATCTTATTTACCTCGTGCACTAGGTGCTGATTAACTTAATAGTCAATAAAATCTAGGCTAGCCTGGGAACTTTAAAAACAAGAAAGTTTGTAGCTACTCTGATCGACAAGCACAAACCCCCAAAAAACTCCAAAAAAATGTAAGTGATGTAAAACTTATTACTATCACTTCACCCCAGTTCTGTCAGTACTAAGCTATTGAGAGGATTGGTTACTATCATCCGAATGAACACCCTCCTATGGTACAAATGCAAGCTAGTAACTGACTATCTGTAGCTTCTTATCTCAGATTAAAGAGCTACTCCTGAAAAAATATTAACCCTTAAAAATTTTTTTTTTCTGACTTTTACAACAATAGTCGTCAGATTTGTCAACCAAAAACTCAGCAGTGATACCATCAACCTTTTCCAGCTGTCTCATGTGTAGCATGAACAATAAATGTAACTTAATATTTATGATTGCTGTGGAGAAAAAACGCTTTTCCGACTTCCACCCAAAAGAAATAGTTCGTTATGTCTAGGGATATCGATTCCTATAATCTGCAGAACACTAAACTCTAAGAATCAAAATAGAATCTTGTGAGAGATTCCTACCAGACTGCAACCTCATCTGTTGCGATTGCTGCAGATGTAGTTCAAATTCCGCGGCGAGACCCCATTAATTATCGTGGTTGAGTAAAGTGTAGAGTATTTGTCGAGTTGGACAATAGTAGTGAAATCGACAAGGGATAGTGGACTGGCAGAGTTATAGATTACACACACAGAAAGGTGTAAATAGGAGATGGACTTGAGACAACCTGGAAGAAGATTTACCAAAATGATCTCTCTCTCCAAGCCTCAACTCACTTTTCACTGTCTAAGCATCTCCTGCTCTCACTCTTTTCTCTTATCAAACATAGAGATTATAGTAAAGAGCTAAACAAGTTAATTATGGATGAAAAGGGTCGGGAACAGCGCATTAATAAATGTGTAAACTTTATTAAAGAAGAAAAACATGGAATTAATGCATATCATCATACACAGCATAAATTTACATCAATAATCAAATATTCATCAATAATCATCAATAACCACCAATAATGCAAATACACACCCACAAACACACACCGCCAACACTCATAAAACCCTGTAGAACACGGAGAAAATAACTAAGCTGTCCGACAGAGGGTCCGCTTTCGGAGACCAAAGGCGCTAGATGACTGAAGTGAAATACCGAACTTTCCTTGTCGGGCTAAACGTTGGTGACCCCTAATTGCGCGAGGGAACACTGGAAGACGTTGTTTATCTCCTGCTGACCAAATAAACAAACTGAGCGACAGTCCGTCCGCTTTTCGTGAAACCAAATGTGCTAGCTCCAGAAAGTGTATTACTTGTAGATCCTTCATGAGGGACTAGCCTACAAAACTTTCTTTGTTGGTGCTAAACGTTGGTGACTCCCCTTATAGCGTGAGTGGGGCTGGAACTCTATCTTTCTTGCTGGCCAAATAACCGAACTGAGCGACAGCCTGTCCGCTTTTCGTGGGACCAAATGTGCTAGCTCCAGAAAGTGTATTACTTGTAGATCCTTTATGAGGGACTAGCCTACAAAACTTTCTTTGTTGGTGCTAAACGTTGGTGACCGCTACTCGCGAGAGGGGGGCTGGAACTCTGTCCATAGATGGCTGCTCATACGTGCGAGGTTTTAAGTATCCAGAAAATACACCAGAAGAAGTCACTTGAGGACAAAGAGTCCCAGGCGCGCTTATCCGGCGCTAGTCTCTGCTTGGCTGTAAATCCTGTTTAAACTGGTTTGGCTGTGGTTTGCTGAGTGCCCCGTTTAGGCACAAAAAGGCGGGTGATATGGAATTCTGCTATAGGCATGCTGAGCGGTTTTGATATTCTGGAAGCCGCAATGCTCTGGCTGGTAATCCAATAGAGTAGAGAACTACTACTGCATTTGGCGATTCCAGATTTTGCGTTGGCTCCGTTGCACTGCGTGAGCTTAACTTGGTGTTGACAAAAAGGGGTTTTGATTCAGGAACGGGGTTGACGATTCGTTGCTAGATGTATACAGAAACCCTCTAGATCGAAGAGTATATGACTTTCTTTGCCTGACTGGAGTCTGCTCTAGCGATTCGGTCTCCCTGAAACTGAGACCCAAAAAAGACACCTTTTACCTTCAAGCAACGACAAAACACACTAACTTTATACAGAAAGTTTCGCTCCACTATGGGATTGTAGTTATTGCTATGATAGTTTAGGGCTGTCTCATGTTCCTTAAAAATATCAATTATCAACACGCGCCCGCATAGGCTTAATATCTTTTGTACACCCATGTACCTGTCAGTAAATGTTCTGACATCAAAAATCTACTCCTCTTCTTCCAATCTCAACATACAGGAAACCTAACCTGTAGTTACAGTTAAATGAATATGCTTATTCATCTTACAACATTAAATGAATTTACATAAACAGATTACAGCATTTGACATTACCAAATAAGTCATATGTCCCTTTGGGGAAACAAAATATTAATATCCCACAAATGAGTACATAGAAAATGCAATGTTCTTGCTATAATAATACAGTTGTGGCTAAATCATAAGATATAATTATATCTATGCCTGGTGACTGCTTTCGGTGAAAGTTATAGACTAGTGTCTAGCCACACAAGTAAGCACAAAATGATCCTCCCTTGCCACTAGAAATATCTATCAAAAAGGAATAAGCGACTATCTCCTATAATTTAGTGTTATTACCTGCATCTCACTATTCAGTTTTTTAAGTGAACAATCCACACCTGACATTATCTTACAGAAATGACAGTTAATTTAGCCTATTCTTAACCCATGATAAGCATCTGTGGACTGATTCTACGCCTAATATCTGTTATTGTAAGTTTAACATTTAACCCATGATAAACCGTAACAGTTTAAGCACCCTTACTAGGCCGTAGACAGCGCTACCTTATCACTGAATAAAATTACTAGGAGAAGTCCTCAAAAATGAAGTAAGTCACTTTCCTAACAGATATATATAAAAACTAACATGAATATATCATATTATAATAAGATATGTCAACTCACCCCGAAAATGACTAGAACATAGGCAAACACATTCTAGTACTGTGTTAAAGTTTGCCTTATCTCATGATGGTCATCTACGGGCCAGGAATATTCACGAATGTCTTTGTCTATTAAACCCATCACTCTTATAGATTACAAAGGACGCTCCCCCCGGACACCTGGACTGCATATTTCTTCAGAGGTATCGGCGTAATCGTAATACCGGGTAAGACAAAGGTTTCAGAAGCAACAACTTTGCGAAAATTCCCCCAGAGAGACAATCATAATATTATGTGCTGTTTGCTCATCTAAGGGCAAACAACCCAGAAACTGACCGCGATTGTTATCTCCCCCCTGAAACCGATCAAACTCGTTACCCAAGCCTCAAAGAGTACTAGCCGCTCGTGATCAAACGTTTCAAAGCGACCAGAGAAATTCCCCTGTTCGGACCACAGGGGCGTTTAGGTAACATTACGTTCGCTGACCGCTACAGGCCGGAACGTAACCAAACCTCGGGTGGGGTTTGAGAGGGTGAGAAAGTTTGGCCACGAAGGTACAAAATGAAAGAAAAAGAAAATACAAAATGTCCAGGAAAACAGAACATTAAAAGGGAGTAATCAAATTATGGACAAGATGGTAAAATAAATTATCGGTCACGTGACACTTTCTGTCTTTCTGTTTTATCTGTTTTCTTTTTTTGTCTTTATGTTTTTCTTTCTTTCTTTTTTCTTTCTTTTTTTTTAACTTTCTTTTTTTTTACTTACTTACTTACTTACTTACTTTCTTTCTTTCTTTCTTTCTTTCTTTCTTTCTTTCTTTCTTTCTTTCTTTCTTTCTTTCTTTCTTTCTTTCTTTCTTTCTTTCTTTCTTTGTCTTTATTTTTTTTTTGTCTTTCTGTCTGTCTTTCTTTCTTTCTCTTTTCCTTTCTTTTTTTGTCTTTCTGTCTTTCTGTCTTTCTTTCTTTCTTTCTTTCTTTATCTTTATATTTTTCTTTCTTTCTTTTTTACTTTCTTTCTTTCTTGTCTTTATGTTTTTCTTTCTTTCTTTTTTACTTTCTTTTTTTCTTTCTTTCTTTTTTTACTTTCTTTTTTACTTTCTTTCTTTCTTTCTTTCCTTGTCTTTATGTTTTCTTTCATTCTTTCTTTTACTTTATGTTTTTCTTTCTTTCCTTCTTTTCTTCTGACTTTCTTTCGTTTGTGATAGCATGCCTGGACCTGTTAGGGTAATGTGATAGAATCACTAGGTGTCAGATGGCATGCCTAATGACGTGGTCTAAGTTTAGATTTCTTCGGTTTAATCTTTCAAGTTAAAAATTATCTTAGTACTGGTCAACTCCGCCAGAGGTGGTGATTCTTGGATGATCTTTTTCTTTTAAAAATTCCAGGCTCGTTCAGTTCCTTCTATGATGTTACTATAGTGTATTTTTCAATACAGTGGTAGTATAAACATTAATGGTACAAGTTCAGCAACGAGTAATGATGAAACCAAATTCTAGCTGCTCCGTTAAAACTTTTATTAACATAAACGTTGAACAGGCATGACAAGATAATTCGAACAATGGAGCTCGCGTACAGTCAAAAGTTGAATCCTTAGATATTACTAGTACTCCGTATATGACCTCAATAACTTGTAGTACTTGCTCTTCTCTATAACATTGTCTCCTTTAGATATTACTAGTTTTCTAAATATGACACCATTAACTGGTGTCGCTTATGCTCCTCTGTAGCATTCAGTTTCCTTTAGATATTCGCAGTTTCCTTGGCGAAATGGTTAATTGTATCTCTACAGACGTTCCCTAGAACAAGTATCTATCTAATACGACAAGGTACTTACACTGAGATACTTACGAGAGCTGTTCTCATACAGAAAATAAACTTCCTGTTCACCACAGAAATACTATCTTGATATCGATAGATTAAGACTTGCCTGTAGTAGCCGGACTTTTTATGTATATACCGGGGAGCGCCAGGTTGTTCAACCTCAAACATATATAACCCGTTCTAGTGCAAGGCTCTCTCTCTCTCCGAACAACTCATGACTTCTAGTTACCTCAGCGTGGTGTGTGTCCTTGCCACTTTCTGATTAGTTAACTCAATACTTTTGGATTTAATTCATTGGTCTAGCTTCGCTGTTCTCGACTATTCTATACTACTGGACAAAAGTTAAGGGCCGCCATTCAGTTTAGACAAGGTTTATATAATTCTTCGTGAGCAGGGTCGATTTTCCAAATGTCCGGTAGCTTGAAATCTCTCAAGAAGTCTCTGAATGGTAGAGTGGGACACTGCTAAACGTCTTGCAACATGACGAACAGATTGACCATCCTGAATCCATGCCATGGCTCGACCACGGTCTACAGTGCTGAGACTTCTCCTTGGTGGCATGGCTAATGCAGTGATCATTTCGACCACTTGTCATACTGATTTATTGCATACCAACGATGAACACTCTTTACCGATGATCATTTTCCACGTGCATTCAAATTCAACTCACTTTTTCACCTTTTGAACTAGTGGGGCGTGTTGCAAAAACCACGAGTTTTTGCAGCAACAATGGCAATTTTCACGTGCGGGTTAAAGTGACACAGTTTTTGACATTTAAAAAAAAATTAACCTAGTGCTCACAGAAATGTATACACATTTCTCTGAGCTCAGTTTTAATGACATTTTCACTTGTCTTTACAGTTTGCCAATCAATTATATAAACCTTGTCTAAACTGAATGTGGCCCTTAACTTTTGTCCAGTAGTATATTTACGTCCCTAGATTGTTAAGATCACTCACTTTTGGTAAACGTGAGCTGCCCACTTGAACTGATGTCAGTAACTTATTTATTATTATTATTATTTTTTTTTTTAATTGAGTGAGATGTCCTAACTGCTTGTCTTATTCTAAATCATAATAATAGCACGGATAATGCTAGCGTTGGTCGTTCGGCTACACGTTCTTTCTTTCTTTCTTTGTCTTTCTATTTTTCTTTCTTTCTTACGACTGCTTAACTTTACCTATTCTCGTTAATTATTTACTTTGCATCAACTTTAAAGTTATTTGTCACGTGTACTTCCCTAGAATATCTTAAAAGACTAAGGAAGTCCCTGCCGTACAAGGCGACTAATATGAGGTACTGTGTGATGCTGGAAAATGATGATGATGATGATGATGATGATGAATTTGAAAGTGTCCCGTATAGTTCCCCGGGGTCGTTGAAGAGACAAAGAAAGTAGAGGACTGTCGCATCCCCTGATACATATTGTACACGACGACTAATGTGAGGTTTTGCATAAGGCTGACAATCTCGTAATGTAAAACAGATTGCTACAGACTCCACTGCTGCAGGAGCAGTGAATGCATGGTGCAGGTTTCCTGCAAGGGAACCAGCGACAGTGAAAGCGCCATGCTCCAAAAGGAGAGCTAAAGGAAATAATGATCCTGATGACGAATAGTAAAGTGGATAATGAGTTCGTTCGTCAAATACGATAACATTTGTAACTGCTAGCACGCTGCTAGCACGCTGCTAGACTGATTGTAATGTTGATGCACTTGCTGTCGTACATTTAAATATCTCTTAGTTATATATGGAGGAAGATATTAAAGAACAAAGAAGGGACAGTCCCTTTGACCAAACACTTAGTGTGCGGAACGGAGTTAACGTTCTTGCTGAAGACTACACGGAAAGTCACAAATATAGTTCTACGTTCTCGTGGGTAAGTCTAGACCAGGGTTTCTGATCCTGTGATCCATGGACCCAGGATCCGGGATTGGATTCTAGGGGGTCAGTATGTAACCTAAATATTTAAATTTATTTTCACCATGCACATTAGTTCTAAGAAGTATTCTGTAGCCTTCACCGGACAATCAAAAGGTGGTAAATGGAAAAAAAAATAATTAAGAAGCCCTAGATTTTACGGAATGTCATACGTGTAGTTTACTTGCATGACGTGAAGGAGTTATGTTCGTCTGCAAGTCTAGACGGAATGTCATAACTGTAGTTTACGTTCTTGACCAGAGATTCTTAGCCAAGGTGCATGTATCCACTAGGGGTGTGTGACCCGATTTCGAGACATGCCAAATACATAATAATTATGCAGATGGCGAATCATCATAGACACATTATACTATACAGAACTCAAATATATTTGTAAGAAACAGAGCATTGACAAAGTGAATTCAATACTGAACCCACGTCACATTTTAATAAACAATGTCATCACCAGCGAGGCTCTTTAATCTATTAAACTAATGATTACTATCAAATGTAAAAGTCACATTTTTCATATTTTATAATATTTAATATAAAATTCAAATCATATGTATAGCATTATTTCTCCGCCATTATATAGTAATGAATATATCGTACTTCAAATATGGACCTACTTCGAAAAGTATTCAATATTAAGGCAGGTTATATTGAACAGAATTATTTTTACTGTATCTCCAACTATTAAAAAAAAAAAAAAACCCAGGAAATTACTCCAAAAAAAAAATATCCCTAATTCACGTGTCTCTAACGACCAGTTTCCTATTTTCCGGGTGATCTGAATATATAAATAAAATTATATTTTTCTTTTTATTTAATGTAAAAAGACGCTCTTTTATCTCTGTTTGGCATTTCTAACATATTTTGTGAACTAGAAGATAATGGTGTGCAAGGCTTCTTAAGATGCCGTAAAGGGCTGTAGGGCTTTTCGAAGTTTGAGAAACACTGGTCTAGACGAAAAGTTATGGCTGTAGCTACTTGTGTGATGTTGGTTTGTATCTCTCACGCGTCACTATGTAGGTATTTCTACGCCAATTAATTTTTCTTTGTACTTATCCTCTCTCTTTATGTCTATTCCCTTATCTTACACTGCAAAAATGTCAAATTACAGGGCGGAGAGAACGAACGAACTTTATTTTACAAAGGGTCTGACATTCACTCCGCTCTCTCATCTTTTACACATATTTCATCCATTCTCACATGTATTTTACATATCAATTTAAAGGAATTCAAAGTTGTAAAGGTAAATAATAGCATACTCACATTCACAGGAGAGGTAAAGAGAGGTACAGATGACACAAATGTCAATTGAAAACCTCATTTTTAATATGCTGAAATTGAAAACGCTTCATATTGTTTGATTTTCATGAGCTGGCATCGCTGACCGGAAGACAAACTGATTGAAAGTAAACCCAAGAGAGTGGTTTCCTAGACCGACATATAATCATGTAAGCCAGGCACTTTAAAGAATAATTGATACACGAACGTTCATTACGAGAAGTGCAGGAGCCGAAGTTCCAAGCAGAATTCACCGCGGCTAGGTTCTGAACTGAGACAGAATATTGTACAACTCAATATAGTGCACAGACACTATAAGAAGTATAGTAATGCATAGACATATTTGACTGGAGATAGTTCAGTCAAGAAAGCAGGAGGAATATAGATATGTAGCATTAGTCAAAGGTTCTGAGAAAAAAAAAGAGACAAAAAAGAGAGAGAGAGAGAGAGAGAGAGAGAGAGAGAGAGAGAGAGAGAGAGAGAGAGAGAGAGAGAGAGAGAGAGAGAGAGAGCAGCACGCGTAATTGTAGGATTTCGAGACTGAGCTAGAACATTTAAGAAACACTTCAGTTTGGCAGAATGGTTAGAATCAGGAGGTAAGTCATTTTAGAATTGCAGCCAAGGTGGAAAAGGTTCAATTCCGAAGGCAGGCGGCTAATCACAAGCACTGAAGAAGAATACATTTGATCGTTTTGTAAAGTCAGGGCGTGGTAGCTGGACCGTACGGTTGTCAGGAATTAACATAATAGACAGCGTGGCGGCTAGACGTGTGCGGTTTCATGAATTAATACAGTACACAGCTGGCGACTGGACCTAAGTGGTGTCGGGAATTAATACAGCAGTCAGCCAGGTGTAGACCATAGCGCTGTCCAGCGATAACGGAGTAGACAGCGTGGCGACCAAACCTTAGGGATGTCGTGAATTAATGCAGTAGACAGCTTGGTGACTGGATAGCACTGACTAACAAAAAAAAACTTTTTTTTTCTTTCTCTAACATTTCTATGTTTTTCTGGTCAATTTTAATGCGCTGTTTTTAAATCTGCAAACCGTTTTTCTCTATCAGGTCGGGATCTCTAGAAATATGCAATTGAAGATTTTTAACAACGCATACAGTATTACAACATCATTTGTACAAGAAGTATAACAGTTATGTAGGCTTGAATTTCTTTGCAGTCGACTTTCGTCGGTGAATGGCATGTGGTACATCGCGATGAAGCATCCAACAACAATCGGCAAGCATGGTCACACTCCACCGTCCATGATAACGTGACTCCATTACAGCGATATCTTGATGGAATCGTTCTCCATGTTCATCGCTGACTTCGCCAAGGTTGTCAGGGGAAAAGTCAAGATGCGAATCGAGCAAATGGATTTTGAGGGACATGTTACAGCCCATAATTCTGTATGCATCTATGCACTGCTTAACAATATGCACATAGTCGACAGATTTGTGATTTCCCAGAAAGTTATCGACGACCGATTTCAATGCCATCAATGCGCGAAGTTCACTACCATGTAACAAGTTCTCGAATTGTTTGTCTGCAATAACTTTCCTAATCTGAGGTCCTACAAAGATACCTTCCTTTATCTTTGCATCGCTAATTTGCGGAAACTTTTCTCGAAGATAAGTGAAAGCTTTGCTCGTTTTATCTAACGCTTTTACGAAACACTTCATGAGCCCCAACTTTATATGTAACGGTGGTAAAATGATGCTGTCTTTGTTAACTAATGGCTCGTGTATTACATTTTTATGCCCGAGCTGCATATGATCCCTGATAGGCCACACCTTTCTTGCATAATGTTCCTGTTTGTTGCGGCTGTCCCATTCACATAGGAAGCAACAAAATTTAGTATACCCAGTCTGCATGCCCGTGAGAATTGCAATGACCTTTAGGTCTCCACAAATCCGCCATTGGTAGTCATTGTACTTTATTTTTGCCAAAAGTATAGCCATATTGTCATAAGTTTCTTTCATATGAACAGAGTAGGCGACTGGAATTGATGAAAATAAATTTCCATTATGCAATAACACGGCTTTTAGACTAGTCTTGGAAGAGTCGATGAAAAGTCGCCATTCGTTGACTATGTGCTCATGACCGAGGTGCACCATTAGACCTTTTACATCTTTGCAATAGCAAATGTCATCATCCATCTCAAAGTATTGAACAAGTTCTCTGTGTCTATGACGAAATTTAGATATCGGAGTATTGGGCGCTAAAAGATTCCATTCTTTGAGTCGCGAACCGAGTAATTCCGCTTGTCCTTTGGTGAGAGCGAGATCACGTATTAGATCTGAAAGTTCTGAATGGTTAATTAAGTGAACACCATCATTCACCGGTATATAATCCGAGTCAGAATTAGTTTCTAAAGCAGGTAAACTATCACTTTCTGATGGTTCATTCACGTCCAACGGATATTGTTCTGGTGGAACTGGGATCGGACACGTGATTGGATCATGAGGCACTGGTTTCGAAACCGATTCAATATTTGGATAAACCACAGACTTTCTAGTTTTAAAAATTCACGCCATATTACTGGCACTCCAAAAGGCATCGACTTATGCTTCGGCGATTTTCGTAACCAACCTGCCAATGTATTTGCACAAGTCGAACAAACTGCATTTGGCTTCCAAGATTTATTTGCATCATCAACTTTCGAATCGAAATAAAGTTCATATGCTTTCTTTAGCAATGGTGTAAAGTTTTTCTGGTGAACACGATCTGTAAAATATCCGCACACGTAACAGAACAGATCAGCCGAACTTCTACAACTTTTAGAAGCCATATTTCACTCGGAATTATTTCAAAATACAGTAACTATTTGAAATATAACGTAACATATGTCATACATCTTTTAGCAGTATAAAAAGTAGAATTATTTTGCATTTTATTAATTTTTAAAAAGTTATATAGTAAAAATGAAACGGAGAAAATAACGGTTTCCCAAAAATATATTTATTCACAAATATCTTAAGAACCCGACGTGATAGAGATAAACGGATTTCAAATTTGAAATCAGCGCAAGAAACTGACCTAAGAACACTTATTCTTATATAAGAAAGAAAAATGTTGTTTGTCAGTGTAGTTAGTCTGAGAAATGTTGCTTCACCGCTATGCCAAACCTCCAAAAGCCATTTGAGCCGAAATGTTATAAATTACACAGCTCACTTTCTTTCAAAAACAGCGAGTATAATCAGAGGCGGATCTGCTATGAAGCGAATGAAACTTGAGCTTCAGGTCCCTCAAGTCCAGTTATGTCTATAACACGTTTTTTCCATGTTCTCCAACTTCTTTTTTTTTAAAATAAAAGGGGTCCCTCTGTGACGTATAATGGAAATAGAGCCTACAGTAATCTGACAGTCTTTGTAATCCCGTTAGCGCTCTATGATTTGCTAGCAAAACCTGTCTTTACTTACACAAGCGTACTTCTTTTCATCCACGCCTCTTCTCTTGGAACTCAAGCAAACGAAGTGTTTACAAACTTTCGTGACCTGCCGATCATAACAGGTAGCGAATCAGGTTTGTTTACCTCGTCTTATCACGCGAGCTTATCTGTCAGTCATACGATACCTGACAGACCGCACGTGAATAACATATAATCTTTTGAAGTTCGTACTTGTCACAGAGGTTTTATGATCATTGAATTGCCTATATCCTCTTCTTTTTCTTTCACCCGTATCCTCTATTTTATTATCACTCTTTACCTTTTTCCTGTATTTTTCGCATCCATTCGTTTGCGAAAAATATTTTTTTCCCATTCTCACTTTCGCCAGTTTAGTTTCTCTTTTAGAAACGCATTTCATTGCTGATTAAACGAGTAACTTTTACGTAACGCGTCAGTCCCTCGCACCAGACGATTTGGCGTGAGAATGCATTCGGTCAATCGCTGCAGATTGACGAAATAACTGTGAATATCTTGGCTATCTCAGACATAGGGCCGACATATCGTCTGCATTCTCACTTGTCAAAACGTAGTTTCTCGGTGAGCGCTGAGGTGAGGCGTGAATCCCGACATCTCCCGGTGCAGTGTCAGACATTTGTCTGGTATTTTGCATCTGACACGTAGTTTCCTCGGTAGATTCTCAGTGTCAGGGTGGAGAAGGCGCCATCACGCATTCGCTCAGAATGGTCATTTTGGCGTGAGGTGCGAAGACAGGAGGTGTTAAGAGAAGGGGAGGCTATTGCGTAGTTTATGGAAATAGTGTACATCTTTGTCTGGTGTTTCATATATACTGGAGGGAGTTTTATTAAGTCTGTTATATTCTCTAGTCGACGAGTTACAGTGGAAAGCGGAATAAATTATAATCTCTAGCTTAAAATCATGTAGCCATAATGGATTTAATTTAACTGCTAATACTCAGACGAGAATATTTTTATTAAAACTAACTTATAACTGTTCATCATTGAGTGTTGACGGAATACGTTGTATTTCTAATTCATGATGAGCGATTTTTGTGAATATAACTTATTCCACGGGAAGTGTTAAACTATAAGACAAGCTACGCTTGCAGTTTAAATTATCTGTTATAGTATGTATAATTATTTGATATGTGTTCTTTCCATTTATATATAGTGAAACTGTGGTACCCAAACTTTGCCAGCGTTTGAGTAAAGAGATAAATCTGTGAAGAAAACAACAAACATTCTTACCTTAAAGATTTGATGTATAACTTGTGCAAGAACTTTAAGAGTTTAAAGAAGTAACGGGTCATCGAACCTGATTTGATTCTTCCTAAGAACACTCTAGTCATTTTTCAGCCTTTGTGGCAAGTAACATATTTCAATCAGTAACTTTCCCGACACTGTTGACAAGTGGTGGTGTGGCCAACTAAATTCCTATACTGAGAGAAGGTGCCGACCTGACATTCCTCATTCGTTTGAAATCTAAGATGTTGACACTGTGCTCGCTATAAACGCTCGTGCCTGGACAATTTTATGTGACTTAAACAGACATCCAAAACAATAGTATTCCCAAGAGAACGGTCCCGGAAGTAGTGAATTCAACCCGTCTTTTTGGACCTGGAGTTTTCTTGGCCAAGATTACCATTGAAGATTCTGTATGGGCAAGTCCTAAAAATATTGTTTTTTTGTTCCCGAAGTGGCTACCAAAGCTGTGAGTATAACCAAAAAAATGCACGTCTACACAGTGGAATGAATAGAGTGAATGCAGGACTGAGCGATCCCTTTATGGTGGTATTTTGACACCCATTCATTTTTTGCTGTCATAACATTTCTTTATGCAAGGTATTGCTAAATATATATATTCCCTTAGACTAGATCAGAGTATCCAGTCTGTTCATACCTTAAAGGGGAAGAATTTTAGACTAAATTATATGTATCTGTGACTCTTTGGGCTATCACTTTCTTCTAACGGGACTGTGAGCTAAACCTCGAGGGAAGGATCATACCAACGTGTCTATCATTCTTGTAGCATTTCTTGATTTTGTGTTTATGATTTTTTTGGTATATGCTTGATGTGATTTGATATGTTGTGAGAGAAGTTTAGTCTTGATAAATAAACTACTCATAAAAATTTATTCCAGCGTGTCTGTCAGTTCGTTTTCCCAAACTATTCATATAATCATTGTCATAGTTTTTCCCACGTCTGTACGTCTAACTGTCGTCTTATGTATGTATGTATGTGAGTGGATATATATATTTCATATATATGTGTGTAGACTGTCTGACTCAATCTAAATCTGTCGTAGAAGATAGGTGAAAGAGAGAAGATTTCTTGATTTCAGAGACAGCCTCTATCGCATTTCCCCCATATCACTAGTGGAAATCTATTGCTATTACTACTTCTCACTGTGACTATCACGTATTCTAATCTATTCAGAAGGGACCAACCCAAGTCTTAATTCCCCTATCGAAAATCTACGACAAATGGGGTCTCGTCTATCGGGATTTTGAACTTTGAATAGGAAAACGAGACGACGAATATCAGCTCGTCTTTAAGATTCTTTATTCTGATATAGAGTAAGAGTGTGATGTCTTGTGAGTTTGTATCTTTTAAAAAAATAACTATCCCCTAGACATAACGATCTGTTTTATGGGCGTGCTGACCACACGGCTAATAATTGTTTTTCCACAGCATTATTGAGCATTATTCATTTGGTTTACAGGTTGATTTTGTCGGAATATATGTTAATTACTGATTTTGTAATACTAAACGCTGGTAAAGTTTTGTGAGTGTATAACATTCACAGGGTTCTGAAGAAGTAGGTGTTTGAGCTAAGCTAAGGAGCGCGATCAGACTATACGTCCTGTAATTGCCTCCCTTACCCTAACTATCTTCAGGGGTGAACTTATAGTGGATTTTTAAAAAAATTAGGGGATTTTTTTTTTCTCCGAAAATTTTTGCAATAATTATTTTGTTTTCCGCTGTAGCAACTTATTTTTCAGTGAGTAATCTTAACTACCATTTATTTGGCGTAGTCGTTTGCATTAGGTGCTTTCTTCTTCTTCCGTCCTTAGCCAAAGACCGACCAAGCAGTCAGAGGCCATCACGCCTTGTGGCGTCTTAAGGGCAACAGCAGATTGATTTTCTCTGTTGTAGTTTCCCATCACGCCTAGCGGCGTCTTTAGGGCAACAACAAATAGATCCATCTGTCGCTGTTTCCGTAATCGGTGTGACAAGCCAACGGGTGATCAGCCCATTGGGCATTAGGTGCTTTATTGCCGATAATAGCAGCGATAGTTAGATACTTTATTTTTGGAGGAGGTATCCCAGGTTATAAGTATATCATCTTTTGTTTGGTATTTTCTCGAAAGTGGTAGGAACCAGTGCATCCTTTTCCCTATTTCTTTCTGGACTAAGTCTCAGCCACTGACTTATTATGGCAGAACGGGCAAAGCTTAGACAACTCCTCAGAGACGAAGCGAGACAAGAGGGTTTGGACGGAGACGAAGCAAAAGCTTTTGTCAGGAACGAACTTGAGAGATATGACACGGAGAAGAAAGAAGAAGAATTAAGGAGGAAAGAAGAAGCAGCGGAGAGGAAAGAAGCGGAAGATCGGCTATTACAACAGAAGAAGATTGAGGAAGAAATGGAAATTCGCAGGGCGAACGAAAGAGAGAAGGAGAGACAGCATGAGAAGGAGAGGGAATAGAGACAGCACGAGTTGACGCTTAAAACTCTAGAGTTCCAAAGTCGTGGTGCTGCCTCTACCTCCAGCAGTGGAGAGTCTTCTCCTCATTCTTCCTTAACTGATCAAACTAACCCTCAATCTCTTCAGCTCAACGCTATGTCCTTTGCTCTTGAATCTTTCCCTTGTCCTAATGAGAAGATTGACACATGGCTAGACAAATTTGAGAAAATTGCAACCCTGTACGGTTTAGAGAGGTCGCGTTGGTGTATGAAATTTTCCCAGGCCCTTAAAGGTTCTGCTTATGATGTTTATTCTAAACTGGAAAGTGGCCAACAAGACCACTATGACTTGTTGAAGAAAGCTTTGCGTGAGCGCTTTGAAATGAATGCTCGCAAATTTTTGCAACTGTTTCGCAACAGCAGGAAGGAGAGCTCTGAAACTTTCCAGCAGTTTTCATCTCGTTTGAAGGGATATTTGACAAAGTGCCTTGAGCTTTCACAGCTCCCCTCTACCTATGAAGGTCTGGAGGAATTTGTTTTAACAGAACAAATAAAGAACACTTTGTCTGCTGATACCCGGAGATTTCTAGCTGAGCAGGGGGCAGAAAAGCTCGAAGACATCATAGAAAAGTCTGAGCGATATCACAATGCGCTGGCTGAACTACCGGCCACAAAACGTAAACCGACAGAAGAGCATTTTCGGAAAAATAATCTAGACCAATCTTCTCATGCTTCTCATGCTTCTAATCTGAATAACCACAGAGAAACTGGACCTCAAAACCGTGATGGGAAACAATGGCAAAGAAAACCTATCTGCTGTTGCCCTAAGACGCCACTAGGCGTAATGGCCACTGACTGCTTTGACGGTCGGTGGCTAAGGACGGAAGAAGAAGAAGAAGACAAAACCAAGTACCCCAGCAACCACAGTAAACAGTCTGATCAACCCGACCGTCCTTCATGGCAGCGTGGTCAGAAAGGTCAAGGTGGCAAAGGAAGAACTCCTGAGCACGGGACTAATGATCAGAGTGAGCACACCGGGCCTAAACTCATCGGATGCTTACTAACAGTCTCGCAAGGCGGAATTATTGACAATGATTCCAAACCTGTTGGGGATAGACCCTCAACGCGAGGTACTGTTATTATGAACGGTTCTCAAACTTCTTGTTTATTTGACACGGGGCTTTCGTATGATTGCATTGTTGCCAGACACCTGGTTAAACCCGGTCAAGAGACAGGAGAGACCGTCCAACTTAGTGGAGTTCGTAAGAGTGATGCACCTACAGCGCTTCCCATTGCATTGGTGGAGATCCACTCTGATTTTGTCAGAGGTGTGATCAAAGCGGCTGTTATGGATGACCCCATCTACCCAGTCATACTTGGCGGGAGATACGTGTGTATTGGGAAACCGGAAGAGCCGATTGTGGCAGCAGTAACTACAAGAGGGCAAACCAAAAAGGAACGGGAGCCTGCGCCTAATTTGTTACCCATGGAACTTAAAGAAGCGCAACAAAAGGACCCTACTTTGGCACCCTGCTTTAGGAAACTGCCCATGGCTAAGGAACCCAGATAGCACGGGGACATTTTTTCTAAGGATGGCGTACTTTATCGCAGAACGGGCAAGCCTGACCACGGTTACAACCAGCTCCTAGTACCGAAACAGTACAGAAGCCAAATCCTAGAAATGGGGCACTCTCTTCCCTTCAGCGGACATATGGAACAGAACGCCACAAACCAACGGATAACCACTCATTATTGGTGGCCAGGAGTAAATACTGAGATTATCAGGTATGTCAAATCCTGTGCCCAGTGCCAACATGTACCACCCAAGCAACGGGCACCCCCAGTCTCGTTGGGTGAAATGCCAATAGTGGGAACACCATTCCAACGGGTTGTGATCGACATTTTAGGGCCCTTTAAAAGGACTAAAAGAAGGAACAGGTTCATCCTGACCTTAGTCGATACATGCACTTTATGGGCAGAAGCTATCCCGCTAACATGCGCAGATGCCAAGCATGTCGCAGAAGCCCTCGTGCAGATTTTCACTCGGTTGGGATTCCCTCAACAAGTGTTGACGGATAACGGATCTCCATACCGAAACCTGTTGATGGATGAGATCGTGAAGATCTTGAGGACCCAACACATCTACACAAAGCCTTATACGCCGGCCGGAAATGGGTTCGTGGAACGTGTTAATGGAAACCTCAACATGATGTTAAGTAAACTGGCACAAGTGAAACCTGAAGATTGGGATCTTTGTATTCCTGCAGCTTTATTTGGCTACAGAGAATCTCCTCATACTTCCACAGGATTTCCGCCAGCTACACTTTTATTCGGCAGACCCATTAAGGGCCCGCTTGAAGCCTTACTTTGGTCGCTGACAGACCAGAAGGCTGATGAGACAGTTGTCTCAGCAAGTGAATATGTGTCGGATTTAAAGGAAAGGTTGAAACTAGGATGGGACCTAGCAACGAACAACTTTAAGCGAGTACGCACAAAGCACGCTAACCGATACAGGAAAGTCGCGAAAAAGAGAGAACTGGAAGCAGGAGAGAAAGTTTTGGTGTTACTCCCTACCGGAAACAACCAACTGAAGATCGGATGGCAATGGCCGTTTACCGTCCTGAAAAAGATTTCTAAGGCTAACTACCAGATCTCTATTCAAGGAAAGGAAAAGGTTTTCCATTTAAATCTGTTGAAGAGCTACTTGGAAAGACCAGCGCCAACCTCCGACCACCTCCTGACTATCGCCAAAACTGACGAAGATGACGATAGTGGCAGGGAAATCCCACTGCACACACAAGAAATCTTTCAAAAATGTCAGAAGCGGCGACGCTCTTTCAAGCGCGCATGGGAGACATTCCAGAGAAAGGAAACTTTGGGAGGAGACGTGAGCAGGAATTGGAGAGATGAAGGGGGAGATGAGAGGGAAGAAGACAGACACCCTGAAGCTACGGATATAGGAAATTTAATTCCATAACGTAGACATGGAGTGCTTCCATATCTTAAAGGGGGGACATTCTGTCACAGAGGTTTTATGATCATTGAATTGCCTATATCCTCTTCTTTTTCTTTCACCCGTATCCTCTATTTTATTATCACTCTTTACCTTTTTCCTGTATTTTTCGCATCCATTCGTTTGCGAAAAATATTTTTTTCCCATTCTCACTTCCGCCAGTTTCGTTTCTCATTTAGAAACGCATTTCATTGCTGATTAAACGAGTAACGTTTACGTAACGCGTCAGTCCCTCGCACCAGACGATTTGGCGTGAGAATGCATTCGGTCAATCGCTGCAGATTGATGAAATAACTGTGAATATCTTGGCTATCTCAGACATAGGGCCGACATATCGTCTGCATTCTCACTTGTCAAAACGTAGTTTCTCGATGAGCGCTGAGGTGAGGCGTGAATCCCGACATCTCCCGGTGCAGTGTCAGACATTTGTCTGGTATTTTGCATTTGACACGTAGTTTCCTCGGTAGATTCTCAGTGTCAGGGTGGAGAAGGCGCCATCACGCATTCGCTCAGAATGGTCATTTTGGCGTGATGTGCGAAGACAGGAGGTGTTAAGAGAAGGGGAGGCTATTGCGTAGTTTATGGAAATAGTGTACATCTTTGTCTGGTGTTTCATATATACTGGAGGGAGGTAGATTTCATTTTCACTCAGTAACTTTGCAGTCAAGACTAGAACAAGCCTTCGTTCGATTTCTAGAATCTCTGTTAATAGAGATGTCATTTAGTATGATCGTAGTGGGTTTAGTTCTTAGTAGTTCTGTGTTGAGGTAAATCTTATATTATTTATCTAGTATTTTGTGAGTGTTAAAGTGTTTAATCGCTTATTTCATTTTGCTAGTTAGATTTGTGCAGAGAGTTAAATTATTAAGTCTGTTATATTCTCTAGTCGACGAGTTACAGTGGAAAGTGGAATAAATTATAATCTCTAGCTTAAAATCATGTAGCCATAATGGATTTAATTTAACTGCTAATACTCAGTCGAGAATATTTTTATTAAAACTAACTTATAACTGTTCATCATTGAGTGTTGACGGAATACGTTGTATTTCTAATTCATGATGAGCGATTTTTGTGAATATAACTTATTCCACGGGAAGTGTTAAACTATAAGACAAGCTACGCTTGCAGTTTAAATTATCAGTTATAGTATGTATAATTATTTGATATGTGTTCTTTCCTTACCACGACAACTATGGGAAACAAAGAGCCAAGGATCCAGACCCCGAGGACGACCCAGAGTCCGCTGGGAGGACAACATTAGACAATCTTTGAAGGATCGAGGACTAGAATGGAACCAGGCCAGGAGGAAGACAGCCGATAGGATAGTCTGGCGCTCTCTCTTCCAAACCTCTACACCTCACGGTAGAAGGGGAACGCCTAAGTAAGTAAGTGTTCTTTCCATTTATATATAGTGAAACTGTGGTACTCAAACTTTGCCAGCGTTTGAGTAAAGAGATAAATCTGTGAAGAAAACAACAAACATTCTTACCTTAAAGATTTGATGTATAACTTTTGCAAGAACTTTAAGAGTTTAAAGAAGTAACGGGTCATCGAGCCTGATTTGATTCTTCCTGAGAACACTCTAGTCATTTTTCAGCCTTTGTGGCAAGTAACATATTTCAATCAGTAACTTTCCCGACACTGTTGACAAGTGGTGGTGTGGCCAACTAAATTCCTATACTGAGAGAAGGTGCCGACCTGACATTCCTCATTCGTTTGAAATCTAAGACGTTGACACTGTGCTTGCTATAAACGCTCGTGCCTGGACAATTTTATGTGACTTAAACAGACATCCAAAACAATAGTATTCCCAAGAGAACGGTCCCGGAAGTAGTGAATTCAACCCGTCTTTTTGGACCTGGGGTTTTCTTGGCCAAGATTACCATTGAAGATTCTGTATGGGCAAGTCCTAAAAATATTGTTTTTTTGTTCCCGAAGTGGCTACCAAAGCTGTGAGTATAACCAAAAAAATGCACGTCTACACAGTGGAATGAATAGAGTGAATGCAGGACTGAGCGATCCCTTTATGGTGGTATTTTGACACCCATTCATTTTTTGCTGTCATAACATTTCTTTATGCAAGGTATTGCTAAATATATATATTCCCTTAGACTAGATCAGAGTATCCAGTCTGTTCATACCTTAAAGGGGAAGAATTTTAGACTAAATTATATGTATCTGTGACTCTTTGGGCTATCACTTTCTTCTAACGGGACTGTGAGCTAAACCTCGAGGGTAGGATCATACCAACGGGTCTATCATTCTTGTAGCATTTCTTGATTTTGTGTTTATGATTTTTTTGGTATATGCTTGATGTGATTTGATATGTTGTGAGAGAAAATTAGTCTTGATAAATAAACTACTCATAAAAATTTATTCCAGCGTGTCGGTCAGTTCGTTTTCCCAAACTATTCATATAATCATTGTCATAGTTTTTCCCACGTCTGTACGTCTAACTGTCGTCTTACGTGTGTATGTATGTGAGTGGATATATATATTTCATATATATGTGTGTAGACTGTCTGACTCAATCTAAATATGTCGTAGAAGATAGGTGAAAGAGAGAAGATTTCTTGATTTCAGAGACAGCCTCTATCGCATTTCCCCCATATCACTAGTGGAAATCTATTGCTATTACTACTTCTCACTGTGACTATCACGTATTCTAATCTATTCAGAAGGGACCAACCCAAGTCTTAATTCCCCTATCGAAAATCTACGACAGTACTCAAGGGAAGCCAGAAACCCCTGGGCTCGTTGATCTTCAGAAGCGGGCATTCGTACAGAGAAAACCGTTAGGGAATTATAAGTCTTTTGATGTTGGTTGAAACCTCGAGCTTTTATCTTGAATCTGTTTCTGATTCTCGTTAAACATAGTAACGTGAAAAGTAACATCCTCGATAGATCAGAGAAATATAATGATATATATCTTTGTTTTCTTAAACTTGCTATCAGTTGTCACTCAGAATTTTTGGATAGTCTAAGCACGCAGTTCTAGAACCATTTCGCTAAATGTGTTATTAGCATTCGTGGGGATTTTTCATTCTGATTTTTGGTAATAGATATTAGTGTTTACGTGTTTAAAAGTGTTAGCTTTTACCATTATAATTCACTTAGATTTTCTAGCTGGTAAAACTAGTGAAATAAAATAACGCGTAGCTATTTCATACCAGATGTTCAGTTATAACGTTAATTTTCACCACACGCTTTCTCACACAAGAAGAGACGGTTTTAGTTGACTGATTATATGCTAGGCGCGACTGATAGTGACAGAAAAGAATTCACGCTTATTTCATTGCGCGTATTTATTATAAGTGCCTATTATTTAATATCATACGACTAAACTATCAGACGCCGACCAAATTAATAGCTACTTAAGCGACGTGCGATAGTGTAGGCATACAAGAAAACATCGTGTGCCTTTTAAATTTAATCAGGACTGACGGAGTGTATAAGAGATCGTCTTGTCCCCGTCTGTGTGCATATCTATAGCTATATGGAGGAGTAGCATTTTTCCATACTTGTTTTTCTTATATCCTTAGCAGACCTGATCACAAGGGCGTCCAGCGGTCTGTTTTTTCTGATTGGTTAATGTTGTCTCTTTTTTTTTTTGGCTTGTGCGTCGCCAATTTCATTTGTGAGCGAGATTTGCCAAAGATACCTGAGAAACATTTTAACTTATAAATTTAACTGGACTTACTAAACCAAGCAATATTTTTCAATTTTCTCAGCCCACTGGGGTGTGCAAAAATAACATTTATTCCCGACTTCTGACAGTCGTATTCAAGCGTAGCATCCAGAATTTACGCTGTTTCAGAATCAGCACTCTAACATAGAGTCAGCCGATAGGATTATCATCATTTATCAATTGTAACATTTTTAGCAACCAGATGTTTTCCAATACTGGAAGTATTTTCCTCTTTTAACTGTGAACCCCAAGATCACGTCTACATCAACTATTGGCGGTGATATTTTGTTCATCCAGGAAAAACCCACACAAGATTCGGCGTTCACCTCACTAGTCTTTGTTTTTGTTAGAGGATGAACTGGGGCCAATTTGGGAAGCGAACCTGACATTACATATATTTCAGGGATAATTGTATTTCCAAGGGATATCACCAAGAGCAGGTAAGAGTGATTGAGTGGCCACTGTATGAAAGAGAGAGTGAATATTTTTCTTTGTTACAGGGAATTTACCAAAATTGGATTTGCTTAAACTTGTTTAATTTACTGGGTAGCATATAGTAGGAACTTGTTTACTTTACTGTCTACTCTGTAACATAGTGCAAACCTTCGACCTTTGGGTTATTAACTTTTCTGGTTCTTTTCTCCGTAAGGGAAGGGCACATTTATTCTGCTATTTCATATGTATGTAAATCTGATTTTTTATTTGATCTTTCTTTAGATAATTGGTGTTGTCAAGTTTAAACGATAATAAACAACAAAGAAACTTACCTTTGTGTGTTGGTCAGACTCATACCCAATTAACCGTAGTTTTTCACGTTTGTGTGTCTTGTTGTCACATAGCTGTGTGTGTGTGTAGTTAAATTTATATTTATATGTATGAGGAGGGCAAGGTTTTCTTATACTAAATTATAGTCGTATAGATAGGTTGGAATAAAGAAACTTACTCATTCCATAGACATATTTTGTTCCTTAAACTATCACCCGTGAAATCTATTTCTCACACCTTTCTCACGTACCTATCACCATCAGCTCTACTCAGACGGGCAAAAAATAACTCACAACCTATCTGTACGACACCCTCGAAGAATTTAAGCTTTAGGGTCACCAAGTCCAATATTCTCTGTAATATGTCCCATTCTCTCTCTCCCCCCCCCCCCCCCCCCCCATTCTTCAACACTTTTTTTTTTAAATAAAAGGGACCCTCCAAGAGTTCAAGCTTCATGGCCCCCGAAATGTAGATCCGCCACTGGATACAGCCACTTGTTATTGGCTGAGCTAATCTGCACGAAGTTACAGCTGGAAACTTTTATCTTCTTATTTACTTCTCAGCTTCCTGTGAAGCAAAGGCTATCAATCATTTCATACCGAGCTCTCATATCCTATTCTACCCGTTCAAGTTCTTTCCTTGATTTGTCAATAGATTTTTATGTCTGTGTTCTCGTCACTTGCCCATGTACTTTGTCACGAGAGGGGAATATAGTTTTAAATGAAAGATATCCTGGACACACAGTTGTATCAGGTGATACCAGTATAGTGCCAGATAAGAGACTGGTCTTATAAGCAATACCCCCTTCTCTGAAAAGAGTAAGGGTGTATGGATATCAAAGGTAAGATCAAGCTGTGTAAGTTCCTAGGTATGATGATAGTGTATTATCCTAGGTTCCTAAATGCTCCTCTCAAGATCCTCCTCTGTTTATAATGTTAAGCTCTGCTTTGGGTATTAAACTAAACTATTAACCAACAAGAACTGTAACTTAACTTAAATGATCTAAGTAAGTCTGTTGGTAAAATTTACAATTTATTTTGTACAAGTTTTCTTTTCTTTGTGAAAATTTTTCACTGAACTCAAAAGTGATTACAACATAAAGTCAATAAAATCATTTATAAAAAATTCACAACTAAATACAGTCTTTTAAATTTATAAGGATAGTTCTTCTTTCCTGGCTGATATCAATCTGGTTGTAGACTGTCGTTATTTTAAGATCAATACTAGATCTTCAGAGTTACTGAATTATTGTCAATCACTGACTAGTAATTTGCCTATCTAAATGCACTGGTTTGTCATCATTATACAATGTTCTTTGTTTGTGGTGATTATGTAGTACACTGGACAGTAGCCTTGTAGGGCTACTTATCTGTAGTTCTGGTTTTGGAGCCTGTCACACTTCTGTTCCGGAAAGAAACGGTTAACTGTGTTTCCTCCAGGCAGTAGGTACTGGGTGGCTGTCCCTCTAGATTTAAGGGCGCTCGCACCACTAGTTCCTTCAGTTGTGGCTGTCTCTTTAATGGTGTACTTTTATTACAGGATGTAACCTGAAATACAATTGATTAACCACTGTATTGTCTAGCTCTATCTCACTACCACAGATGTAGGGGATGAGAGACAGTTTCAGACAGTGTGCAGGTAGACGTACAGGGCCGAATAGATCATTAATAACACAATCCAGTTCACTGTGAATATAATCTTTCTCCAAATCCTTGGTTATACCTAATTGTCCATGATTCGCCTCCATACAATTATTAGGTCTTGTGGAAAATACTGTGTCATATCTTAATCAATACAGTAATACAATTCATTTCATCCTTTCCTTCGTTCCTGGTGTGCGTTCCATTCCTACTAGAAATAATTCTTTAATTGCTTTTCTCAAACTATGAACACACTTTCCGCTGCCATTCTCAATTTATTTGAATATACACAGGCTTGGTTTTGCCTCCAATAATTACACAGTGGTTTATAACACAATTACACACTTCCTAACGCTCAATTTGATTAATTAATTAGAAATATATATTTATACATTCTTTCTTACCCTCAAGTACATACAGTCGAGCTGTTAATGGTCATTCAGTCTGCTATCAGATGCAGAAGGCAACGGCAGTCTCTCTGGCCGAATGGCGCTCTCGCTGTAGTTTGAAAATTTCTGTGCCTCCTTCCTAATGAGGGCAAGTGCTTATATAGGTCATGGCCGAACGACATGGAAAGCAGTAATGCTGAAGTGTGTTTGCGTTCCAAAATGCAGGCTTAATTCTGTTGATGTGTGCATGTATGAAAAACCAGGAATTCAAATATCTTCGTTATTCCTGGACCGATTTCCTTCATCTTAGGCTTAAAGTACGCTTTGGATTATTCTATTTCTTTCTAGATAATTGTCTTTTACTTTCCTACATCCATTTTTTCATAAGCGTAGCCTAAACAGCAAAATTTTCGACTTGCCTGATGTCTCGATGCATTCCACTCGATATTTCTCCATTAATATACCTTGTACCACTTCCCGTGGAAATCTTTGCACATACTTATAAATGGACATTCCTATTTGTGAATTATTAACTCTTCCATGCTGTACTTCGCTCATAATTCTGTAGATTACCTCCAATGATAATAAGGTTACACAGATTCGAAGCCGGCCATTGTTAGGCCAATACGTTTGTAAACAACGTGAATAAAAATGCCTTTCCATTTGTCCGTCTAGCATACAATGTTATAAAGTACGGCGTGCCGGTGTGGTAGGAATGACGTGTTGTGAATCAGACTTCACGACATACTTCTGGGTTTTCCTCTATTTATTTACCTCATGGATTCCAGAACAAAGGCTGCCAAGTAAGGCTGTTAGCTGGTTTTCTCGGTGTACGTCTTATTTAACGGCAAAAGTCTTTATCTCACGGCTTCATCATCATCATCATCATCATCATCATTTTCTTGTGCACTCCTTAAGGAGGATGGAGTAACCACTGGGTTCCCCTCTTACCGGAAGCCTGCACTAATCATTCACATGGTCTTGCAGCGGTGGTTTCTGTGACAATTCTTTGTTACAAGATGAGGTTGCCAGCCCCATACACAACCTCATATTAGTCACCTCGTAAGACACACACAACGTCACATTAGTCCCCTCGTAAGACATACACAACCTCATATTAGTCACCTCGTAAGACATACACAACCTCATATTAGTCACCTCGTAAGACATACACAACCTCATATTAGTCACCTCGTAAGACATACACAACCTCATATTAGTCACCTCGTAAGACATACACAACCTCATATTAGTCACCTCGTAAGACATACACAACCTCATATTAGTCACCTCGTAAGACACACACAACCTCATATTAGTCACCTCGTAAGACACACACAACCTCATATTAGTCACCTCGTAAGACACACACAACCTCATATTAGTCACCTCGTAAGACACACACAACCTCATATTAGTCACCTCGTAAGACACACACAACCTCATATTAGTCACCTCGTAAGACACACACAGCCTCATATTAGTCACCTCGTAAAACACACAACCTCACATTAGTCCCCTCGTAAGACATGCACAACCTCATATTAGTCACCTCGTAAGACATACACAACCTCATATTAGTCACCTCGTAAGACATACACAACCTCATATTAGTCACCTCGTAAGACATACACAACCTCATATTAGTCACCTCGTAAGACATACACAACCTCATATTAGTCACCTCGTAAGACACACACAACCTCATATTAGTCACCTCGTAAGACACACACAAATTCATATTAGTCACCTCGTAAGACACACACAACCTCATATTAGTCACCTCGTAAGACACACACAACCTCATATTAGTCACCTCGTAAGACACACACAACCTCATATTAGTCACCTCGTAAGACACACACAACCTCATATTAGTCACCTCGTAAGAAACACAACCTCATATTAGTCACCTCGTAAAACACACAACCTCATATTAGTCACCTCGTAAGACATACACAACCTCATATTAGTCACCTCGTAAGACATACACAACCTCATATTAGTCACCTCGTAAGACATACACAACCTCCTATTAGTCACCTCGTAAGACACACACAACCTCATATTAGTCACCTCGTAAGACACACACAACCTCATATTAGTCACCTCTAAGACACACACAACCTCATATTAGTCACCTCGTAAGACACACACAACCTCATATTAGTCACCTCGTAAGACATACACAATCTCACATTAGTCACCTCGTAAGACACACACAACCTCATATTAGTCACCTCGTAAGACACACACAACCTCATATTAGTCACCTCGTAAGACACACACAACCTCATATTAGTCACCTCGTAAGACATACACAACCTCATATTAGTCACCTCGTAAGACACACACAACCTCATATTAGTCACCTCGTTAAGACATACACAACCTCATATTAGTCACCTCGTAAGACACACATCACCTCATATTATTCACCTCGTAAGACATACACAACCTTATATTAGTCATCTCGTTAAGACACACACAACCTCATATTAGTCACCTCGTAAGACACACACAACCTCATATTAGTCACCTCGTAAGACACACACAAACTCATATTAGTCACCTCGTAAGACACACACAACCTCATATTAGTCACCTCGTAAGACACACACAACCTCATATTAGTCACCTCGTAAGACATACACAACCTCATATTAGTCACCTCGTAAGACACACACAACCTCATATTAGTCACCTCGTAAGACACACACAACCTCATATTAGTCACCTCGTAAGACACACACAACCTCATATTAGTCACCTCGTAAGACATACACAACCTCATATTGGTCACCTCGTAAGACACACACAACCTCATATTAGTCACCTCGTTAAGACATACACAACCTCATATTAGTCACCTCGTAAGACACACACAACCTCATATTAGTCACCTCGTAAGACACACACAACCTCATATTAGTCACCTCGCAAGACACACACAACCTCATATTAGTCACCTCGTAAGACATACACAACCTCATATTAGTCACCTCGTAAAACACACACAACCTCATATTAGTCACCTCGTAAGACACACACAACGTCATATTAGTCACCTCGTAAGACACACACAACCTCATATTAGTCACCTCATAAGACATACACAACCTCATATTAGTCACCTCGTAAGACACACACAACCTCATATTAGTCACCTCGTTAAGACATACACAACCTCATATTAGTCACCTCGTAAGACACACACAACCTCATATTAGTCACCTCGTAAGACACACACAACCTCATATTAGTCACCTCGTAAGACACACACAACCTCATATTAGTCACCTCGTAAGACATACACAACCTCATATTAGTCACCTCGTAAGACATACACAACCTCATATTAGCCACCTCGTAAGACACACACAACCTCATATTAGTCACCTCGTTAAGACATACACAACCTCATATTAGTCACCTCGTAAGACACACACAACCTCATATTAGTCACCTCGGGTCCTATTCTTTCTTTGTCTTTTCAGAGACACCCCCCCCCCGGGAACTACACGGGTCGCCTAACCTCTTACTACTTTTGATATTTATCTTGATGTTTCTATCAGTTACATATTGATGATTGTGTCGTGCCATTAAAAAACCCATTTTGTGCATGCTCCCATGAGAGTTTCTTAGCCCTTTAGCTGTCCTTTTTTTTTTTTTTTGTTCTTTGTGTTCCTGAACAATACATGTAATACAATCTGATTGGCTTGATATTAAATTTGAAGATTCATAATTTTGGCTTAGAAGTAATTAATTTGAATTTGAATATGTTTCCCATTCAATTGAAAGTCCCCTGTGCCTTCTGTATTCTCATTTTGATATCATTGTCCATTTCTCCAGTTGTTTAAGCACTAAATTTAATGTAACTGTTGTTAGGTTACTTCAAATCTTTGAGACCTTGGTTCACTAGGTTTCAGACGATCTAGCGAGCTGAAATTGTTCACACTAGCCTCTGTCAAGGAACTATCAAAATTTAAAGGAATCTCGAGTTACCTGTCCTGGACAAGTTATGCAGAAATTAAAGCCGAAACCGATCATATATATATACATATTTTTTTTTTACAATTTTACAGCTGTTAAAGGATCACAGAAATTAGTAACGTTGTATATAAAATTGTTCCTTGAACATGATCACATAACTTGGTGTCGTTGTGCGCAACATTTGCGATTATTGTTATGACTTTGTTGTAATTTCTAGCGTTTGGAGCAAAAACCTTATGAAAGGTTCTGTCGTGGATTTGATTTGGATTTCAAGGGTCATCTTCATTACACACGGACAACGCCATCAGTGCTCTGATCTCCTCCCTTAGATCACACAAGGAGGATCTCAGTACAGTGCACGAACTCCGTAGCACCGGCGAGGATCCCAATGAGTGTTTACAGAAATTTCACATTCTATAAATATGTGGTGGGTAGGTTTTCTAATTTTGTTTTAAACTTGTGCCAGGGCAGCGGACGTATGACCTACTCTTTACAATTTCCAACTGCCGAGAGATTTTTAACGTGCGCATCTTGCACACGGGACCTCCTATTTTTTCACCCTTATCCGAGAGGGCTAGGCATCCGATCTCACTACCCATGCGATCAGTGAAGAGTCTGGTTTCATCAGGAACTATTGGTTCTGAAAAGAAATTTCATTAACAATATTCCCGTTGTTGGGAATCGAACCCGTTACCTTTAGAATTAGAGGCTAGCCACACCGACACCTAGTGGATTTGGTAAAAGTAACACAAGTGAATTCATAAAACGTGTATATTTCTTTACTTAGTCTATATTGCAGCCTTTGTAAATTCTTAGTACGGGATAGCCGACCATAAACACAAATAATTTTTATTGCATCTAACGAGATTCCTTGCAGGTCGCAACAGTAGTATTATTTGCTCGCCTTTCGGCTCCACAACCACACTAACGAGAAGGTAGGTACAGAGGTGAAGGCTATCCCATAGCAGACCCCGCCATAGGGGAATACTAGGTCTCAGCGGTATAGACCTGGGGGTGACCAATTGCCTTCCTCGCTGCCTTTGCCATCCCTAACGCAAGAGCAGAGTCAGGTACCCTTGTAGGACTGGGTATACATGAACGTGACGATACCTGGTTTCGAGCTCGGTAACTTTATTTCGGGAAGCAGGCGCTCTAACCACTCTATTACGCTAAGTACAGGAAGGTATGTTCGGGATTAAAATGGGGTAATGCCACACTACAGTAATTATCTACTGTTTCACATAGTTATATTTACATCGACCTTTGCAGTAATGGGTTTCTTCGACAAGACAAAGAAAGAATATGAGGAGACAAAGAAAGAATATGAGGGGACAAAGAAAGAATATGAGGAGACAAAGAAAGAATATGAGGGGACAAAGAAAGAATATGAGGAGACAAAGAAAGAATATGAGGAGACAAAGAAAGAATATGAGGGGACAAAGAAAGAATATGAGGAGACAAAGAAAGAATATGAGGGGACAAAGAAAGAATATGAGGAGACCAAGAAGGAATACGAGGGGACAAAGAAAGAAATAGGAGGGGACAAAGAGAGAATGTGCCTACTGTTTCCTATTGCAACTCATAAGAGTGAAATAATGTGAGGTCGTCAATGTGGTTGGCAATCTCAATATATAAAACACATTGCTTCAGAAAACAAAACTGCAAGAGCACACCAATGGCTTCCTACAAAGGGACCAGCTGTAGCGTGGTCCCTCACTCCATAATGAGCAAATGAAAATAATGATGATACGTAGATTACATTTTTGCAACTTTGTTTTTTCCAAGTGAAGCACAATATTCACTTCTCCGTGTAGTTCTATTAAGAGACAAAGAAAGAATGGAACTACTGCACCCTCATGTATGTCGTACAAGCCTACTAGTATGAGGTTGTGCATGGCGCTGGCAACCTCATCAGGTAAAATCACTGAAACAGAAGCTACTGCTATAAGAGTATTGTCACGACCAAATGTAACTGATTACTGCCGGAGTGAAGCAGAGATCGACCCAAATAATGTCACAAGTATGTGAATCCTTGGTGCAGGCATCCTGCAAGGGAACCAGCTAAAGTTTTGGCCCCATGCTCCATAAACAGCGCAAAGGAAGATGATGATGCTGATGATGAGGGTGCTGATGACAATTTTCATTGCCGCCATAAAAATCCTCGCCGCTGGACACAGCAAGATAACAAAAGATGCCATAAAAATGCTAGACGGCCCATTGTGAAATAATCTCCCAAATAAGGGTTTATTTTTTAACTTGAAAGAAAACAAATGTTGTCAGTGTGTTGTGGTGGCTGCTCCTTCGTGTTTGCACGTGATGTAATGACGTTATTGGTCGCCTTTGTGCCACATTACTCTGTAATTATGTCTGTGCGCACGTGCGGTATCTGCGCATGATTTACAGAATCACGTGAACAACTTCCGGTACTTTCATAAAGCGTTGTCTGTTAAAAACGACAGCTACTGAGCAGCCTTGACATGCACTGACGTAATGTAAACACGAACCATTTGTTTGTTGTTCTTTTTAAGAACATTATTATTATTATTATTATTATTACGTTCTTGTTATTAATTTTCGGATTATATTTTATAGTTTGGGAATGCTAAAGCATAACATGTTAAGTTAAAAAAAAAAAAAACTAACTAACTTACAAATGGACGTCTACGAAATTTAAGCTTTTTAGCAATGTAAAAAAATACAATAAAATGAATAAATAAATGAAAATAAAAATGGCACTAAGTCAGTTTTACAGATGAACGATACGCAAGGAACACGGGATGTTACGGTGTATACCCTTCATCAGCCATCAGTCACAAACAGGAGACAAGGATTGGAAATACAGCAGACTGTACACACAGAACGCAACGAAAACATAGTACAAGCAAGAAATGTAGTACAACTAAGTAAATAATAAAGAGGGCTGTTGTAAAACTAGAAGATAAAGTAAAAAAAATAATAACAATAATAATAAAAAATAAAAGCTGGTTTGGAGTCAGTTTTACAAATAAAGCTGTAACAAGAATGTCAGTAAGGAATGAGATTTATGCAGGAAATGGAACTGCAAAAAGGGGGTAGGAAGGGAAAAATTACAGCCGTCAAGGATGATCCTAGGTGCGAAGTAAATCCTAGATAATGCTGAGACATCGTCTGACAAGATCTTTCTCACAGCTGGAAGAAAAGCCTGCCTGTTTTAAGACCGAGCCACATAACTGGAAGACACTTGTGTTCAATGTGAGAATTGTTCGTGTCAAGTATGAAAATTGTAGCTAGTCAGCAGTTTTAGTATTAGCCTAATCTGTTCTGTGGTGAGAGACGATATTAAATATCAGTTGGAGTGGATATAAAATCACCATCGTCATTTTCTGTTGTGTTCCTTACAGAGCATGGAGCCATCACTGTATCTCGCCTCCCTTTAAAAAGCCTGAACCAAGCACATGCACTTGCAGCGGTGGTTTCTGAGGCAACATGTTTCATATAATGATGTTGCCATCCTCATGCACATGTTCATATTAGTCGCCTTGAACGACGTTCCTGGGGGCAGTAGGCCTATTCTTCCTTTGTCTTTTAAGCCCCCCCCCCCCCCCCATCCCCCCCGCAAATTCCACGAGACAGGGGATATTACATATCGAGAAAAATTCTTAAAGCAGAGAACAAAGACAGTCATAACGACCACACGAACGAGTGACATGTCATATTACTCTTAATGCATATACTTTTTTCATTTCTAATTACACTGGACAACAGCCAAAATGTATCCGAGACAAAAGTAGCTATTTTTAACTAATTTGGACATGCTGATCACGAATATGAACTTAAAAATCGCGAATTAACTCTAGTTTTCAAGATCCGGGGGAGGGGGAGGGGGGAGGGGTTAAAGAAGGCTTACAGCCTTTATTTTGGTTGTGAGATTGGTGACCAGGACCGGTATTGGGCCCCACATATATGATGTCAATCCTGTGCAACGAATCTGCGCTGCTGGTTGAACCAAAAAAGACTATCGATGCGTTTTGCAGTTCCAATGGTGTGAAGGGAACCGACAAACCATCTTAATGATTGTTACTTTTGCATGACTCCTCCAATTGGACATGGTATTTCTAAGAAGAAAAAGCGGCCTGTGGCCTATCCGAATATTTCCTCTGCTATGCGGCCAGTGCCTCACGAGGAAGGACTTCCTGTTCCTGACCCACCAGAATCGTATACTCTGGGTGAAGAAGAAGATAATAAGGCCAGTGGACATCCGTCACCCGTGAAAGCATCTACATCAAAAGATCCTGATTTCGTGCCTATTGAAGAGTCTGTACAGCCACATACAATTACCCAGAGTGAATTGAATGATCTAGTGAGAGATATGGAATTGCCAAGAAATAAAGCAGAGCTGTTGGGGTCCAGACTGCAGCAATGGAATCTTCTAGAAGAGAATGTGCATGTGTCGGTGTTTCGTGCTCGGCAAAAAGGTCTGCTTCCATATTTCAAAATAAGAGATAACCTCATTGCTTGCGTTGGTATACTGGGTCTGATGGCAGCACTGCACATCAACTACAAAGACGACGATTGGAGGCTGTTCATTGATTCGTCCAAGTTGAGCTTAAAAGCTGTGCTGCTCCATAATGGTAACATTTTACCACAATATCTTGGTCCCTCCTCTCCACATCAAACTTGGACTAATGACGAATTTTGTAAAGGCCATGGATCGAAATGGGGCAGGATTTTTACACCTTCTGATAAATTTCCCAGACTTAGTGAGGCCAAAATCAAGGAAGGTGTATTTGTCGGTTCACAGATACGTCAGCTCTTCAGACATCAGCGTTTTGATGATATCCTCACAGATGATGAAAAGTTAGCTTGGAATGTTTTCCAGCAAATGGCCACAAACTTTATAGGAAACAATAAGGCTGACAATTACCAGGAGCTTGTAGAAACCCTCTTGCAGCGCTACGAGAGACTATGGTGCAACATGTCTTTGAAATTACAAATTTTACACTCTCATCTGGATTTCTTCCCGGCTAACTGCGGTGCTGTCAGTGACGAGCATGGGGAACGATTTCATCAGGACATTACTACCATCGAAAAAAGGTACCAAGGGAAATGGAATGCAGCAATGCTAGCAGACTATTGTTGGACCCTTGTGAGAGATGCTCCTGAAACGCATTACAAGCGACAGGCAAAAAGGCGTCGCTGTGAATCATTTCCGTTATGAGCATTATTATCATATGGTATGTATATGCAAATGTGTAAAACTTGTTTTACAGATATTTAAAAAACTAGAGCTAATCTGGTGTTTTAACGGCCATTTTCATATTCAGCAGCCCAAACAACATAAAGGTAACTTGGTTTAATCTCAGATACACACAAAAAGTCAAAATTTGTTGACCAGTGTTATCTGTGTGAATCCGTGTGTCTGCGGGAGGGGAAGGGCGTGGGGGAGAGAAAGTGGTCTCTGCAGCAGCAAAGAACAAATATGATCTTCAATTCCTCAGTCATGTTGTAAGCCTCAATCTTCTATGATTTTTATCAGTTCCGTTCTTGGCCTCTTCCCATGCCATTATGTCTTTTATCTCTGTCCTTTTCTACTTCTCTTTCGCTTAGTTTTCCCGCGGTCACGATGCTTCCGAATTCTCCTGTTCTCCTCAAATGTCTAATGACTGTTCAAAGTCTTCTAGTTACGTTTGTTGTTATATTCGATTGTTCGTAAAACTTCTCAAATTCGTCTTTTCTTATCTGGGCTGTCTATGAGATTCATAATATTTTCCTGAAAAAACCGCATCTATATAATCTCGAAGGATTTTATCATTTTTAGCTCATTTTCCATGACAACCTTCCATTAAATAATATTGGTTCAATTTAATACTTCAGAACTCTTCTTTATCTATGTTTCATGACACGGATTTATTAAAAGGTTGCTACTTAGTTTATGATATCCTGTATCTGCTTGGCATACTCTGCTCAGTTTTAGTGATGCATTTTCCATCTGACGTGTAATCATGTTTTTGAAGATGTTGAACATCTCTGTCAGTGGACGATGGTAAATTGTGAAACTAGAAGATATAAATCACAGAATAATTATGTTAGTTATGAAAACTGTCCAAACTGGTAAATATCTGTTCAGTAATTTAATAAACAATAGCATGACGAATGATTATTATTATATTATCACTTTCAGATTATTTTTAAAATTGTTGGCAAAATTAAAGATTGGAAAAATATATTTTGAGAGATTGAGAATTAGTTTCACTGGAAATTTAGTTTTTTGCTCTGTTACATTGGTACTTTTAGCTTTTCCGCGGTTGTGACATTCCGAGGAGTTGGGTCCTTTCTTCAGACTCGCTGTTTGGGATGGATCCTACCTAGGTGCTTTGGACAAATACTTCTGTCCTCTATTCAAATAAGCAACATAATCTTTGGGTGTTAGCGTGTAGTGGCAGTTCAGATTCCCATATGATTAGAGAAGAGCTGAGTAAAAATAATTCCAAAAACAATTCCCCACCCCCCCCCCACCCATTATGAGCATTTTTTTTTTATCCTCAAGCGCCCCCCCTATCCCCCCACCCCCCCCCCCCCCTGATGTGTTTGTTTTTTTATTTGATGAGTTATTTTTTATTTTACTGCTGGCATTTTTTATAAAAAAAAAAATATTAAAATGTTAGTTACCCCCCCCCCCATTATTTTTTTGGAGTAATGTGTCAAAAAAAACCCCCCACCCCCCCCCCCCCCACCCCCCCTTTATCCCCCCCCCCCCCCCCCCCCCCCCCCCCCGCCCCACCCCCCCCCCCCCCCCTAGTTTAGTGGATTTTTTTTTTTGTTTTGTTAATTTATGGGGATCCCCCTATATTTTTTCCCCCCCCCCCCCCCTTTCACAAGTATCAGAGAGAACAATGAAATGTGCTTTTGGTATCACGTGTTCGGAAATGGAAAAAATTTTTTTTTTTTTTTTTTTAAACTTTTATATTTTTTTTTTTTTTTTATTATTTTTTTTGTAATTTAATTTTTTTTTTATTATATTTTTATAATGTTTTTTTTCACCCCCTCACCCCCCCCCTTTTTTTTTTTTAAAAAAAAACCCCCCCCCCCCCCCCCCCCAAATGGGTTTTATTTTAGTTTTTAACATTATTTTGAGACAGACCCAAACGGTTTTGGGTTTTATTTTATTGTATTTTTTTTTAACAGAGAGATTTTTTAGTGTTTTTTTTTTTTGTTTTTATTATTGGTTTCCCCCCCCCCCCCCCCCCCCCACCCCCACCCCCCACCAACCGCCCCCCCCCCCCCCCCCCCCCCCCCCCCCTTGGTTTTTTTATTTTAAAAAAAAAAAAAAAAAAATAATTTCCCACACTGTAAAAAAAAAATAAAATTAAGTAGTGAACTCAAGGCTGTGGTCAATCTCCTGAACATACATAACAATAGATTCTGCAGTTCGTACATGTCATTCCCCTATGAAAGTAACTGATAAAGGCACAGAGAAAGCTCCCCAGTCTACGTCTCGAAACCCTACCAAGTACTCAGCATAAATACGAACATTCGACACTTTTTTGGCACACAACATCTTCCCAAGATTAAGAAATTACAGAACCCAACATACGAAATCCCTTGTATACACTCCAAAAAAAACCACACAACAGGCAACAAGCGCTCCTTGTCCACACAAATGAGCAACAAGTGGACATGTTTCCCCCGTTCCCTTGTAACAACATTGTCAACTATCCCCTTTTACCTACAAGACTTCTTAACCATAAGTATACAGACTCGTACCTCATACACCAGTCTTTATTAACAGCTAATGCGCCAACTAAGTAAATTCCTAACTAAATTTTACGAGAGACACAAAGACCATAACAATACTAAAGAGTAGTTTTCAGACTCTCTGTGTTGTGCAAACATCTACTGATGCCAACGTCCTACACACGTTTTTAACTAACCTTTATATTGCAACTTCCCGTCTTTGTAACCATCAACAGCAAGCGCAATAAATCTCGCTCTCCCCAGGAAACATGACAAATCCCATAAATTTTAGATAAGATTATAATTTTGAGGTAAGGGCAACTTGTCAAGTAATCATATAATTAATATATTATAAATTAAAGTGTAGAGTTTAATATAGGTACAAATTTGACATATTTTTAATCAAATATAAAAATATATAATAAGGTAGAAAGATTTTAAGTATATATAATCATAATATACATTATTTGAGTTCCAAAGAGGTTGTTAAAGCACAGGAGAGATTCGTGTGAGGATAAAGCGTTCCTCACTGCAGAATATATTGCTTCCCTTAATGACGCGCTACATCAAAATAGCACTCTGTCCGCCTCGACAACATAAGCCCCGCTCCCAAGCCTCATAGTGTTATGGCTCAATTTTGAAAGCCCGGCGCGAACAGTCTTTCCACTGAAATCGGGAGAAAGTGGCAAAAGGGAGTCACTGTGCGCCTTACAAAACCTAGTAGACTTCATGGCAGAAAGGGTTCCATGATCCGTGGGTTTTGTTGGAAGCATTTTCTAAGAGAAGGTAAAACTCTGTGAATCTCTCAAACCACCGCTGCCCTAGGGGAATATCCATTTAAGGGAAAGGCTTATCGAGTAAATCCCGAGGAAAAAAATCCGGAAGATCGAGTCTCCTTAAGAGAGCAGGTCCTAGCAAGGTTGATTCTACATTACCCTCCACCTTCCTCGCTACGTTACCAAACTGTATCGGGCTACTGCCCGTTTGATTCCTATTCTCTGGATCCAAATCTGCCACCGCCGCGTGGAGGATGGGGGAACCATGCCTGCATATGACAACCACTTTAATTTTTCCATATACCTGTTTGATGGCCCATAAAGCTCCGGCGCCCTGGAGAGGAACACCTCAGTACTTGCCTACGTCCTGTAGGTGTCCAGGCAAAACAACGAGGGAAAGTACAGCAATTACCTTTACTAACATTTTTGCCCAAATGTGGGCGTCAGGGGAAATAGCGTCCAAGGGGGGAGCTACTTCTGAACAGTGGGGAAAGTAGAAGTTCTAAGTATCTCAATGGACCGCTAACGCCTGTCGATCAACCTGGGCAGAACCCCCAGCCAGTTGGGTGTTTTTCCCCCCCCACAGGTCGGGCTTTCCCATTTGGGCCTGCCATTAGCGGGGAATCATAGCTGGCTCAATAACCCGAAACTACGCGGACAGAAATGATGTTGCAGCCAAGCAACTTACTAAACAACAAAAACAATTAAATAAAAGAAAATCTAAAAACAACCTATCGATTGGAAATGCTGGTACCGCCCCGTACTATAATTGGAACTGGACTAATAATATTTCCGAAACCCTAGTCATGACAAAAACGATGTTTCAGTGAAGAAAACAGCCTAATCTCAGGGCCGATGAGCATCCAAACACATTCAGATGTGTATATAAGACTGGCAATTATTCAGGAAACTCGGTCATGTCAGGCCTCAGGAATGCTGACGAAAAGGACTAAATGGCATTTTTATCTTAGTACAAGGGAAAGACCTCATAGAAAACCTAGAGAAGAGGACGGAAGTAAGGAGTTTTTGCGGTAAAAGAATCGCTAACTAAAATAGGTTTGAACTCGAGGTGACGAAGAAATGGATCGGAACGCCTGTTAACAGTGCCCGCCCTAGCCACAACGTAGCGCAAGTGTCCCTCCCATCAGACCCTTAGCCAGTTGTATTAATTCTCCTACTCTGAGCGCCTCTGCCCACAATAACGCTAAAAACGAGTTCTATTGAGGAATACTAGCCAGCAATTTCATCAAAAGCATACCCTACGTTAACGAACGAATCAACCTTTACATTTTTAAAAGCTGTAAGTAATGGGGACCGCGCAGGCCCGTAAAGCATTCCCCTGCTCCATTTCCACTCTCCCACTATCTTTGCATACTATATGGGGATTATAAATTGCACCGCTTCAATCCCACTGACAGCCTAACATAATTATAGCATTAAATGTGAAAGGCAATACAACATTTAAATAAAAGATGTTATAATTTCAATAAACAGACATACAATGACATTATCCCAAGGATTCATAAATTCAAAATAAAGTAATGAGAGTTTTTTTCTCTTTTTTTAAACTATCACAAGAACGATTAATTAGTAACAAAATAAAAAAAAAGACGACAACAAATGCACAAAACAAACAAACAAACAAATCCAAAAAATATAGATCAGTCTAATACAAATCAGGACTAGACGTATATCTGCGAGGTTATAGACAAGAAATACAAGCTTTGTTCTCCTTTGTTGACACTTCTTAAAACGTCTAGCTAAGTGAGGTGCGCCCGATAATATGTTTTCATGACCTCAGACATTGTTCCTGGGAGCATGGTTTTGTGTAATTTGGAGCCAAGAATGAGTAATGAAAATGGTACACAAACGGCCTCAAGGAGTTTGTGTTTCCATAATTATGACACATCATGCGTTGAAACCAATACCTACTTTCTAAACAAAACCCGCCGCAATAGGTAACCAAGGCAGACACCCACAGATTCCAAGCAACTGGCATTCAACTGGATTTTGAATCTCTTCAAAAGGCCACTTCTTTAGGATCTGTTGAGGCTCTCACTGTCACATTCGCATTCCTTGACCTATAATGCAGACGTGCTACCAGAATCACCTTATCCTTGTTTTGCAGCAAAACTCAGAGCAAAACAAGAAACCCTCCAACGCTTCCCATAACATGAAGGTAAAATACCACTCATCGATACCAGCAAGACATGGCAGACCCCTGTCATAATCCCCTTGAATTTTACCGCGCGACCTTCAAGAACAGAGGAACAGTAGTCCCACAGCATGGTGATCAACAGAATTTAGAGGTTAAAGCACTAAGGCGAAAACAACCATTCTAACAGTAACTATAATGCACTATTCCCACCTTTGGTAAGGGACAAACAGTGGACAAGTCAGAATTGACAGGTTTTATGGATGCTTCATCAGATGTTTGACTGACTAACTGTCCCATTGAAATTCTGAAGCGCAGTGCTGTGGTAACTAGAATTCAAACGTTTCACCACTAGTGGTCTGAGAACCCTATCAGAACTCTCTTAAGAGGCTAACGAGAACCAAGATGTTTCAATGTATGCCAAACTGCCCTACGAACCGTTTTTGCAAATTGACTTAGGCTCCCAGCTCATGTGAGCATGGCAAGACCCAAGCCAAAACAGCATACACTATACAAAAGTGGTGTGTTACGTTTAATTACAGTTGGGACTATCATTTAAGATAAAAAGTACCCTTATGTGCTGCATAAACAAGCATTGATCGGACACCTGCTAAAAACCATTCAGCCGGAGAGAACCCTAAACCGATAAAAGGGGTTGAAGGCGTCAGATGTGAGAGATGGCGTCGAGCCACCTCTGAGACTATTTTAACGCTAGAAGAAAAAAAACCTGTATACGCCTGCGCCCTTGATGCTGTCGAATGAGGAGGTGCCCAACTATTGTGGGAAGTGGGCTTAGGAGAATGAGCTGAAGCCCAAAATCGTTAGCAGAACCTCAAGCGAATGAGCCATTGATAGCTTGGATCAATGTTGGCCAAGAGCAACAGTGCCAAGTGATGTAGTGGGGAATTAGCTCCCCGATTTAACTATCCAATATGCTGTAAGAGACCACTGGCTATTACAAATCCCCCTGCGTACGAGGTGCCTGAGCGCCAGTGCCTGGAAGTTAGAAAAAAACTATTTCCACACGATTTGCCTAGATAGCGCCAAGGTGATTGTAAAACACTGGTATAGGTGAAAAAAATAACTTGAACTAGAATTGATTGCATATCTAACTCACAGAGCATCTCTCTCCTAAGCACTGTTGGTAGGAGGTATTTTTGCCAGATCATCTTAATGCCGTACATACACAAAAGTTAGACTGACCGCAATATATCCCTAGAGTCACAGTGTGGATTACTCGAGCTGTAGTATCAACAACAAACATGATCTTTACTCTACTTACGCCCAGCTATCAGTAGAATAAAAATATCAAGAGAGTCGAGAAACAATATTATAGGTAGTGCATCACAAAATGCATGTGGGAGACCTGGTTACGTAGGATGGAACCGTCTTCAAGAATTCCACCCTGAGAACAATAAGTAGGCTGTCGCTGTGCATTACTAATTGAGCTGAAAATAGACTAAATCATTCTAAGGTCTATTGACATGAATGGGTAACAGTCCAGTAATGCTTAGGAGTATCACTATCTAGCATCCTCTACCATATGGGAACAAATGCAAGTTTTGGGCGTATAAATCAAGTGCTGTGTTTTCTGGGCTTCTATCCCCTCGTTCTGTGTATCTTCATTACTCTTGAAACATGCCATTCAGTTAAATCGCAACTTAAGGAAAGTTAATGCCTTTTTTTTTCATACTATACTTAGATGGCCGACTGTTTAATCTGTGCAAGCGGCTGAATGGCAAGCAACAAAAATCATAATGGCCGACTATATAGAGTGTTATCATACGTTGTTTATTCACTCATTACCCGCTAGCATTCGTATTCGACCTCAAAATTTGCCAACAGGAGCTTTTATCAAAAAGAAAAAATAACTTTGATGAATCGTTTCGACCCAAGTCCATGCCAAATACCCTTTTGGCCTCGCAATAGAGATGTCATTTAATGATGGAAGAAAGCAGAACAAAGATTGATTGCTTTACAGGATTTCAGGATGTGGTGTGCGTCTAGCAAACCAAGTTTATCGACTGTATTCGTATAACTTAATGGCATTATAGGGCAAGTGGAGAGCATACACTTCAGCATACCTGGGTATCTTAAGCCAAATCATATGACATAACCCCTTTCTTCTGGAGACAGAGAAAGATATTGACAGACCCGGCTAATACGGGAAATTAGAGCTACAGCTACCATTGACCCGCTAGCTTCCCACAATACTCGTGTTATTGTGAGGAAAAACACTCATCACATGCAATGAAAACCCCAAAGGAACTTCTATAGTCACACATTGCGTTAGAGTTATACGCCTCGGGTCCCACCAATCACACTTCCTAGTATGGTCAATAGCTCTAGACATTGCAGACAACCTATGTCCTTATATTAGATGTACACAGAGCTAACAATGAATGCTCAACCTAACCCTTTCCAACTACCGGTTGAGTACTTGCGCCACCACCCTCTCTGAATCTGGCATCAAGCCTGGTAAAAGATAAAGTGACAAATGACTAGGTGTTTTTTCTTACCACTATCTGGCAAAGGAGCCTTTCTCACAATGACCATGCATTTCAAACTAATAGCTAAGTGTGACCATCCATCAAGGCTATTGACAACAGCAGACTATCCCTGCATGGCCATATGTCCCGCGCGCACTGGAAAGATGGTGCCCTCAATACCCGAAAAGATACTCCTTTACTACGTAAGAAACTGGCCACATAATGGGCAATAAAGAGACATTTCGAGAAAAGCGACCGCAAGAGCTGAAGGATTCTACAACGATGATGATGTATATGGGCTATTCGCGCGAAGAAGCTACATGCGAGTAATCCCCCACTGGAACCAGATAAATAATGCCAGCAAACCTGAGGGAGATAATGTAAAGTCTAGCCGATCTGTGCAACCAAGTGGCACGTCTATATCTTGTGGCGGAGGACCACCTTACTATCCCATAGGACTCTATTTACTCTTTAATCCTGTGTCGCCGCCAGACGGCGTCCCACAGAGCAGATCCCAAGTGGCCATTACCACTCCTGGTGGCGGTCCTTTGTAGGGCACTGGCAACACATTCGTCTTCCACTCCTGGTTTCCGTCGGCGGCCAAACCTCGATACAGTGCCCCCCGCCAAACGATGCCTGTTTAATTCCTTTTGCATCTCAGTCCTCGTCACGATATATCTCTCGCACAGTTTGTTTTTTTTGGTCTGGCCCCTCGATACGCCAATTAAAATCCTCATTCGCTCTTTTCAATCGCGGTGTGGTCCATAAGCATAAGCTGGTTTTCTGGTAATGATGAGCATCTAGGGTCCCTTCTGAGGCACTTGGTGGCCAATCCCCAACCTCCACAGCCCGTCTGCCAGCTGTTGAAATTAGTGTTTTTGGGTGCCAATTAGAGTCCTCTTGGTTCACTCCGAATGAAGTAAGTTCTTGGTGTTGATTGATAGACGGTGTATTTTCTCTCAGCACGGCCAACAAGATTTCCGGGTCTGTAAATTTTTTTTTTATTTCCCTTAGGCCATTGTCATTGGAAAGAGGACTGAATATATCTTTATCGACTAATTTTTTCTTGCTCTTTACTCCTCAACACTAGCGCCATTATTTTCCGCGCCATAGAGAAAGGCACAAGAAGAGTTACAACAGCAGCTTCGCTCGCATATATCTTAATTTTTGGTGTTATTGCTGCTACTGGGAAGACTTCAAGATTGTATTGTTTGAGACTCGAGAGCAAAGCTGTTCTCGATCGCTTTTTTATTGTTTCATTATCTGTGCTGATATTATTCCGCCGTCCTGGGTGTTGTAATTCCATGCATCCTTAAGGATAAGTATGTAAAATGTGCTGTTCCTGTTCTTAGTTTGGTCTGTGGAAGGGAGATGCTATCTTGGTTCCTTATTATGTTTTATTTGTTGTGCCTCATGATTGCCCACATATGTGTCCTTATACCGCTGTCCCTTCTTTCAATGAGTTACAAGCCACCCTGCCTTACTATATACTTTTTTTTATTTTCCGTCTATCGTTTTATTTTCATGGATAATGATTGATGGTTAATGTTGCGAGTAGTTGGCAATGTCATCTGCATAGTTACCCAGTCTTCCAATGTAGAAAAATGTTCTCCATCTAATTTCCCCTTTGGCCTGATCCCTCTTTGTTTTGTCTCTGTCGCAATCACCCAGTTGGTCCTAAATTGAACGTGGTCAAAAAGTAAAGTTGTTTGATAAGAGGTCCATGTTGCCTGTCGTTACTCTACTGTGTCCTTGTACCAAACCTCGAAAGTTAGATTCTCAAATCCCCAACACAGCATGTAAAGGATAAGAACAAGAGGCTTTATATATAATAATGAAACCATGGCAGCTAGACAGGAATTTCCATATACAGCGCCTCAGTATTTTCCATAGCTGTTCCCCCTGTGTATGTGTACAAAAGCGCCTTTTTCAAAATCAACAAAGTTAATGTATAGTCTGTCTCCTGCCATAATAGCAACTGCTGAGTAATGTAATTGTATCCCGAGGTGAATATATATTGGACTCTGCACACTTCTAGCGTTCTTTCTGGGATTCCCGCTTTGTTCCTTATTTCCTCAGTTTTTAGGTCTACCTTCTGCTTTTTTGAAATTCTCTTGTATACATTAATCTTGCCTAGTAAATTTTAATAATTAACTGGTGAAACTGAGAGAAGTAATTCCCTTAGTTGATGAAAAAGAAGCCCACATAACAGGCATTAAGCACACATAGGAGACACAAAACGGCGAAATAGGAACCCGAGGAAAAAATTATTAGACCACTGACGGGCGATCACCTCAGGAAGATGAGCATTCCCATAGTTCAGTTATGACTGATAAAGGGGCTATTTAATAGATCATTATTATAATATTATAATATTTAGAATAGTACGTCTATATATATTACTTTTTCTTTTATTTTAAAAAATATAAAGAATTATATGTATAAAGTATAAAGTATTATAAGGCAATTTTAGCTATATTTATACTATATATATATAGCTAAATATAGTATATATATATTATGATGTTCCGATATTTAATTAGAATATAATAGAAGGTTTGAAACTTCTATTATAAAAATGGGGTGCCCATTGGCATTTCTTCCCGCCCTCCACCGGCCCACTTTCACCCCGCCTCGAGGGTCCTAAAATTTCCTGGCTCATGTTGCATCGGTGTTTAAAAGTTCAGAGGAAGATACAATTGGGTGGTAGGTAGAGTGAAGGTACACCTGATGTACATCAGGAGACAATTAAAACTTAAGGAGATAGATCGGATTTTTTATTTTTCTCCCCGGTTTCTGGTACTAGTTACACAGTAATTAAACGCTGGACACCATCATAACCAGACGGGTATTAGAGAACACTCAAAGCGCCTACATTCCTTTTGGAAAGTTTACTCTTTGCACAAGCAGTGAAACGATGCTCCCTACACACCATTACGCTCCTGACTTTCAGAAAAAGGAACATCCAAGTACTTACCAAATGAGAATCCACAGTTACTGAATGCAAGAATTCAATGACAACGAAATCACTGTCAATACCTGGAGCCAAGTTATACATAATTGCCCTGGGCACATCAATATAGAATCACTTTAAAAACCGCCACCTACAAAAGTTTTTTGTTATCTCCCGATGTGTACGAGATAAAAACATGAGTAGATAACAAGTTCTTTCATATACTAAACTCACACTTTTTTTTCAATTTTTAACCACCTGATGATCAAATAATATTAGCAATAATAAGTCGCTTTATATTCTATATGTAAAAGTATAAATTCTTAGTTATGGAGTTTATATCACTTGGATTGAGAGCTGAATTATGTATTGAGTCCCTGCACGCCTCTTTGACCCATTGAAAAAGAAAAAATATATTTTTATACTCACACGGTAGAACTATAGTACAATTATTATTTTGGTTGAATTTAACTTTACAGCTGTGGCCACATTGAAATACGAGTCCACGAGTTAACAATTGAGGACCCACATACTTATCTTCTCTTTCAGAAAGTTGGTGCGGGACAATACAGAACGATTACAATAACTTAGAAGCGCAAGTTTTGTTTGTAACTTGAGCCATTCTAAAAATCCCTAAGTCTTGTAACGTCTCTGAAATAGAACTACCAACCTTTCCCTATAAGTAAATCTCTCGGCCAAGATATGACTTTGAGCGAAGGCGTTAATTGCCCTATCTTATAAGAATGCGACCTCATTCCTTATATCTCACTCCATTATATTAGGGCCATCTAGTATACCAACTGAGCTTGCAGCATGAGAAAGGAGAGCAAAATCACCGCGAACACTAAGCCACCTATAAAAGTGAAGACTTCCCCAGCTGTGAAATGACTGTATTACTGACACATTCTACGAGAGAAGACAAGGATGTAAAGAAACAGAGAAATCCACTCAAGAACAGGAATAAACGCCAAACATTGAAGCCTTGAGATTTCAAAACAAAGAAGACAGAAAAACAAAAAAAAGTGGACCGGTGCTCACATGGCAGTATTAAGAAAGCCAACAGCGAAGTGTAAATTAGGATTTCTACTATGACAAAATGTTTCAGAACCTTTACAACGAAAAACAAATACAACAAAACAAACAAATTACAAAAAAATTTAAAGAATTATCCGAGAAATAATCCTATTTTCATTGATAAAGGGAAGAGTATGCGAAGGAATGACAAGAGGACAGAGGAGAGGTGATAGAAGAGAGAGAACGACGGAAAAGAAAGGAAGCGTGAAGTATACAGACTAACTACAGAGAGAAATAGAACAAGAACAAAAAAGCAAGTAAAGTAGATAACGAGAGACCGAGGAACACAGAAATGGGAAGGTACTTGTTAATGACTTTATAGATAGACCGACGAAACAGAAGGAAAAAATATAGAAGAATATAAGAACAGCTGGGGGGGGAGGGGGGGGGGGGGGGGGGCGGGGTGGGGGTGGTGTGGGGGGGGTGGGGGAGTGGGGGGGAGGGGGGGGGGGGGTGGGGCGGTGGGAGGGGGTAGGAGTAGGTTGTTAGTGGGGAGTGGCGGGTTATTCGGTGTGAGTGGGGGGTGGGGGTGGAGTGGGGAACTAAGTATTACGAATGGGTAATAAATATGTTATATAAAATTATTGACAATCTTACTGTCATGAATTGTCGTATTATTCTATATACGCCAAATTTCTAGTTTAGAATGGCTCTCAAATACAGCAAAACAGTCACCACGCACTAGCGACACACACTCCAACCCAACACCCCACCACACCCACCCGCCGACAACAGGGCATACGATAACACACACAAAAACACGACAGCCATACCATGGTTTTTACCAATTTTCCAATAAATATGAGCGGTGGTTTCAGTGCGCGCAACCGAGGGGGACCCTGAAACCCAATGTGACAAAATTGACTAATTGGTGGAACTGAGCAGTAAAAATTGCCGAAGACCAAATACTTGTACCAAATAGCAAACATAGAAAGGTGATCAGGACATCTTATATAAAGACGAAGTACGCTACAGTAATAATGCAACTGAAGAACGGAAAACGCTGACAAACTTGTTAAATGGGAACAGTCCTTGTTCTATAGGAGCGCGGCCCAAACAGTTAACAGGGTTGAAACTGGACACAGCAGGCCTACCATAAACCAATCTTCCCGTGTCCTGAACTTTCATTTCTGTTACATCCAGCACGCGCTCGGCTGTGCGGTCAACCGACCAGCCATTATTTTGACACTTTTTTCGATGCTCCAGTAATGCTATAACATCAGAAATAAAGACTACATTTCTCGTTGAAGTATATAACGGAACTATAAAAAAGGCAAAGTGGAACGGAGAGCCGTAGGTAAGAGTGTTTGAAGAGGGTCCACTTTATGCGACTTTATTCGCTATCACTATGCTGAGTACCCAGCCCTTTTATAAAGTGGGGTGGATCCTATTTCCCTTCTTTTCCATTACCCAATGAGTAAGCAGTATATCCCCAATTTGACGTGAAGCTGCGTACATAATTAATAGCTTGAAGCTACCAAGTTTTTATCATATCCCTAAACCTGATAAACAAATGTCCATACGAGAGGCAATCTCCCTCTAACCAATTTACCAATCGGACAGCAACAAATAACGTCCAATTACCTTCTGAAGTCTGAAAATCTTTTTTTGTGGTGTGTCTATGCTGATTTGTGGAAAATACTTTCTAAAGCCAGAGATATTAAATATTAGACGCAGGATATTCAAACTTACGTACTCGGTGATATTTAGATGTTACACATTTAAGCGGTGTGCCGCAGGCTCACACTAGTTATTGACCATGCCGCCGCCCCTATCAGAAGTCTGTGGCCGCAAGAGATTTTGATAACTTTTACTACATGACAGTAGTATTTTTAGTGATCCATGTAATACTATAACTGATCTTACAGCTTGAATTCATTCTCAATAATAATTGTTATGCTACAAACTCTTTGAAACAAACATAGATACTATCTACCAAAAATTTCAATATATGTTAAACTATAATCTGACGAGAGAGGAGCGACATAAACAACTTTTCAATTAGCTATCTCATGCGCTCGGGAGCCTAGAAGCATAATTATCTTCCACTATGGTACCCTAATATTAAACCCTGGCAGACATACATTTAGCACCTTAAAGCAGCTCGTCACTCATTTCCAGTATACATAATGAGGCCGAATGACTAAAACATCCTTTCCATTCTACTAGATTAGGGAGCTATTAGCCATGTTATTTTTGTATGTTAACGAATAGGAGTGGAAGAATAAAGTACATTTTTAAAATGTGGTTTTAAATATGAAACTGATGGATGATAGTGTTATATCTTGATATGGGTTTCCACTGAGCACATCAAAGACAACAATATATAAAAGACATTATGCTACCCTCGATAATCGGAGGTAATCTTTTGGAGGAAAAGAGCAATTGTGCGCAACAACTATCCAACATGTGACTGTTCCATCGTTGTTAGACTACGAGACGCTAGCTATACGGCTTGGTGTAATGAAATATAGCATTTTTGGCCAGTTTCATCTGACTTGATATATTTACACAATGAAAATAAGAACACTTTAGCTTACTATTTCAATAAATAAACTAAGGAAACCCGAGCCTGTAAACAGTAACAGTATAAATTAATATGAGACAAACATTAAAGGTATGTTAATCAGGCACTCGTAGGAAATAAAGACAAGTAGAACACTATGACAATCCATTAAAAACGAAACAGAACGGATGGAGTGGATTACCCAGGATTTCAAATCCCCGGACCTTCCTATCGACATACACCGGCCTAGCCATACAGCTAAATCACACTATACCTCGCCGGCCACTAGGCATCCCCAAACAAAAAGAGCTTTATTTACAGACCGAATAATTGCGAAACACAAGACAACACCGGAAGATTTTATTACAAAGGCCAAGCTTAGCCTTATTAATGCCACAATCACTTCTGTCGTTTTTCCCACTGAAATAAAACAGTAACAGTGTTCAATATCCACCACAAGACAAAGAACCTTGAATCTACTTGTGTCCCTAGGTAAATGAAAAGACGAGACACTTAAAGAACATAAGTATCATGAACAAAGGAGGGAAGGTTTCTGGTATTTAGTGTATATTGATCTCCAGGAACCATTTTATAAACATTATAAGAAAGGGAAAAAACCCGAGGCCTGTAAACAGTAAAATAAATTAATAAATATAGACAAACATAAAGGTAATGTTATTACAGGCACTCAGTAACAAATAAAGAAGATTCGAACTGACTAGACAAGTTCTTGAAAAAACAACTGACGTGATGTGAGCTTAACCAGGTTGACGAAACCCGGACATTTCCGTACGACAAAAACACGACTGCCATACAATGCGAATCACACTATCATCCCGCCAGCTAGGCATCCCAAAAATAAGTATGCTTTACTGGATCCGGTATTTAGTGCGAAACACAAGACAAGACAACACGGAAGTTTTGTACAATGGGCAGCTTAGCCTTATTAATGATTTTTTCACAGATCACTATCTGTCAAGCGTTCACTATTTACCCTCAGTTTATGTCAGTCCACACATGACAAAGACCTTGATACTGTGTCTAGTAAATGATAGAAGACGGAAAGAACATGTGTATAGAACAGAGGGTTGGTTTCTGGTATTGCTATAGAAATTTATAACATTAATAGGAAGGGAACCGAGGCCTGTAAACAGTAAATAAATGGTAATGATTAGATCATCCCTAAAGGTTATGTATTCAGGCACTCGTAACAAATAAAGAAGTTCCAATGATCAGCCATCAAGTGCTTCAATTGTCACTCGCATTGAAGATGATACCATCCAGGGTTTGTATGATAAACATTTTTTTTTTTGTTTTTTTGTTTTGTTTGTCAAATATATGATCTAATTATTTTAAACAATTAAAAGAAAATCAAATTGAGAGTTTTCTTTATTCTAAAGTACCCACAAATTAGTGTATTTAGTTTCGTACATATCACTGTAATTTTTTAGCCAAGACATTAGGCAACAGGGGACAGATAGGTGTAGGCGCATTCAATTTTTGAATAAAATTTGAAAATTGTGTGCTTGTTTGTAAACACAAAAAGGTTGAGAAACACTGTATTAGAGCATTTAACAATATTGAGTGATTATGGAATTTTTATAGTATTCTCGGGGCTTTAATCTCGCAACAACTTTTCTCACACTGTGCGTGAACACAAAAACTTGAGATACCTGTATGTATTGAGCATAAATAGATTATAATACAGTAAATCTGAATAAAATAATATCTTTCTTTTAACATACTGACATATCAGACAGGAACGGAGAGATAGATTTTACATTACTGAGAGAGAGAGAGAGAGAGAGAGAGAGAGAGAGAGAGAGAGAGAGAGAGGTAAGCCAAAATCTTCTTATCGTACCTAGTTAACCAGGTCGGTGTCTTAAACCCGTTGCTTTTAGAAGATCAAGTTACCCTCATCAGGGCAGATAATTGGTTACTCAATATATAGGGAGCGTGCCAAATTCACCTCACGCTTATATCTACCACTTCTGAAACGATACTGACAAGAACAATTAGCCTGGGAAGTAGACTGAGCGATAACAGTCACTTAACCTGTGATGTAAGACTGAGAGGTAATATTAATGAACGTGGAGTGTAGACAGTCTATGCCCCTGGTTAATTGATTGTTATCACTCAGTCTATATCCAAGGTCAGTGGTAACAATAAATAAACCTGGGATACACGAGGAGTGATAACAATCAATTAACCAGGCAGGGATGAAAGCGGAGTGATAACATGAACTTAAAGTGGCAAGTACACGGGACAAGTAATCAGTTTGCTTTTAATTGTTTCACTACACAGTAGACAGACAACATACATCAAGCGAGAGAGTAGTCTCGAACACTTGTGAGCGTGATGCTCATTAGGTGACACGAGAAAAACCAGATTAGCTGCCATCTCCGCTTAGAAGGTCGCCGCGACGCATCTCCAAACGGCTTGTGTCTCTTCTTTTGATGGTACGTTCTGTTAGGTTTTCTTCCTTTCCATCTCTATATGTTTTCTTTCCATTTATGGAATTGCCTTCCCTTTGTTCGTTTACCTTTAACCTTCACTTCTTTTATAGTTTTCAGCAAGGCCGTACGTAAATGTTTAATCTGTCTGATTTTAATCTCATATTAGTTACATCTCTTTTCAGTTCTAGCTTTTCTATGGTTTTTTTTCATTTGTTTTCCTCGCTTTGTACGAGAAGCCTACTGTCGTGAGGTGATTGAAGAATATGCATGAGGGCAATTAAATTGCTAGTGAGATGCTTGACAGTAGACAGATATAGCTTCACAAATGTGAAATGGCAATGACAGTCGGGAGAGAAGACATATTAAATATCTTAATTCCTGTCACACTTTCGATTTTAAAGTCATACGTACTGTCACGGATTGCCTCCGCTGCTTTGCAATAGTGGTCCAACAATGGCCAAACTCTAGAGTATCTAAACTGGGTTGTCAAAGGTGTTTATCTTCGCACAAGGTTACTCTTGGCAGAGATGTAGATAGAAGTGTAATGACGCTTCTATCCGAAGGAAGTATTCACAAGTTAATTCAGAAGTCAAGAACCATGCTGCATATGGCTGAGCAATGGTTAATTTATATCTGTCCGTCGACTTTTGTAAAGGATTTAAGCAATGGTTTTTAGGGCTAATGGTTTCAAGCCCCCAGTTGTTGTAACCCAACGAAATTCCTCTTATAAGTAATGGCTCTATAGATGTAAATATATATATGTATATAGATGTATGTTTTAAAGAATCTTGCTCAAACATTCGCTTTCATACATATAAAAACTGAATCGACAATGATTGTTTAGTTTTAAAACAACATATAAGAAATTTAATAATGAATTAGTCTTTAACAGTTAAAATAAGGAAGGAATGATAAATTTTGCCGTAAATACAAGTTTTCGTCACGGTAGCTCTTTGTATCATTCCTCTATTTTCTTCTCACAGTTTTCTGTGGCTGGTGCATGTGTTTGTAAATTTACTATATCAAATTGTTTTGCTCTTGTTTTCAATAAAATCATTATGTCGTTGTAAATCTAGTTCCCGCCAGAATAAAAGAGTTACAGGAAGACAAAGAACACGCGATAAGAGAATTGGGCACTGTCATAAAGGGATTAAAGAAGTCATGGAAAGAACGTGAACTGATGGCACAAGACAGGAAGTCTTGGCATACAGTTGTTGAAGGCCTATCCTCCTTGGGGGAATTGAAAGGCGATGAATGATGTAGTAAAGAATTTCCAGTATTAAGATAGCAAATCTTTTAGTTAAAAAAAAAAAAATAATTTCTAAAATAACGTGATCTATTTTTCGCTTCAAATTTCACGTTACGACATTCTATGTTCCTGTGTTTAAGATTCTCCTTCCTGTTTTTAGGTAGTCCTGCTCAGAACACTTCCTGTCCACAGAATGTCAGAAGCGTTTGTCATTTTATAAAAGGTAGTCTCATAGCGGATACGCGTAGTGGAGGGAAGTGTTAGAGACTTCGCTATACCAGGTCCAGATTGTTCATGAGGTGGGCGGTAGTCAGTTTCCTTCCTCACTGTCGTTACCTTTCCTAACTCAAGAGCAGAGTCAGGTACCCATTTACAGCTCGGTAGACTGGAAACCGGTAATAGAAAGCGCCATTCGCTATTTTATGAACTTTTTTTTAATCATTAGAGAAGTAACCTCGTCCCTGTCACTTTGTACACCAGATTCAACCCAAGTGGACCAGGAATTACCTAGATAGCTCTGTTTATCTTTTTAACGCGGGCAAGCAGATTGAAATAAGCCAAACAATCTGAGAAATATACTGGGATCAACTCATAAAACGTGGATACGCTTCGGTGAATAGAAGAGTTTTGCCACCAGAAGTTACACCCCCCTTGCGTTTCATCTAATTTTATGCTTATTTCTTGCCGCTCGAGAATTTACCTGGGGAATTTTACCAATATTTTCTAGCAACGTATTCTGAGACGTCGAGGAAGAAAACGTTCATTCCCTTCCTCCAATTTTTACGTACCCACAACAAGGAGAAAAAAAAAAAAAAACAACTGGAGGCGTGGGGAAGTTTCCGCTAAATTATATAATCACAACACGCCCTAAATTTAATGTTTATTTGGTTATTGTGCAATTCTAAGACCTGTCTCTAATCGCACAAACATGACACGGAACTCATCAGACTTTGCAATGTGATAGTTAATGATGTTTTGGTATCTCTTCCCTGAAATCACACTTGAGACAGGAATAAAACATTCCCTTGAAGTTTGGTTCCAGAAAAGCAGATATATTACAATTTTGGAATTCTCTCCCACACACAAGTAGATAAATTACTTGCACGAATTTCTGTAATGGAGGAGGAGTAGACGTGCTATTTCAATGAAGTTCTTGTCAGTTGGGCAAGTAGATGAAATATTTACGCTTTAACGAGTTCGGTAAAATGTTTGTAATAAAATTTAGTGTTTGTTTATGTTTGAGCTGAAGCACAAAATGTTTGTATAACGTTTTTACTGCAGCTAATATGAGTAGTTAACTTTTTTTCTTCATATTTTAGAAGACTTATTAAAATGACAATTAGCAAAGAAGGTAAACATTTCTTTGTGTCCTTTACCTTGTACCTGCTTGTGGAAAATACGCCTTAAATTACCCTGCCTGTCTTGCACTATCAATTTAAATACTTTCCTTAATTTACGATGACCTGCCCATTTAGCACAATTTGGAAGTACTCATAAATCGTAAAAGGCTGGCAAGCTCATCATACAAAACAAACTGCTACAGGAACTATCGTTTTGGCCCAAGCTGCCTGCATGGGAATATGAGGGCTTCATGCTCCGTAAGAAGTTGATGATGATGATGATAATGATGATAATGATAGATACAATAACTACAATGAAACAGCTCAAAAATTGCATGTTAATATAACACTGCTATCAGTGTCAAACCTGGAAATTAACCAAAACAGTAGAACAGAAAAATCATGATTTCGGAATTCAAATGTTGGAGGAAAATAGAAAAAAAAAAAAAAAAAAAAATACACACACGAAGACACATAACAAGAAACGACAAGATCAGAGGAGCATTGTTGGAACAGCACCAATGAATGAACATGATGAGAAACAGAGTATAAATTAGTTGGATGCTTTCTGAGGGCGAACCCCGATCAGGCGTCAACACAGTGTATATAACCTGAGAATGGAAGCGACCAAGAACGAACGAAATTTATTTTCAAAGGGTAGAGAATTAGGCTCACAGGCCGGTCTGACATTTTTTCCGTCCTTTCTCATAATTGATATACTGGTAGTTCTCTGTTTACGCGAATTTGAATACGCGCATTTTTCAGACATTTTTATTTTCTTTACGCGCCAAAGTGGTAGTTACGTGACCCCATGTTTAGATATTTTTGCAGTATTTTATCTGCGCGTCAGTAGGTGAGCAAGATGATAACACCATTCAAGTGACGTTGATTCCCGCATAGAGATTAAACTAACAGATGCTAAATTCTGTAGTTTTAATTGTGACATTAACAGATTATAACAATGACATCTAAGCGTGCAGCAAAAGATAGTGCAACTAAAAGTGCGGGAAAACGTGCCATTAAGTCCATAACAGTGGGTCAAAAACTGGACATGATAAAGCGTTATGAAAGTCAACTGCTATGAAAAGCACTCTACGTACCATTAGAGACAACAAAGAAATAATCAAACATAGTATTAAAACAGACACATGGTTAGATGCTGCTACTTCCACTTACATGAGCAATAACATAATGAAAAAGTTGCTGGCAACATGATTTCATCACCAGAACAGACAAAATGGCTTCAGGTTGGTGTCGGCAGAGGCCAATAGCCTGTGTGAAGATTTAAGAACAGAAAGTGAAATAAAAGAATTTACTGCTAGTTTCGGATGAAATAGCAAATTTAGGGTTCGATATGGCTTCAAGAATATTAAGCTTACAGAAGAGGCTGCATCTGCAGACAAAGAAGCTGCTGATAACAGAAATTTGTTGGAACGCATCCCCCCTTACTTTACATGTGTTTGAATGAGAAAATAATGTTCAGTTTACGCAATTTTTGTTTACGCGTAGGTCTCGGGAACGCAAATTTCGCGTAAAGAAAAAAACTACCGGGTAGTATCCATTCAATCCCCATATTAAAGGAAATAAAGGTAGCCCATAGGAAATACTGCCGTAGGGGAGTGAATTGTTAGAGACTTAACTATACTAAGTTCTGCTTCAAGAGGTGGGGGTGCCCAGTTCCCTTCGTTGCTGCCTTTGCCTTCCCTAACTCAAGAGCACAGTCAGGTACCTATTTACAGCTGGGTAGACTAGCGTAACGCCGCCGTGTTTCAAGCCCGGTACCTGTGCCACGAGAGGCCAGCGCTTTAACCACTCTACCAATCGGACGCTCGAATCTCATACGTACTTTAAATATTAATTCAGACCAGTGAAACATTATAAAAGTAATATAACAGCTTACTCGCATTTACTGCATCCAATAATAATCAAGAAATAATGTGTGCAAAGCAAAATAATAATCAAGAAATAATGTGTGCAAAGCAAAATAATAATCAAGAAATAATGTGTGCAAAGCGGAATCCAATGGAATCTGACTAAACAGCTTGATGATCTATCTGGATTTTGCAGATGACTTGGCTATTCTGTCCCATAACCATAATCAGATGCAAGAGAAAATGAAAATTCTCGATGAGAGGTCACAACAAGTGGGCCTGAAAATACACAGGGAAAAGACAAAGATTATGAGAATAAATGCAAGAAATGATAACAAGGTTGAACTTGAAGAAACACCACTAAAAGATGTAGAATCTTACACATATCTTGGAAGTAATATAGCCAAAGTTGGAGGGACAGACAATGATATCAAAATAAGAATACAAAAAGCAAGAGGAGCTTTCATTGCATTGGGAAACATATGGAGAACAAGAGAAATCAAGTCCAACACGAAAATAAGAATCTTCAACTCAAATGTGAAGTCAGTCCTATTGTATGGCTCTGAGACATAGAGAACAACAAAAACAACAACCAAAAAGCTGCAGACTTTTATAAACGGGTGCTTGCGTAGAATAGAAGGACTGAAATGGTATGACAAAGTCACAAATGTGGAATTGATGACAAGAACCAGACATGTGCCAGTGGGACAAGAGTTGAGAAGAAGACGCTGGCGATGGATAGGACTCACATTGAGGAAACCTGTTGATAGCATTACAAGGCAGTCCTTGTTCTGGAATCCACAGGGAAAGAGAGGCAGAGGTAGACCAAAAAACACATGGAGAAGAGAACTGGAAACAGAGGTGAAAATGATGAGGAAAACATGGAAAGAACTTGAGCAGATGGCACGGGACAGGAAGACTTGGCATGTGTTTGTTGAAGGCCTATGCTCCTTGGGGAGCTAAAGGGTATTGATTGATTGATTGAATGTGTGCAAAGCTAAAAAATAAACAAACTGTGCATACACTATATTATATAATGATATGGAAACATAATCATATGGGGGCCGGGGGCAAGAGAGTATGAGGAGGGACTGAGTTTGTTTTTCATGTCATGTGGAAGAATGTTCCAAAGGTGTGCAGCAGAGTAAGTTAAGTTTTTTCTTGAATAAGTTAAACTTAGGCTTGAATATTTTAAATTTATTCAAGCGTTGAACACGTCGCCCATTTGATTTGAAAAGTGGCCACAAATAAGTTGGGGCATTCTGTGACAGGATTTTGTGAACGAGTTTGGCTTTGTTGAAGAGGAAGCGCTTTCTTAGATATAATCTTTTATTATATTTATATAGATCTATACACACTGGTATTTGTCAGAAAAGCAGATTATCAAGAAAAAGAGACATGCATTTGAAAAAAAAAAACGACAACACACCAGACCCCATCACGTATCGGAAAACGAAAGTCCCCCTCACCTTGCACACTTCTCAACACAAGCAGTTGATAAAGGAAGAATCATGAAGTTTGAAGTTTCCACCAATCCCCAAGACGTTCTGATAAAAATCTTCCTACAGACTTGTTCTATACCTGAGATGAGAAGATTAAGCACTTGCCTAGATCCAGGCATTTGTCAGGAACAAATCTCTCTTGTGTCGCAGTTTATTTTGCCTCTTTCATACTCGATATCAGTAATATATGAGAAGGCGCCGAACGTAGACAGAAAAGCTGGGAAAAAAAAATCCCGCCTGGCAATGATTAAAAAAATTGTATTTACTGGGATTTCACGGCTTCATCTTGATAGTGTTGATGCCGATGACTTTGCTCTGCTATCGCATAACTGAATCTAGATGCAAGATAAAATGAGAATGCTTGATGAGAAGTCACATCAAGTGGATCTGAAAATCCTGGGATAAAAAAGACAAAGATCTTGAGAATAAATGCGGCAAATTATGACTACCAGACTGCATTTTGCGAAACACGTTTGCAAGAAATGGCAGATTTGGCGGCAAAATACAAACCAGGAGGAAACAAACAGTGGATTAGAATACGAATACAAGGGGGGCTTTTATTGCACTAGGAAAGATATTGAAACATAAAAAAAAATCATGTCCAGTACAGAAATATCTAATTTCAACTCAAAGTCGAAGCAGCACTGTTGTATTTTTCTAAAACAATAACGACTGCAAAGAAGTTAGACCATCATAAATGGGTGGACGGGCGGAATAGAAGGATTTCCGTTGTCATCTTTGTGAAAATGAGGGGGAGAGCCAGACAAATACCAGTGAAAAAATAGGCCAGAAAAAGTTCTTGGCTTTCTGTCACGAAATACGTTCGTTCTCTATTTCTGGTCTTCACTCCCTTCCGGCATTATTCCGTTGCCATCCCTTTTACGTGCTAATTTTTCCAATATTCGTTGTTTTCGCGTTCATCGTTCAACGAAGTACAGTTCAACGCATCTGTGGGAACCAACAGCGGCTGAAGCAGACGCTAACCGACCCAATACTGGAAGCTAATTACCATAACAGCGCAACAAAAGAACATTTCAAAATTTTCCACCACAGTTTAAATCATCCGATGATGATAAATATCATCGTTTCTTTTTTATAAACACCTTCATTTGTTTTACATTGTTAAACTATATGTGATTATTAAACCTGTTTATCTGTAAAGGTATACTTAGTTTAATCACTGTTGAGTGAAGTGTATGTCTGCACCCGAATGACTCATACTGTTTTAAATACATAACCAGATACAGCTGTTAGATTAATAGTTGCTGAATCACTTTCAGTTGAGGGCTCAGAAATACGAGCGAAAATATATTACCTCACAGAAAGGGCGGGTGAATAATAAGTTCATGATAGTTTAAATAATCCCAGTTGTTATGCTTGCTTTTCTTTACATTCCAGTGAGGCTCCCTTAAGTAGAAGGATCATTATTCTATTTATATCTCTGCCAAGAGTAATCTTGAGCAAATGATGATTCCTTATGAAGATCCTCATCATTATACTCTGAGTGTGGCTATTGCTGTACCACTACTACGGAATAGGGAAGAAAATCACGTCACACTTGCGTTTCGTCCCATATTGAGAAAAACCAGTTGATAATATTACAAGGCAGTCCTTGTTGTGGAATACGCAGGGTTAAAAAATGAGTAAGACTTAAACTCTCACGGAGAAGGACGCTAGAGACAATTTTTAAAAGCATTACAAAAGACATGAAAAAAAGTTGAACGGATGGCACGCGATAGGAGAGATTGACATGAGTTGACTGGAGATTGACATGAGTTGACTGGAGATTGACATGAGTTGACTGAAGACGTATGCTCCAAAGCGAGCAGAAGAGTAATAGTAACAGACGTGAAGAGCAGAGAATGCTGCAGACCGAGAGGGTTGCAGAAAGACGAGACGAATGAAAGCGTGTGGTCATTGGCCAATGTGGCTAATGCAGACAATGAAAATGATTAATCAACTGTGTCTTAGTGGGCGCCACGGAAACTGGCCATGATTTAGAACCACAATGAACCTCATAAAACAAAGAAGCCTCGTTTAACAAACGATAGATTAATGGAAAGTGAATCATTTAATGAAAGAAGCCAATAGCAACATCCGCGGGGAACATCAAGGGCTATGCCTCGTGTAGTTCCCGGGGGGTTTCCGATGACACATAAATAATGGGGCTTCTGCTCACTCACATATGTCATTGTGACGTATAATGGAAATATAGCCTACAGTATCTGACAGTCTTTGAAACCCTGTTAGCGTTCTAAGATTTGCTAGTAAAAGTCAAGCATTTTTTTCTGCCAGCATTACTCACTTTTAATTCACGCCTCTTTTCTTGAACGTTAACAAACGGAAAGTTTACCAACTTCCGCGACCTGCCAGTCATAACAGGGAGCGAATCTGGTCTGTTTACCTGAGTTTCTCGCGCGAGTTGATCTGTCAATCACACGATAGCTGACAGACAGCACGTGAAGAAACCGTAGATTCTTTGAAGTTCGTACTCAGGAGAGCCGGGAATTTCCCGAGGGGCTTTGATGTCGAGTCGCGGGGCAAAATTCTCCGAGAACCCCGTTAGACGTGAGAGTTCTTCTGATGTCGATTAGCAACGCTGAGACAGAGCGAACGTAAAGCCTTTTATCTGGGGAACTGTGTTCACAATTCTCTCGATTCACATAGTAATGTGAAAATTAACATCCTCTAGAGATCATAATACCATGATGTATATAAACTGTGGCTTCCTAAACCAGTTATCAGTTGTTGCTCAGAATTTTTCGGATAGTCTAAACACGTAGTCTAGAACCATTGTGGAAGATGTTTAATAGTTTCGTGGGGATTTCATTCTGATTGTGGTAATAGAAATTTGTGCTTTAGTGTGATTTAATGTATTAAGTTTTACCATTATAATTCACTGTGATTTCCTAGCGTTAAAAGTAGTGAAATAAAATAACACGTAGCTATTTTATACCAGTTGTTCAGTTAATGTAAATTTCCATCACCCGCTTTCTCACATAAGAAGAGACGTTTTAAGTGACTAATTAATATGCTAGGCGTGACTGATAGTAGACCATAGAATTCACATTATATTTCATTTGTGTAATTTAGTAAGTGACTGTTATAAAATACCATACGAATAAAACAAACCGACGCCGACAATCTAATAGCTATTAATGACAGGCGATATTTGTTAAGTGCGCGTACGGATAATTAAATAACAATTGACATTGTGCGCTGATCGTGAAAGGAGCAGGAGGGGAAAGGCTGCATGCCCCAACCAAACTTGCACTCGCTAAGCGACGCGCGATAGAATAGGCTAGAGACACCGTGTGCCTTTTAACTTTAATCAGTACTGACGGAGATGATAAGAGATCGTCTTGTCCCCTTCCGTGTACATTGATGTAGTTATATAGAATAGTAGCATTTTTTTCATAAATGTTCTTTATTTCTCGCAGACCTGATCAAAGGGCAACCAGCGGTCTATTTTTGTCCTATTTCTTCATCTACTGATTGATTAATGTTGTCTTCTTCTTGGCTTACGCGTCCCCAAGTTCAGTTGTGAACAGGATCGGCCAAAGAGACAAATTAACATTTTAAATAGTAAAGTTAACTGGACTTACAAATACCCAGATATTCATTCAATTTTATTAGTCCACTGTGGTGTAACAAAAATAACATTACTATCTGACTTTTGACAGTCGTATCAGCGGATTTATCCAGCAAGTTACGCTGTTTCAAAATCGGCACTCACCCCAGAGCCAGCCGATAGGATTTACCATCATCACCCTAATTAACAGTTTTAGCAAATAGAAGTTTTCTCTATATACTGGAAGTACTGTCTACTGTTTACTGTGAACACAAGATCTTGGTTTTGCTACAGTAACTATTCGAAGTGACATTTGTCTGCCCAGGAATCAACCATCAAATTAGGCGTTCCCCTTATAAAATTTAATTATTAAAGGGAGGACTGGGGCCAATTTGGGAGATAAAAACACTGTAAAATATATATCTGTATATATATATATATATATATATATATATATATATATATATATATATATATATATATATATATATATATATATATATATATATATATATATATATATATATATATATATATATATATATATATATATATATATATATATATATATATATATATATATATATTCAAGCATTGTATGTCCAAGAGATTTCTTCACCAAGAATATGGTAAGCGTGATTGAGTGGCCACGTATGTCAGAGAGAGTGAATATGTTCTTTGTTACAGGAAATTGTATTATCTGGCTTATGCTTAAATATTGTTTACTTTACTGGATAGCATTTAGTAGGAACTTTGTTCTTTTCTTTACTGTCTATCCTGTAACATAGTGCTAACTTTTGACCTTTTGGGGTTATTGACTTGTTGGGTTCTTTTTTCTGAATAAGGGGGAGGGCACATATATTCTGTTATTTTCTATGTATGTAATTCGGATTTTATTTGATTTTTCTTTAGATATTCGATGTTGTAAAGTTTAATGATAATAAACAACAAAAGAACTTACCTTTGTGTGTTGGTCAAACCCGTACCCAATTTACCATAGTTTTTTTCTCGTTTGTGTGTCTTGTTGTCACATAGCTGTGTGTGTGTGCGTAGTTAAACTTATAGTTACATATAAAGGGAGGTGCAAGATTGTCTAGTATTAAAAGATAGTCGTATAGATAGGCTGGACTAGAGAAAATACTCATTCCAGAGACAGATCTTCTCCTTGAACTATTCACTCGTGAAATCTATTATCACACCTTTGTTTCTCACGTTCTTATCACCACCCACCCTACTCAGGCGGGACCATAAATAACTTTCAAACTATCTAGATTTACGACAGTCATCAAGAGCGAGTATTATGAGGTTGTGCAGGGGGTTGGCGACCTCATTAAGTACATCAAATTGCTGCAGAGAACATTGCTGTATCAGCATATGCAAATTTGCTGCATGCTTCTTTAAAGGGGGTCAGATGCACTGGTGGTTCAGTGCATTGTAAGAAGTAACATTTAAAAAATAAAGGATCGTGGTTTTTTGGGGTGTCATGATCGCATACGCCTCACGGCAACTCATTAAGGATAAGGATAAGAATGATGATGATTATGATGTTAATGAGCTGTTAATATGGTGATAACAAGTATAATTCTGCTAGGATTTCTCTAGTTTTCTCTCATTACCAAATTCTTCTTGCTCCACTCGAAAAATGTTCCGGCTTGTCTAACAATCGCATAGAATTTGGAGAGAAAAAATACACAGAATAATACACCTGTATCACCCTCTCGCCCTCCTGACTGCAAGGAATCTGAGATAACGACATTGTGTCAAGATCTGTCAAGAGTAATGAGGTAATGGAGTTTTCATTTTGACATCTCCCAACGTGCCAGACAAAACCTGGCCACAAGCCTAATGGTGCTTTGTGTCACGTGACAAGTGAAGCTGACTTAACACTACATGAAGAAAAACCGTTGGTATGATGACAGGTATTTCTATAATTGCTTGAATTAAACAGCCAAACAGGCAACTTAGAATCCAAATCCAACACCGTTAGTTCTTGGCGATGGTGCTGTATTAGCGGCGCATCTTCTTCAGCTTTGTGTTAGTCGCAATTTACAACGCTAAAAAACTTCAATTTTTGCCTAAAATAAACCAAGAATTGGCCAAATGATAGATAAATAAAAGGATTATTCCCAACTTCTGAACTGGTTAAATAACAGAGTTTTCGAGTAACTGTAATGTATCCAGATTTTGATATGAACCATTTGCAAGATGTACCTAAAAATAAATTGGTGTGACGAAAACTTGTGTCTTTTACAGTGCGTAATTACAAGTGATAATCTGAGACAACTGTTTCACTCCATCTTTGTCACGCTCTGCCCATCTTTACTTTCTTGCCATTAAAACAAAAACGTATTGAATAACACGGTTACAGGGAGTAGTTAAAATCTATCAAAATCGTTTTCACGATGTGCTTTGAAAACATGTGAGGAGATTAGAAGAGTCAGGTTAATAGAGATTTGACGTAGACTTTTAGAGTAGTTCCATGGGGTCTCTGAGGAGATACAGACAGAATAGTACTACTGCACCATCAGGCATGTCGTACTAGGCTACAAATATGAGGTATTGTGTATGGGGGTTGACAACATCATCATGTAAACACAATCACCGTGAAACCACCACTTCTACTGCATGTGATGCTCAGTGCAGGCTTCATACAAGGGGGCACAGCTGTAGTGGTGGCTCCATGATACGTAAGGAGCACACCACATGATGATGATGATGCAGATTTCTCGGCGATGCCTGTGGTAATTTTCAGCAGTCCGTAAATGTCTTGGACACGGGAGTGGGAGTCAGATAGATCTGTGAAGAGCAGCAGTGAAAGAAGGAGAGAGTTTCACAGGAAGAGAGAGATTTAGATTGAGTAAACTCACGAAGGAAAGAATAAAAATTTCACGTATTATCTTTTTTTTTAAAATATTGTATGGGCATCTGTACAAGCGGTGGACACGGGCAGTGTGAATCAAATATACAGGAGTCTCCGAGAAGGACAGTAGAGATAGGAGAGAAAAACGATAGCTAGATAGATAGAAAGCTAGATAGATAGACAGATAGAACGAACGAACTTTATTTTCATAGATAGATAGATAGATAGATAGATAGATAGATAGATAGATAGATAGATTAGATAGATAGATAGATAGATAGATAGATAGATAGATAGATAGATAGATAGATAGATAGATAGATAGATAGATAGATAGATCGAACTTTATTTTCATAGATAGATAGATAGATAGATAGATAGATAGATAGATAGATAGATAGATAGATAGATAGATAGATAGATAGATAGATAGATAGATAGATAGATAGATAGATAGATAGATAGATAGATACTCAACTGACAAATACAAAAGCAGAGACTTCACTGAGAGAGATGTAGGTATACAGGCGATTACTACATTCCTACGCTTATCACCTGTAACAAGTTAAAATTTACATGCTGGCTTTCCTTCTATCTTTCTCCGAAATCTGAAGAGCTAATGGAATTTCTTGAACCGTACCTGGACTCTGAAACGCGAGGAACTAATTCTCAGTTTATTGTGGCAGGTGCCATAACTCGCGTAGTCACCTGCTCAACAAACGGCGGTTTTTTTTATCCTTTTTCCCCCCACGGCAAAAAATGAAGGTATGGGAACTCCAGCTTAGAAGAACAAATAGAACAACTATGCACAGACCGTCATGTTTTGTAGGAAAGTGTTTTTAAAATAACAAATTTAAATTAGCAACATGCTTTTCTCCAATTTGTCAGCAGGGCGAGAATTTTAAGTAGACATGTTTGCTTAAATGAGAACGTTTAATTGCCATTTAGCTGTTAAATTAGCTGATTGTTGACACTACGACTGAAAAAGCAGCATATATATTATACACATCTAATTTTCTAATCTCCCTCATGGGGCATCCACAATAGAAAGGCTTTTCTTGTTGTCAAAATGATAAACTATAGAGAAAGTTCTATTTTTACATTTTCTATTTCTTTTTGCTCGTTTTGTTTCAGAAAGCTTATTTTTTATTTCATTTAAAAACAAATACAACCTTCTTCCTCCTTCCCAGATTTTATAAAGAGTGGGATAGAACACCTATTTAAATGGGTTTTAAAAAAGAGTTACGTAAACAAAATAGGTACACATGAAATGACAGCTCCATTATGAACCAATTAAAAAAAAATACTAGTACATAAGCTGTTTAGGTCACCTATCTTGGCCAGTATAGTTTCTGCTCTCGGATATCATCATCATCATCATCACCATCGTCATCATCATCATCATCACCACCATCATCATCATCACCATCATCATGATCATCGCCATAATCACCGTCGCCATCATCGTCATTTTCCGTTGTGCTCCTTACAGAGCATGGAGCCACCACTTCAACTGGTTCCCTTACAGGAAACTCCCACCAGCGGTGGCTCATGTGGTTATTTGTTTTATATGATGGGATTGTCAGACATATGCACAAACATGTATTATCAAACATAGTTGTTTTCTAAAAGTGGGCTGCATGGACTACAGAACATGGTGCCATTTAATGAGATGTAAGAATTTCGATTTCGTATTTAAGATGTATATGTGTAAGTGTCGTGTTGCGGTAGTATTTGCAAAATATATGTGTTGACAGTCTGGGAGATAGTCTGACATTACAATGTCTGAGCGCTATTTATGACGTTTTGTGTTTGTGAGAAATTCATCACGATTTATGTTTGTGAAGTATTTGTGATGTTACATGTTTGAGAGATATTGTGACGCAACATGATTGTAGAATGTTACAAATACAATGGACACCTAAAAAGAGTAATGATAATGTCTTGAAAGAGGCCAAGGCCCAGAAGAACCGTATTGGTCATGTTAGAAGGAAGAAATCCATTTTCTCTGCGCATGGTATAAGAGGAAAAAAGCTGGAATATTTTGTTACAACAGGAAATGTTGAAGGAAAAAGTTGGAATATACTGTGAAAACAGGAAATATTGAAGGAAAAAGCTGGAATATATTGTACCAACAGGAAAAATTGAAGAAAAAAGCTGGAATATATTGTGACAACAGGAAACATTGAAGGAAAAAAATGGAAAATATTGTGAGAATAGGAAATAATGAAGGAAAAAGCTGAAATATATTGTGACAACAGGAAATATTGAAGGAAAAAGCTGGAATATATTGTGACAACAGAAAACATTGAAGGAAACAGCTGGAATATATTGTGACAACAGGAAATAATGAAGGAAAAAGCTGGAATATATTGTGACAACAGAAAACATTGAAGGAAAAAGCTGGAATATATTGTGACAACAGAAAACATTGAAGGAAAAAGCTGGAATATATTGTGACAACAGGAAATATTGAAGGAAAAATCTGGAATATATTGTGACAACAGGAAATATTGAAGGAAAAAGCTGGAATATATTGTGACAACATGTGACGTGTAATGGAAAAGGAGCCTACAGTAATCTGACAGCCTTTGTAATCTCGTAGCGTTCTATGATTTGCTAGCAAAACCATGCATTTTCTGCCTGTGTTTACTTACATAAGCGTACATTTTCGTCACGCCTCTTTTCTTTGAACATAAGCAAACGAAGTGTTTACCAACTTTCGTGACCTGCCCGTCATAACAGGTAGCGAATCAGGTTTGTTTACCTCGTCTTCTCACGCGAGCTTATATGTCAATCATACGATACCTGACAGACTGCAGGTGAAAAAAAAACAACAGACCCTTTGAAGTTCGTACTCAGGGGAAGTCAGAAACCCCTGGGCTCTTTGATCTTCAGAAGCGGACATTCGTACAGAGAAAACCAGTTACACGTAATAAGTCTTTTGATGCCGGTCGAAAGCGCTCGACGGAAGACCGGCCGTAAGCCTTTATCTTGTAACTCTGTTTCTGATTCTTCGTTACACATAGTAACGTGAAAAGTAACATCATCGATAGATCAGAGAAATATAATGAAATATAAACTGTGTTTTCTTAAACCTGCTATCAGTTGTCACTCAGAATTTTTGGATAGTCTAAGCACGCAGTTCTAGAACCATTTTGCTAAATGTGTTATTAGCAATTCGTGGGGATTTTTCATTCTGATTTCTGGTAATAGAAATTAGTGCTTACGTATTTAAAAGTGTTAGCTATTACCAATTAAAAGTGTTAGATTTTACCATTATAATTTAATTAGATTTTCTAGCTGTTAATACTAGTGAAATAAAATAACGCGAAGCTATTTCATACCAGATGTTCAGTTATAATGTTAATTTTCACCACACGCTTTCTCACACAAGAAGAGACGGTTTTAGCTGATTGGTTTATACGCTAGGCGCGACTGATAGTGACAGAAAAGAATTCACGTTTTATTTCATTGTGCATATTTATTATGTGTCTATTATTTAATATCATACGAATAAACTATCAGACGCCGATTAAATTAATAGCTACTTAACGACCGGCGATAGTTTGTGATAACTGACATTGTATGCTGATCGTTAACCGCGAGCAGGGAAGGGGGGGGGGAGAGTCGCATAACTCAAACCAACCTACACTCGCTAAGCGACGTGCGATAGGGTAGGCTAAATAAAACACCTGTGCCGTTTAACTTTAATCAGGATTGACGAAGTGGATAAGAGATCGCCTTGTCCCCGTCTGTGTGCATATATATAGCTATATAGAATAGTAGCATTTTTCCATAAATGTTTTCTTATATTCCTAGCAGACCTGATCAAGAGCGTCCAGCGGTTTTTGTCTTTTTACTGATTGGTTAATTTTGTCTTTTTTCTTGACTTGTGCGTCACCAATTTCATTCGTGAGAGAGTATTAGCCAAAGATACATGAGAAACATTTTAACTTATAAGTTTAACTGAACTTACCAAACCCAGATATTTTTTCCAATTTTACCAGCCCACTGGGGTGTACAAAATAACATTAATATTCCTGACTTTTGACAGTCGTATTCAAGTGAAGCATCCAGAAATTTACGCTGTTCAGAAATCGGCGCTCTAACATAGAGTCAGCCGATAGGATTATCATCATTTATCAATTGTAACATTTTTTTAGCAACCAGATGTGTCCCAATACTGGAAGTATTTTTCTCTTTTAACTGTGAACCCCAAGAGCTCGTTCCTACATCAACTATTGGCGGTGACATTTTGTTCATCCAGGAAAAACCCACACCAGATTCGGCGTTCACCTCACTAGTCTGTGTTTTGTTAGAGGATGAACTGGGGTCAATTTGGGAAGTGAACCAGATTGTGACAGAAGTATGTAAATATATTACATGATATCTACACGTTTTTGCTTCCACCTGTTTTTCGTCTATTCTTCCTTATTAGTTATGCACGTTTGGTTAACGCAGTACCTCAAACTTCGATTCATTCATCTGTCTCACTCATAATTTAGCCACGCCTAATTTTTTTTTTTTTCTCTATTGTCTTACAGACACCAAGAATGTTTAAAATCAGACCGTTTCACGTTTAGAGAGAGGGGGCGGGTCGTATATTTGTAGAATCAAGAGCGATAATTCAAAAGTTGTACCTTTTGATAGATGCACGTAGAAAGAGAAAAGGGGAGATAATCAATCACAGTTTACCCCACCCCACCTTCTCCCCCCCCCCCATCGTTCGTTCGTGAATGCAATTGGCTACAGATGAGCGGAGATCAAATGACAGTTTGCTCGCTGACGGGGCCTGGCAGTCGGCAAAAGGTGGCAAAATTAACTTTTATTCAAAATTTGACCACGGAATTCCCCAAAGGTGCTATGTCTCACACTGGTTAGCGACTTTTTGTCTATTTCATAAATATGTTCCAGCTTTCAAACTCAGTTTATCTAGTACCCACAAATTTTCAGACGTCTAGCTTCGATATTCTAGATCCATTATACCAGTGGAATTTCTTAGTTTCTTCGATTGGAGATAGTCATTTTGTGTTGCGTATGGGTCAAAACCCAAAACCTACCAGCGGCTTCAATATAAATCTGAGAAAACGGGTCTAAGTACTGTGGTAAAATCTGCGAGGATAATTACTCATTTCTATGGATTTTAGTCATAAAAACAACAATAAATAAAACCAGCCCGATTGTGTCTGACGGAATTGCTCTCACACGCCCGCCACTGCCTTTTGTGCAGTGCGAAAAGCCTATAGCATATATAATATACAACGCGCTGCATTTTCGGTTTCGCCAACGTACTACCGATGTTTAAACTTGTAAGATCTGCTGCATACACGGCCGCCTAACCGATAAAATTAATTAATTGGCGGAAGAGCGCCGCACAATACTATCTGAATTAACGTAATATTTTGTTTTTAACAGGTTAATCAGTAGTAAGTCTTACAATTTGGTAGTGAAACACGATAAAATTCAAATCATAAAACCCAACTTGTTAACCCGCCACGTCTAACACCCGATTTGCCTGCCACACTCTGCCATGCGTATCTACACGCGGCGGCAAACGCCATCGGAGGCAAACACACAGACAGTTTGTCCCCACTCGTTGTAGAATTACTGGCGTCACTAAAACAAGTAGTATTTGAATCACATAGGCTAAGCGGGAGAGGAGAAAGGAGGAAATGGTGGTCTTGTGTAAAATATTATTTGACGAACGAACAGTGACAAAAATGAAAATCTTTATTAATAGGAAACTGAACATAAAACTTATATGATAAGATAGCTGAGACTCCCCTAAGCAAGAATATGTTTTAAATACTATGATAGCCCCAGTATTAGTGAAGTTATGAAGGAAAAATAAAATGTCCAAGACGGTAGACCAGACAGACAGTCAACCTTACTTGAATTTTTCATAACGTTAAAGGGACGATCGCGTAGAAAGAGGCATTGAGGTGAATATTCAAATTCGCTTGAGTACAGAGAGTATAGGGTGAGAAGGGGGGGGGGGGGCGATAGGAAATTGGTTATCAACGAAACGTTTTTGTTGTATGGCAACTAACATAGGCTAGCCAATTAAATAGCAGACGCGGTGTAGTTTGGAATTGTTTTTTGTTTTTCAAAAACTGCATTTTGAAATCTGGTAGTCGCCAGCTTCTGATTGGCTAGTGGTACCCAATATTAGCAAGGGGTTTTCCTTATTCAATTGCCAGTTGTCTAAAATAAATTACATTAAACATTTTGCTGAGATTCAGCTGTGGTAAATTTAAAGTAAAATAAATATTTCCCAGCCTGAGACCAGTGCAGAGTGAAACTGCGGCCATTGCTTTGCAAGTCAGCATCATTTGTTTATATTTCTTGAAATTGTGGTAAGGACGATGTATGAATTGTTATGTTTAATTCCACAGCAAACAAAATTGGGTATTGATATTGAGGGAAAATGAAGAACATGTCGGTAGTAGACATTGTTGCGTCCTCATCTTAAAATGTATCTAATTGATGTATGTTGTCATGATTATGCTGTTATATTATTAAAGTATTATAGTAGTAAGCCTCTGTGTTCTATGAACACTATTTACATGCCTGAAGCATTTATAATATAAAAAGAAAAGAGAAAATCATACCAACGGAAATGTGGTTACCCCACATTATTGTATTGAGGAAAAAGATGTAAAGGTACAGTGGCGTATCTGCCATAGGGACCTGAGGTGTGGTCACAGCAAGGAGGGAGTCAAACAAAGTTAGGGGCTTGTGCACATGTACGGCACGCAAGGCTGACCCCATATCCTGGTAGGAAAATATTAAATAATCTCAGTGAGTAGATGTAAAGCCAGGGTATCCTTTTGTTCCAGCGTTTTATTCCCTGTTACCGACTGGTGGCAGGAAGCCAGCTGAAAGTGAATACAGCCCTCAAGCCTCCATCCAGTCATTTCTACTATTATAAGAACACGGAGGAGCTTGAACGAGTGAAAGAGTCTGCATCTTCAGGAGAGAATTTCCTTATAAATAACCCCAGGTGATGTGCCATACATCTGGGTACATCTGACACTTTTGTAAAAAAGTAACATTCACTGAGTTTCCCAATGATATTCAGGAATTTCAAGGGGTATGATGACACAACAGCCCCTCATACACAGTGACTCTCCCTTTGTATGATTACAGTAGTAGCTATGAACTGTTCTTCAGTGAAAAATATATCTTGACTTTATTTATGTGGACAGAAAGTCCAGTTGTTTTATTACCCTCTTTTCTGTAAACTATCTTGTCCTTATTTTCAAGACCTGTCCAAAAGATATGATTGGACAGGCAGATTAAATTGTAAACATTCAGTTCAAAAGAAAACTTAACACCTGTTTTATTAACTTTCTCATAAAAAAGTAAAGTGTTTGTGTGTTGTGTACTATCATCTCATTTCTCCCCTAGACAATAGGTACATCATACACCCTACACTAGAGCCAACAGAGAGACCGTGAGAGATCTAGGGAGGTAGCGTTAGGTTCCCTGTACACAATTCATCATCATCATTTATAGAATCAGGGACCTACATTTGCTTGACCTCGCACGGTTACTGCATACACTTATTTCATTCTTTGTTAGGATACCATCATAACCTCCCCAGCAAATCATCTTATTTGCTACATAATTGGGGGCTCGTCCGGGATTGAACTTTCTACATAAATTGGGGACAGTCTAATTTTCCCAGGAAATCCCCATATAATATATTTGCCCAAGATTTTGGGAAGTGAAGAAAGTGTCAGAAACCCAGATTTAATTAAATAAATTTATAATTAGTTATATTTAGAAACTTTGTTAGTACATTTTTCAGGATGGCAGATCTGGCCAAGTTTCGCTCTGCAGCTGTGCAAGCGGCGAGAGATATGAATATGGAGGGACAAATTTTGGTTGATTATGTCACCTCAGAATGTGACAAATTTATTACTAGGGAAGAACATAGGTTAGCTGAGGAAAGGAGAGTGCAGTTAGAAGATGCTAGGGAGACTAAGAAATTAGAGGCTGATCGAGAGGCTGAGATAAAGAGGCTGCAGTTGGAGGAGAAGAAACTTGAGGCTGAGAAGGAGGCAAAGAAACTTGAACTCGAGGCTGAGAAGGAGGAAAAACGTCTACACAGGGAGGCGGAACGAGAGAAAGAAGAAAGAAGATTGGAGGCGGAAAGGGAAGATAAACGGTTACAGAGGGAACATGAGTTACGACTAAGGGAGCTAGAGCTACAAGGCCATGCTCCAGAAAATGGAACTAGCCCTTCCACTTCCGACTCCGCTGCAAGCCAGGCTGCCTCCTCATCAGCCATGGGGTTCCACTTAGATTATTTTATAGAAAAAGATGATGATATTGAGTCGTATCTAAGCAGATACGAAATATTAGCCACTACTTATGGGTTGGAAAGAGAAAAATGGGGAGTAAAGTTGTCTCAAGGACTTCGCGGTACAGCTTACGAAGTTTTTTCTAAAATGAGTAGGGGTGACCAGGACAACTATGACATGTTGAAGCAAGCTCTTCTGTTAAGATACGAAAAGAACGGAGAATTTTATAGAAAGAAATTTAGGAATGCCAGGCTACTGTCGGGTGAGACCTATCACCAGTTCTCCGCCCGGTTGGAAACGTATATGGAGAAATGGGCTTCTTTGGGGAAAACCCAAGATCTCAAAGAGATGATACTCATTGAGCAGATGAGAGAGTCCATGGCTCCAGACATGAGAAAGTTTCTCATGGAACAGGGTGCGGAGAGACTGGAGGAAATAATAAATATCGCTGAAAGGTATCATGCAGCCCAGGCAGAGGTAGCTGGTATTAAAAAGAAACCAGTAGATCAGTTTAAGGCTCCTCAAACCCATAATAAATTTGATAACAGAGGTAAGCAGAACTTCGATAGGCCTCGAAATGATTATAAAAATAAAACCGCACAGTTCAAGGACAGAAGGAATGAGGAAAGAAAACCTCATCATCAAAGTAGATGGTATTGTACTTATTGTAAGAAGGAGGGACATGACATTAAGTATTGTAAAAGTAAACCTGCTGGATTTGCTGCTATGAAAAGGGGAAAACAGGAGGGAAAGGACAAACCTGCTGAACAGCAGGAACCTTATCACCCCTCAGTTTGCGAGGATGTTGTATGCAATGATGTCACCATAAGGTGCCTCTATGATACAGGTTTGGATTTTGAGGCTGTGGTGAGCTCGCACTTGGTGAACCCAGATCAGTATACCACAGAAACAGTGGAGATACAAGGGGCGACCAAGGACCTACCCCTCATGAAACTTCCCATTGCCAGGATACCAGTGAAGACTCGCTATGTGGAAGGGATAATCAGAGCAGCAGTGATAGACGCACCCATCTACCCTCTGATATTGGGGTGTCGTTATGTCTACTTGGGAAATCCAACGAGACCTGTGGTCTTGGCAGCAGTCCAGACCCGATCACAATCCAGAAAGGAAGAAGATGAACCTATAAATACTCATCCCGAAGAGATGAGAAAGGCACAGGCTGAAGATAAGTCACTGAAGCCGTGCTATAAGAAACTCCCAAAGAGCCATACTCCTCCAAATAAAGGAGAATTCTATATGAAGAATAAATTGCTATACAGGAAGGCCGGCACTGGTGCAGCTGGTCATGGTCAGCTGGTCCTTCCTAAATCATATAGAGAAAAAGTGATGGAGTTAGGTCATGCTATCCCCTTCAGTGGTCACATGGGGATTAGTGCAACAGGACAGCGTATAGCTTGTCATTATTTCTGGCCAGGGGTAACGGAAGACATAAAGAGATACGTACACTCCTGCCCCGAATGCCAGAGAGTAGCTCCAAAGCATTGGACTGCTCCCGCAACTCTTGGGGAAATGCCCATAGTGGGAACCCCTTTTGAGAGAGTTGCTGTGGATATTGTGGGACCTCTCACTCGGACCAAGAGGAGGAACAGTTACATCCTTACTCTGGTAGACACTTGTTCTATGTGGGGAGAGGCGGTAGCCCTGTCATCAATCGATTCGAAACATGTGGCAGAGGCATTACTTACGATATTCACAAGGTTAGGTTTCCCGCATCAAATCTTGACAGATAATGGCTCTCAGTTCAAGGGGAAACTAACTGAAGAGGTGTTCAGGTTGTTTCAAGCCAAGCACTTTCATTGTAGCCCGTACCATCCCCAAGGGAACGGCCAGGTAGAGAGGTTCAATGGGACTCTCATTTCTATCCTGAGAAAGCTGGCACATGAGAAACCTGAAACGTGGGACCACTACTTGCCCGCCGCCCTGTTTGCGTACCGGGAAGTACCACATAATTCCACCGGAATGGCCCCCGCAACACTGTTATTTGGTAGGCCAATAAAAGGTCCGTTAGAAGCTTTGTTAAGGACCTGGACTGATGAGAAGGCAGAGGAGACTGTTACCTCATCTTATCAATACGTGAACGAACTGACCAATCGTTTACAAACCGGTTGGAAACTGGCAAATGAAAATTTGAGACAAGCCAGGAAAAAGCATGCTGCTTATTATAATCGAAAAGCGAAGGATAGGGAACTTGCTGTGGGGGAGAAGGTACTTCTTCTATTGCCCAGCAGCAATAATAAACTTCAGATCGGATGGCAAGGACCATACACAGTTTTGGAAAAGGTATCCAGAACCAATTATAAGATAGACAAAAAGGGAAAGGAAAAAGTCTATCATGTGAACCTGTTGAAGAAATATCTGGACAGACAAATCCAGGAAGGGACACACTTATTGGCCTTGTCTATTGCAACCGAAATGAAAAATGACCCTCTCTCCTCATTTGAATATCCACTGAAAACCAGTGAAACGTTTGAGCAGGTGAAAATCAGCAATCACTTGACAAAAGGGCAGAAGGAGAAGGTTCGACAGATCCTTGAGAAACATACAGATGTGTTGACAGATAAACCGGGAAAAACCCATTTGTTGGAATATGATATGAAACTACTAGACCAAACACCTATCTGTATGAGGCCCTATTCTATTCCATTCGCTAAGGAGAAAGCTTTAAAAGAGGAGATAGATTATTTGTTACAAGAAGGGATTATTTCTCATAGTGAATCTCCTTATAGTTCCTGTGTGATTTTGTTGCGGAAACCATCGGGAGAGCATAGACTGTGTATAGATTACAGGAAACTGAATGCTGTCACAGAAGGTCAGGTGGATCCATTACCGGATACTACTCAACTATTTGCCAGGCTGAACAAGGCAAAATATTTTTCTAAGGTGGATCTTAGCAAGGGCTATTACCAAATTCCAGTAAAGCCTGAGGTTCGACCTTATTTAGCATTTAGCACCTCGGAAGGTCATTATGAGTTCAACATGTTGCCGTTTGGGTTGAAAAATGCTCCGAGTGTGTTTTCAAGGATGATGCGAAAACTGCTGGATCCCCTGAAAAATCCATGTATTTCGAATTTTATGGACGATATCCTCATTGCTACGGAAACATTTGAGGAACACGTTACCTCTTTGAATATGCTGTTAGATAGACTCAGAGAGGCTAACTTAACCGCCAGGCCAACAAAATGTTGTATAGGTTGTAAAGAGTTGGAATTCTTGGGACATACTGTGCATCAGGGTAGCATGACCCCTGATCCCAAGAATCTGGAAAAATTGAAAAAAGCTCCTCGACCCCAAACAAAGAAAGACGTGCGATCTTTCGTGTCGTTGTGTGGTTTTTACCAAAAGTACATTAAAAATTTTAACTCTATATGTGCTCCGCTGACAGATTTAACTCGTAAAGGTCAACCTGATAAAATAATTTGGTCTGCTCAGTGCGAATTAGTTTACCAAGAGTTGAAGGAAAAACTTACAAGCAGGCCAGTATTGCAATTGCCTGACTTAACTCAAGAATTTATTGTGAGAAGTGACGCAAGCAATGTGGGCCTAGGTGCTACATTGTTGCAAAGGTCTTCCTCACCAGATGGGGAATTGAAACCAGTTGCTTATGCTAGCCGCAAGTTGAAGAAGGCGGGAAAAAAAATTATTCAACAAGTGAAAAGGAATGTCTCGCTTTGATATGGTCTATAAAGAAATTTCAGATTTATTTATATGGCAGGACATTTGTGGTCCAAACGGATCATTCACCTCTTGTGTTCCTGTCACAAGCGAAGCATGAAAATTCCAGATTATTGAGATGGTCTTTATTACTGCAGCCATACTCATTCCGGATAGATTATATCCCGGGTCCGACGAATGTGGGTGCCGACTTTTTAAGCAGACATCCATGTGATGAAAATCAGAGAAACGCATAAGACTTCATTGAGCTAAGTTATCTCGCAGATAATAACCTGCATAGTGATGCATGTTTAAGAGGGGAGGTGTGTGGTAAAATCTGCGAGGATAATTACTCATTTCTATGGATTTTAGTCATAAAAAACAACAATAAATAAAACCAGCCCGATTGTGTCTGACGGAATTGCTCTCACACGCCCGCCACTGCCTTTTGTGCAGTGCGAAAAGCCTATAGCATATATAATATACAACGCGCTGCATTTTCGGTTTCGCCAACGTACTACCGATGTTTAAACTTGTAAGATCTGCTGCATACACGGCCGCCTAACCGATAAAATTAATTAATTGGCGGAAGAGCGCCGCACAATACTATCTGAATTAACGTAATATTTTGTTTTTAACAGGTTAATCAGTAGTAAGTCTTACAATTTGGTAGTGAAACACGATAAAATTCAAATCATAAAACCCAACTTGTTAACCCGCCACGTCTAACACCCGATTTGCCTGCCACACTCTGCCATGCGTATCTACACGCGGCGGCAAACGCCATCGGAGGCAAACACACAGACAGTTTGTCCCCACTCGTTGTAGAATTACTGGCGTCACTAAAACAAGTAGTATTTGAATCACATAGGCTAAGCGGGAGAGGAGAAAGGAGGAAATGGTGGTCTTGTGTAAAATATTATTTGACGAACGAACAGTGACAAAAATGAAAATCTTTATTAATAGGAAACTGAACATAAAACTTATATGATAAGATAGCTGAGACTCCCCTAAGCAAGAATATGTTTTAAATACTATGATAGCCCCAGTATTAGTGAAGTTATGAAGGAAAAAAATAAAATGTCCAAGACGGTAGACCAGACAGACAGTCAACCTTACTTGAATTTTTCATAACGTTAAAGGGACGATCGCGTAGAAAGAGGCATTGAGGTGAATATTCAAATTCGCTTGAGTACAGAGAGTATAGGGTGAGAAGGGGGGGGGGGGGGGGCGAAAGGAAATTGGTTATCAACGAAACGTTTTTGTTGTAATGGCAACTAACATAGGCTAGCCAATTAAATAGCAGACGCGGTGTAGTTTGGAATTGTTTTTTGTTTTTCAAAAACTGCATTTTGAAATCTGGTAGTCGCCAGCTTCTGATTGGCTAGTGGTACCCAATATTAGCAAGGGGTTTTCCTTATTCAATTGCCAGTTGTCTAAAATAAATTACATTAAACATTTTGCTGAGATTCAGCTGTGGTAAATTTAAAGTAAAATAAATATTTCCCAGCCTGAGACCAGTGCAGAGTGAAACTGCGGCCATTGCTTTGCAAGTCAGCATCATTTGTTTATATTTCTTGAAATTGTGGTAAGGACGATGTATGAATTGTTATGTTTAATTCCACAGCAAACAAAATTGGGTATTGATATTGAGGGAAAATGAAGAACATGTCGGTAGTAGACATTGTTGCGTCCTCATCTTAAAATGTATCTAATTGATGTATGTTGTCATGATTATGCTGTTATATTATTAAAGTATTATAGTAGTAAGCCTCTGTGTTCTATGAACACTATTTACATGCCTGAAGCATTTATAATATAAAAAGAAAAGAGAAAATCATACCAACGGAAATGTGGTTACCCCACATTATTGTATTGAGGAAAAAGATGTAAAGGTACAGTGGCGTATCTGCCATAGGGACCTGAGGTGTGGTCACAGCAAGGAGGGAGTCAAACAAAGTTAGGGGCTTGTGCACATGTACGGCACGCAAGGCTGACCCCATATCCTGGTAGGAAAATATTAAATAATCTCAGTGAGTAGATGTAAAGCCAGGGTATCCTTTTGTTCCAGCGTTTTATTCCCTGTTACCGACTGGTGGCAGGAAGCCAGCTGAAAGTGAATACAGCCCTCAAGCCTCCATCCAGTCATTTCTACTATTATAAGAACACGGAGGAGCTTGAACGAGTGAAAGAGTCTGCATCTTCAGGAGAGAATTTCCTTATAAATAACCCCAGGTGATGTGCCATACATCTGGGTACATCTGACACTTTTGTAAAAAAGTAACATTCACTGAGTTTCCCAATGATATTCAGGAATTTCAAGGGGTATGATGACACAACAGCCCCTCATACACAGTGACTCTCCCTTTGTATGATTACAGTAGTAGCTATGAACTGTTCTTCAGTGAAAAATATATCTTGACTTTATTTATGTGGACAGAAAGTCCAGTTGTTTTATTACCCTCTTTTCTGTAAACTATCTTGTCCTTATTTTCAAGACCTGTCCAAAAGATATGATTGGACAGGCAGATTAAATTGTAAACATTCAGTTCAAAAGAAAACTTAACACCTGTTTTATTAACTTTCTCATAAAAAAGTAAAGTGTTTGTGTGTTGTGTACTATCATCTCATTTCTCCCCTAGACAATAGGTACATCATACACCCTACACTAGAGCCAACAGAGAGACCGTGAGAGATCTAGGGAGGTAGCGTTAGGTTCCCTGTACACAATTCATCATCATCATTTATAGAATCAGGGACCTACATTTGCTTGACCTCGCACGGTTACTGCATACACTTATTTCATTCTTTGTTAGGATACCATCATAACCTCCCCAGCAAATCATCTTATTTGCAAATTTAACATTACCTGACTACCGACCACTTGCGTTGTGGCGAGGATTTATCCTGAAGAAGAAAAAAAAGATTTATCTACCGGACATTCTATTTAACTATCGAATATTTCAAGCTAATATACACTGTGACATTTGATCTCGAAGTTGTGTTTCATATCTGAACTAATTGCTGTGACATGAACAGAGTCAATAATAATAAATAACAAAGTAAGCGTTCACCAAATAAGAGGATAAATCAGTCATTTGAGGAACTGGGGCTTACTTTGTCAAAAGAACCGACACTGAATCTGTTACCTGGAGCATGGAGATATGTTCAAGCTGTTGTCAAACACTTATTTGGTAAGCGAGAATGAAAATGTGATCACATGTTTGTCAGAGCGAGAGAAAGCAGGGATGAATAATTCTTATATTGTGTAATCAATGTACTCACTTTGTTTTTTTTTCTTCTTATGTTTGCTAATACTGTTCATTTTTTTCAGAATAGACTAACTAGAAACTCTGTTCTTTACAGTATAGTCAAATTCTATACCATAGTGCTAATCTTTTGACCTTTTGGGTGTTAATTAACTTCTTCTTGTGGGAACTTGTCTCAACAGAGGCGATTGCGCTTATATGTCTATTCCTTTATTAATTCTGTAACCTATGATTTTTGTATATTCTGATATTTTTTTTGATAATAACTGTTGTGAAGTTTCTTTATGGTAAATAAAAGTAACATAAAACTTAATTACATGTGTCGGTCAGCTCGTCCCAATATCCCTACACCATTAATATAGTTTTCACGTTTGTGCGTCTAATTGTCGTCACTTATCTCTGTGTGTGTATGTGAGTGGTTATAGTATATATATATATATATATATATATATATATATATATATATATATATATATATATATATATATATATATATATATATATATATATATATATATATATATATGTGTGTGTGTGTGTGTGTGTGTGTGTGTAAACTGTCTGATCAACAAATTTATTTTGTAGAGATAGGCTGGACTAGAGTATCTTCTCAATCCAGGGACAGACTCTACCTTTCACCATTTCACTCGTGAAATCTATTTCTTTACCTTACCTCTCACTGAGTTACCACCTGTTCTAGTTCTATTCAGACGGGACCAAAATATATCTTAAATACCTATCTAAACAGATAAAACGTATATTCAGGGAAATTGTATTTCCAAGGGGTATCACCAAGAGTAGGTAAGAGTGATTGAGTGGCACTGTATGAAAGAGAGAGTGAATAATTTTCTTTGTTTGAGGGAATTTACCAACATTGGATTTGCTTAAACTTGTCTACTTTACTGGGTAGCATATAGTAGGAACTTGTTTACTTTACTGTCTACTCTATAACACAGTGCAAACCTTCGACCTTTGGGTTATTAACTTTTTGGGTTCTTTTCTCCATAAGGGGAGGGCACATTTATTCTGCTATTTCATATGTATGTAAATCTGATTTTTATTTGATCTTTCTTTAGATATTTGGTGTTGTCAAGTTTAAATGATAATAAACAACAAAGAAACTTAACTTTGTGTGTTGGTTAGACCCATAGCCAAGTAACCGTAGTTTTTCACGTTTGTGTGTCTTGTTGTCACATAGCTTTGTGTGTGTGTAGTTAAACTTATATTTATATGTATGAGGAGGGCAAGGTTGTCTTGTACTAAATTATAGTCGTATAGATAGGCTGGAGTAGAGAAACGTACTCATTCCATAGCCATATCTTTTTCCTTAAGCTATCACCCGTGAAATCTATTTCTCACACGTTTCTCACGTACCTATCACCATCCACTCTACTCAGACGGGCCAAAAATAACTCACAACCTATCTGTACGACACAACAGAAAACATTGAAGGAAAAAGTTGGAATATATTGTGACAACAAGAAATATTGAAGGAAAAAGAGACAGATTACGACAAAGAAAAAACATACTGGGTCAGTCTGACATTATGGCATGGATAAATTGTTAACAACAGAATTGATAAATAGTACTAGAGACATGCAGTTGTGAAGAGATATGACATGTCACGTCACCAGGCATCGTACTTGAAAAGAAGAAGACTATTTTTGTAATATATTTATTATGCTACAAGTGTGCGAGATATTTTTAAGAACGTTAGTCTGTAACCGACCTGAGAGTTCCCTTAAGAAGTGGTGAGGTCCGTTTCCGTGGAAAGATGTGAGAGTTGTATGTATGTAAAAAAAAAGGTAAAGGAACCCGTTACACGCCCATTGAGGCATATTGGGAATATGGTGTTAGGCCCATATTATCTTGACCGTCGGCACACTAGGGGTGATGTGGTCGGCATCACGCCGGCCGCCTTAACCTTCCCAGAGTTACTCTGGTACCCATTTGGGGCTGGGTCGACCCAGGAGCCGTTTGTGGCCTAAAAAATTCCCGCCTCATCTGGGGATCGAACCATAGACCACTGCGCGAGGAAGCCAGTGCACTAACCACTATGCTACCGCGGCTCCTTGTATGTATGTGAAATGCTGTAAAACATTTATTTTTTTAGATTTACTCTGAACGTTTTATGTTATGGGTACTTTGTGAATCCTTTTGTATTTATGTAATGTCTTGAGAAAATTATGTCTGTGTGTGATGTTGTCAAAATGCGGTACGTGAAAATCTGTTTGTTTTTATAATTTTTACGCTCGAAATATTGCAACGTTTCATTAATGCAGCGTGTTGTAGCGTCTTGTTTGTGAGGGGGTGTAAAACCTTCGCGCTTTTAAAATATTATGAAACATTTGCTATGTCCAGGGCATGTTTGTATCTTAGACACCTGCTATAGGTTTTTGTAGTCAGCCTATGCAGGTGTCAATGTTAAGGGTGATACATGGTTAGAAGTAGAGTAGAAGTAATACTATGTCTAAGAAATAAAATAACTACAGAATGTATCCTCAGCGTTCGTGGGGTAATTTTCAAAAACGTTCATTGGTTTAAATGTATAAGACAATCTAATAATTTCAAATGGAATGTATAATTCAGAAATAAAGAATCGAATATATTGTAGCGAGAGGATAGATTATTTATGTGGTATGATATCCTGTACAAAAAGTTGTATCAGATGTTTCCAGGATAGTGCCAGAAAAGAGACTGGTCTTAAAAGAAATACCCCCTTCTCTGAAAAGAGTAAGGGTGTATTGACATCCAAAGTATAGTCAAGCTGTGTAGGTTCCTAGGTCTGATGATGATGTGTATTCCTAGTACCTACTTTGCCCCTCTACATACTATCTTTAGATTATGCTTATGATAAAATTATGACTCTGTTAGGGGCAATTAACATTAACTAACCAACAAGAATTTTGAATCAAATTTAAATAATTCAATAAAGCCTGTTGGTACAATTTACAATTTAATATGTACAAGATTTTTTTTTGTACGTCTTGAAAATTTTTTTCTTTGAACACAAAAGGATTCCACTATAAAATATATATATATATATATATATATATATATATATATATATATATATATATATATATATATATATATATATATATATATATATATATATATATATATATATATATATATATATATATATATATATATATATATATATATATATATATATATATATATATATATATATCACTTTCTATATTTAACACATATACAGTTATTTAAAAATGTCATCCTTTCTTCTGTAACCTTGTTCTTAGGTAGACTGTCTTTACTTTGTGCTAGTAGAACTGTTCAATGTTATTATTTATATAATCATACTGACTATTAATGATTCTTATAAGTTTTTCTTTAATTGCACAAGATTATCATCATATTCATCTGGCTTTTTGTTTTGTTGTTGTGGTAAACAGTAGCCAATTTGAGTTACATAACTGAAATTTTTCATCTGGAGGCTTTCACAACAGTGTCCTGGATAGACTCATTCAATTGATGTTCTTCCAGAACTGAGGTGGTTCTGTTGATGTCCCTCTGTGACTTCATAGGGCGCTGATAACAGCAATCTCCTCCAACTGAGTATGGCTCTTCAGAGTTATTATACTTTTCAGCACAGGTTGGAACCTGAAATGCAACAATTAACCACCGTAGGATCCTTCACTGCCTCCCTATCCAGTAGGAGGTGATATGAGACAGTTTCAGACAATGTGCAGTTAGTCGCAGAAGACATAATAAATCACTAATAACACACTTAATTCCTTTATTTATAGCACAATCTTCACTAAGTTCTTTGTTACACTCTGTCCATAATTCACTTCTATAGGCCTACAGTTATTAGGCCTTGTGGAAAAACACTATGTAATACCTTAATCAATGCAGTAATTCAATTACTTTCATTCGTTCCGTCGTTCCCAGTGTGTAGTCTATTCCATCAAGAAATAATTCTTTAAAAACTTTTCTAAAACTACTAACACACTTTCCTGTTTCATTCGCTTCCATTTTCATTTTATTTGATTAAACATAGGCTTGGATTCCTTCCAATAATTACACAATGGTTTATAACACACTTATTCACTTCCTAATGCACAATTTGATTAATTCATTAGAAATATATAAATTTATACATTCTTTCTTGCCCTCAAGTACATACAGTCGAGCTGTTAATGGTCATTCCGTCTGCTCTCCGATGCAGAAGGCAACGGAGTTTCATTGACAGAACTGGCGCTCTCGCTGTAGTTTGAATTTTAGTGGCCAGCATTTCTTTCATCAACTATATTGTTGTTATACCCTGCTCAACCAAAGAGGTTATAATTGGGGTATATTGTGCGTTGATTCTTTGATACTAGCCGGTTGTTAGTCCTGAAAAGGACTGGTTCTAAAAAGGGCCACTATCTGACTGTCTTGATTCTCTTCGTTGTTTGTCTGTTGTGTTGCCGTGGCGTGTTCCATTGTATATTTCATATCATGCTTCACTATCTGGCTTGTGTGGTTTTGTGTGTTTTTACACTCCTCGTTTCTGTTTCTTGTGTCTTCCTTTTCTCCTGTATCTGATATAGCGCTTTTTCTATTATTGTTGGGAGTAGCTTTTCTAGCGTTTCCTCGATGACTTCTTCGTCTGGTCGTTCGTTTTAGTTTCTCGTGTGTTGTTAGTTGTAATTTCCTCAATGGATATTCTTTCTGCTTCTATTCCTTTGAGTAGTTATGCGTTTTCTTCTTTTAGCTCTGTCAGCTTCTTGACATCTGTTTCTACTTGTTGTTGGATTCTGTTCATGTCTTCCATCATATTTCTTATGCTCTGCATATCACATCTTCTCCACTGTCAGTTTGATGATCTTCGGGAGTCTACCTGCTTCTATTCTCGACCTGGAGTTTCTGTTTCATTTCTCTAACTTCCGCTGTCAGCTTATGCAGCTGTCTTCTGTCTATCGTGCGCTGTTTGTCTGCGACATCCGCAGCCACTCTGTGTTTTCCCTCTTTGAAAGGTATGTTTTTGGATTCAGCTTCCTTCAGAATGTTCTTAGTTTCCTGAAACACAAGGCAGCCTCTGTACCTCGCCCCGTGTTTTCCGTGGCAGTTTGCACAGGTACGGTTTGCATTTATGGCCTTGTAATTAAGATCCTCCATCGCCTTGGGACAGCCGCGATATGGGTGGCTGCCCGCGCAATACCGGCAAACTGTATCTCTTCTGCACGTTTTCTTTGTGTGGAAAAACTGCTGGCAGTTGGAGCACTGCATGACCGGAGGGATATATGCTTCTGTCCTTTTTGATGTAGTTTGGAACGTCAGTCTCTCATCTTGTCGATCGTTACTACAATCAGATTTGTATCTTTCTTGTCCCAGGTTTTTAGCCTTTCGACCTGTGTGATTTTGAAATCTGTGTTTTCGATTTGTAGATAGCTGTGAACCTCGCTTGCGGCCCATCTGGTATCAACTCTTATGACCAACTTCTTTGTTGTCTTGGATGTTTCCACCATTACTTTTATCTGGTGGGGCAGCTGGACTTCTTTTGGACCGGACTCCAGTTCGATCATTAGCGAAGTGGTTGTTTCAGTGTTGTTGAGGGAAAGCACGACTCCCTTTTCGTGTCTCCCTACTTTAGCGATGCCTCTCCTGCCAGTTATTACCTCGAGGATACCGATCACTTTGAAACTGGGTGATCTTAACGATCCTCTCCTGTATCGTATCTGTGTTGTTTCTTTTGTTATTCTTTGTCCTTTGTTCCCTTCTCCAGTCTTGGTTAGAACAAGAATAGTGTTCCTGTTCGTTGTTAGATAGAGCCTTTTCTTGTGCCTGAGCTAGAAACAAGTGAATTTTATCAGCTGCAGTTGTTTCATCCGCTGGGCTAGGTTCTAGCCTGAGACTTTTGCGTCTATTTTTCGTTGGCTTGTACGGTCATGAGTCTACTTCTAATATTGCTTCTTGTAGAGAGAGCCTAGGAACTCGTCTCCGTCTTGAGCTGGGGCATTTGTGGTGGGTCTGGACAACAGTGGTCCTGTTCCAAAGGAAACTAAGCTATGCTTCTTGTAGAGAGAGCCTAAGGAACTCGTCTCCGTCTTGAAATTTGCATAGTGCGTCTACAATTGCCTGTCTCCGCAATATCTTCCGTGTCTAACTCGTTCATTACTTAGTCGTTCACTTCTACCGTGAGGTGTAGAGGTTTGGAAGAGAGAGCGCCAGACTATCCTATCGGCTGTCTTCCTCCTGGCCTGGTTCCATTCTAGTCCTTGGTCCTTCAAAGATTTCCCAGTCTGGGTCGTCCTCGCCAATGTTCTGTCCTCCTGGGGTCGTCTGGATCCTTGGCTCTTTGTTTCCCATGCTTGTCGTGGTATCTGATCTTCTCCCATTCTGCAGACATGGCCAAACCATCTTAATTGGGACTGTTCTACTTGGGTCTGCAGGGGGTAGGATTTAAGGCCTTGACGTATCGTCTGGTTGCGTACCATGTCTCTTCTTGTTACTTCAACCCACCTTCAAGCCCTCAGATACCTCATTTCTGAGGTTTGGATCTGGCTTTTATGGGGTTGTATAGTCATTTGCCCATGACTCGCATCCATATGTCAAGACTGGGACATAGGTGGAGCGGTATACAGCCATCTTCGTTTTCTTACCAACCTCTCTCTTGCTGAGGAATCCTCGATTTATGGCCTGAAAAAGTCTCACAGCTGCTGCTTTTCGAGTGGCCAACTCTTCTTTGATGCCTCCCTTTCGGTCTATAATAGCTCCGAGGTATTTAAAGTGGTCGACCTGCTCCAGGACCTGTTCTCCCAGGTTAATCTGATGTCTTCTTTCTTCTCGTGATGTAACTCGTTCATTTCCGATGTTATTGTCTTCTCATCAGCAGCAAGCTGGGAGTTGACGTCTTGCTTTTCTGTCCTTCTGTCTTCCTCATGTGCTTGTACCTGTCTGTGTTGAAGAGCTGTCTCTTCCACCTCTGTCTTATTGTTTGAAGATTGGTCGGCTGTTCTCTCCGGGTGGCTGTTTATGGTTTTGTCATTCTCATGGTTGTTGTTCAGCGCTGGTGGGCTGGTGTATATTTTCCTCTTCTTGGCGCTTGGTTTATTTCGGGCCATTTTTAGTATATTGCGATCGCTGAAGTATCCCGTGAGGCCAGCATTTGACGGCGAGCACTTCCTTATATAGGTCATGGCCAAACGTGTCAGAGAACAATAAGACCAAAGTATTTTCACCTTCTCAAATGCAGGCAGAAATCGCCGACTTGAGCTTTTTTTGAAAATTCAATTTATTCACATCTTCTTTATTCCTGGACTGATTTCCTTCATCCTAGGCTTAAATTACGTCCTGGCTTATTCTTTATTTATCTATATAACTGTCCTTTACCTTGCTTCGTCCATCTTTATATAGGCGCAGCCTGATGTATCGATGCATTCAACTCAGAATTTCTCCGTTAGTATAACACTTTCCGTGGAAATCTATGCACATACTTATAAAGGAACAGTCCTATTATCGAATTTCTGACCTCTTCCATGCTGTATTTCGCTCATAATCCTATAGTTTATTTCCAAACCCAACTCGGTAACACAAAATCGTCCTGTCTTGATAAATGACTACCATTTTTCAAACATACATGAATAAGGATGCCGTCTCATTGGTCCGTCTAGAATACAACTTTTAATTGTACGGTGTGCCGATTTGGGATGAATGGCGCGTTATGATCCAGACTTTACGACATATGTAAAGAGAAATGAACATTTTAGAAAATGAAAAAAATAAATCCTTGGCAAAACCTTTTTTCTATGAAAGTAATGAATATATTCTAACATAAAGCAAGTTATATAATATGGAAGTGAATCGGGGACAAATAAATAGAACAATGAATAAGAATGTTAGTGAAGGTCAAGAGAACTTGTATTTTTCAGAAATTTTTTTTGATAATTTCATAAAAGCTTAAAAAAATTGAAATTATATTTTTAAAAACCCACAAAAAATAATGTCCTGGAAGAACTCAATCTATAGAATGAAAATCTGTGCACAGATGATAAAGATGCATTGTAGTTCAATGTATATCTTCTTCTTCTTCCTCGTTCGCCCTGAAAAGGACGGTGGTTGCGTTGTGTCTGTTTACAACGTAGCTGTGATATCTGCACCTTTCGGTCGACACATCCGACTTCTGCACGGCATTTTTTAGGACCGGATTTGCCTTCCCATTGCGATCCGTGCTCGCTCAGCCAGCCTGCACTGCTGCAGACTGTTTCCAGGACCACCACGTGGAGGTGGAGCACGGTCTTGACCAGCTCTGGTTCGCTGGTCCTGACGCAGGCAGTCAAGCTATGAGTCGCTGACTGCGGTCTCTACTGCTGCGTCTTCTGGTCCCGTTCAATGTATATAGATTTTGAAGATTAAAATATAAATAAAATAATTTGCCAAAATACAAAACTGGCGGTAAAAAAAAAGGCGAACAGACAGAAGACGCCTACCAGTTTAAGAAAATAAGACAAAAAAAAAAAATAAAAAATAATTAAACAACAGAACTGATGTAGAAAACAAGTAACCGGAAGTTGCAAAGAGGCATGGTCACTTAGATAGGTCTACAAAAAGCGTGAGGAAGTAATAAGGTCTAATTATATTCTGGAAATTTGAGACCTGTAATCCAAACACTAGTAATATGAGGCGGACAATTAACGGTCTTAGATAACTGTAGACCATGCCCTGTTTCTTGATTAGATAAGAAAGTTAATTGGGAAAGAAAGCTAGTAGGGAGGAACAAAAAAAAAAAAGATAAAACAGCGAATACAACATCTTGTACTCACTGCCGGTAGACGATGTTTTTATTTCGTTTGTTTAACAAATAAAATGATTAAAATAATGTGTCCGTTATGCCTGTTTATCTGATCTTACAAAAGAGCTTTTTTTTCTCAGCATTCTCCACATCGCTAAATCTTGGATTAGAGTTTGTGTTTTTTTTTCTTCTTTTAAATCCTGATCTAACATTGTTTTCTAATTTGATAAGCAGATCATAGTACGTTTGTCAGCTCTGAGTCCAGATTGGACCAGGCTACAACACTTATTCTTTTCTAGATATAATTTAATTAGTTTAGTTACGAGTCTAGTCACTCCATCTGATAAAGGTTTGATCGAGAGTACTAACGTCTGCAACATTTCACTCTCCTCCGGTAGTGTCTGCTGTAGGGCTACCGTTGTTGTATCTGCTAGAGCAGTGGTTCTCAACATTTGTTTGCACATGGCTCCCCTCCTAAGCCTTATTGATCTCTGTGACCCTTCTCATAGTGGCTGTGAGCGGGAAAAAAAGGTACTTTACCATCTTACGGTGGCCCCCCCCCCCCCCCCCCCCCCCCCCCATCCCCAGAAATATAGCACGACCCCTTGGGGGAGATATGGCCAACGTTGAGAACCACTGTTCTAGAGCATTGGCTTGTAAAAAATGTGACTTTTCTGTCTTTATCAGTTTAGTTGTTATTATCATTATTTTCATGTTTCGTCTATTGGTTGCTTTACGATGTTTTAGCCCATACTTTTAATTACGTGGTAGGCATATGTATGACAAAATTCTGTCCACTTAGTTTGTTTCTTTTGCTTTGAATATAGTTCTGTTTGTTTCGTTCGTATCGGTCCATTTAGAACTGTTTTTTAAAAGTGTGAAGTCTGCATTTGAAAGGGAAGAAATATTGGCATCACCTTTTTAGAAAAATACGGGAAAAAGCGTGCAATGCACCGTTTGAGTGAAAACTATCTACAGGGTTATTGAAATGTCATTCCTATTTTTATATCCTCACTCGTATCCATTGGATAAATAAAAGGAAAAAAAAGCCAAAACAATTAAAAGTAGCTGCCTTTTGACACTTTTTTTTTTTAATTCCCAGAAGAAAAAAAAAATCGAAAATGGCCAATATACTGACGCCACAATAACAGAAGATGGCAGATGTGAAACAGAAATCAAGAAGAGAATAGGAATGGCCAAAGCTACATTCAACAACATGAAACATAAACTGACATCTAAACAGTTACCTCACAAATTAAAACTGAGAATCATAAAGTGTTATATATATTCTGCATTTCTGTATGGTGCAGAAACATGGACGATGAATAAGCATTTGGAAGAAAGAATTGAGGCTCTTGAAATGTGGATATATAGGAGAATGGGGCGTGTCTCATGGAAAGAGATGAAAACAAATAAGGAGTTCCTAGAAAATCTAGGTATGAAAAGAGAACTAATGAGGGAGGTCAAAGTTCGGCAGCTAAAATACTTTGGCCACATAAAAAGGCATAACACCTTGCAGAAGACCATAACAGAAGGGAGAGTTGAAGGCACACGTGCAAGGGGAAGACAGCGCTATAAGTGGGAAGATAACATCAAGAGATGGACAGGAAAGAGTCTATCTGAGTGCACCACCAAGACAAGAGACAGAAGACGTTGGAAATCCATTACAGCCAACCTTCGTTGTGGAGATGGCAACTGATGATGATGACAAGAGACAGCTAAATTTGCTATATATCTGCTTTGAATTTATGTATTGACCAGACCTTCTTCGTACACTCTCAGACGTCCACTTGAATGTTCTCAAAGAAAGCAGTAGTCAGTTTGAGGCTATTTGAATCCCAATAAATCTTTTCGACGAAAGGAGCTGGCGTCGGCCATATGCACTTTCTCTGTACCACATATAAGGGGCAACTTTGAAGCAGATGTTCAGCAGTCATTTTATCAGTGCGACAGTTACACTGATCGGTAGTTCCTATCTTTAGCTTGTTGAATAGATGGTATCTCAATCTATTGTGGCTGGTGCGGAGTTTGAAGATTACCACTTGTTCTCTTCTGTTGAGATGACCAGACCGGATCTGACGTTGAGTTGTATAAACTAGAAGTTAATTTTCTTTATTTTGGCTTTTATTTCAAATAAATTAGTTGACAGACGTAAAGAAATAATCGGACAATAGAAAGTCACTTTTCAATTTCATTGTAGAATCTCCATTAGAACCACGCCCACATAAGGCCAATAGTCTATTATATTTGGATTTCACACATCTTTTAGAAAATAACCCGTAAAAAAAATGTCAGAGAAGTTTAATAACGTAGTTTCATAATAAAAGAGCTGAACGTTCGATTGACAGAGTGGTTAGAACACTGGTCTATCGCAGTAAAGGAACCGGGTTCGAAACACCGTGGCGTCACGTTCCAGTCTACCCAACTGTAAATAGGAAACCGACTCTGCTTGTTAGTTAGGGAAGGAAAAGGGAGCGAAGAAGTGAACTGGCCACCCAAGCTCTCGAAGCTGGACCTAGTATAGCGCGTGCTATAACACTTTACTCCTCTACGGCAGTATCAGTTTTGAGACTTTAAAAAAAAAGAGTTACCCAATCTCAGTGCTTTTCTATCAGACGGTAAAGCTTAACTACATTTTAGAACTCTAAACTCTTTCACCTACAAGCGTGAAACTCTTACAGCATCATACTGCTACACTTGCTTTTCGAGGCAATGGGGCCGTGTTCGAAACCAGGTCGCGTCAATCTCCAGTCTACCCAGCTATTAAAAATGGGCAAGTGACTCCGCTCTTGAGTTAGGGAAGGCAAAGACAGAGAGGAAGAGAACTGGTCAGATTACATCATAAGTGTGAGAACTAGAATAGATGAATCCAATGTAGTTCCAGGGATATCTGACAAGACAAAGACAGAGAGGAAGAGAACTGGTCAAATTACATCATAAGTGTGAGAACTAGAATAGATGAATCCAGTTCCAGAGATATCTGACAAGACAAAGACAGAGAGGAAGAGAACTGGTCAGATTACATCATAAGTGTGAGAACTAGAATAGATGAATCCAGTTCCAGGGATATCTGACAAGACAAAGACAGAATAGGATACAGCACCCTGAGACATGTCGTATAAAGCGGCTAATATAAAGTTCTGTGTGGGACTGGCAGTGTCACCAAGACGCCACATAAACCACAGCTGCAAGAGCATGTTAACGCCTGCTGCAGGTTTCGTGCACTTGGACCAGCTACAGTTGTGGCTTTATACTCCGTAAGGAGTGCAAAATAAAAGGAAGGAAGTATAGGTGAAGTCTCTAGCACTTCACTCCCCAACCAGTTTCTTCTATGATGCTATATTTCCTTTTCATGTTACTTATACGCGAAATCCTCACCAGACCTCATAATCATGAAATCGGTCAACAAATACACGACGCATTCACAATATCTACCAATCACAAAACTCTGGCAATGTCTGACAAACTTAAAAAAAAACAACCACATAATCTCAGAAACACGAAAGCTTCACTTCCTTCCTCAAAATAAAAAGAAAAACCAAAAAATCATGTTTCGCAGAATGCCTGGCTCGATATGATGAGACCGCTTTATTGTCCGCTTGACTGACGTCCACATCTGATGCGATTTTCTGCCTCTCTGATCAAATCTGGCTACAATGAAGACAAGATGGCTGTTTCTATCACTCGTTAATCAACTGGTCAACGTTAGTGTGACATTTGAACAGTCTTGTCATGGCCCATGTCACGTGACTGCGCACCACACGAAGTAAATATTTTCAGTTTTATTAAACTTGATCACTGCTACATCCTAATCTTACATATTTCCAACTATCTTCTACATTCGCATCTCATCTCTCATTCTGTTCATAGCAGGGCGAATTGCGTAATCATCATCACCATTACCTATGAACTCAATAGGAAGCATAGAGCTTTAACATATTCATTCTAATATCTTACGGCGTCTTTAGTAATCCACATATTCGCAGCAGTGTCACAGTGTCGCACATTTCTCTTTATTTTTCTCAAGATTTACAGGAGTAAAAAATTCGTTCAATATATTCTGAAGATTCTGGAAGTGCTAAAGTGCGCCTGTAAAATTTACGCAAGGAGACCACATTTAATGTCTGCCTGCCCACTCCAAAGTGCTGGTGTTTCCAAAAATGGTGTATAGGTTCTCTTGCAAAACAATGTGAAAGCGACTATCTCCAAGATTATCTAAGTTAAGTTCTTCAATAACCATAAAAATACGTGCAGCACGTGAAGCAGTTGATGTAGTTTTCCTGTGAATGTAGCTGAAGAATATTTGGGATTCAAAAGTTTAATCAGGCACTGTTTTCTGACAAACTACATCGATTTCACCAACGGGCTGATCACCCGTTTGCCAGTCACTTCGATTACGGAAACAACAGCAGATGGAATGATTTGCCGTTGCCCTAAAGACGCCAATAGGCGTGATGGGAAACAATGGCAAAGAAAACCTATCTGCTGTTGCCCTAAGACGCCACTAGGCGTAATGGCCACTGACTGCTTTGACGGTCGGTGGCTAAGGACGGAAGAAGAAGAAGAACATCGATTTCATATTTGAACACACGTATCTTTTGAAAATTTGACAATATTAGTTCGAAACTGGTTCTCTATCGGTTGTTTCCGTGTTTACGATGCACATCTTCCATCAACGTCTGCAAAACCAAGATTCTTGTGTTTACTTCCAATCAAGCGGATTAACTGCAGAAAATTCCGCGTGAACTGATAACACATCTTTATCAGTAGAGTTTCCTGATTAAAAATTCAGTGTCAAATATTGGTTAATGTTTATTATTAACTATTCACATGCCTCGGGCTTCGTTCTTTGTTTATCTTCAGATCTCACATGCGTAGTGCCGTTGCTGTCAACGATTAACGCAAGCCCATTTCTCGCAAACCAAGGTGAACCAATGTTCGCTCAGTCGGCCTGCCGATTACGTGCTTGCTGTATTAATGAATGCTAGCGTTTTAATCTACTGACGGAAGTTCGGATATTCATTAACTTGTAATCGTCTGTCCACCAAAACAATACGTGCGGCCACATAGTACTGTAACTTAGGCGATGAAGGTAGAACTTTACTTACTGCCAGTCTAAATTTGAGTTGGGACCGAAAAACTACTTCGACTTATCCGATAGTTCTATTTATCAGAATTCGACGTAACAGGAGTCTTTAAACAAAGCCAAAGAATACATTTGGCCTGGACCTTCAGAAATGCTTCTACTTAAGCTAAATTCGATTTAAGCGCGTTAAGCTTAAGTCGACGGCACTGTATATCATTCAGTGGAATTAGTTTCTCTCTCAGCTGAGCATCCAGTGCGTCTGTTGTCAAAATCTTTGAGGCACCATTCACATGTTCTAAATCAAGCAAGGAATCAACCAGTCTACATCATTCTTCATTGCTATGTCTAACTGTAACAGATAAAATCTGCATTAGAAATATATCTGTACTTTAGTCATTAATTACACAACAATGCTGCATGAGACAAATTAAGCTTACGTCATTTCGGTGCTGATAAGGAAAGCTCTCCTGAATGACATAAATTATTTTTGTACACTTTAATCCAATTTTTGAAGCAATATCACTTCATCTGTAAACATATTCTACATGCATCTGATAACGCGGTCTGCGTGATTGAAGGGAGCATTATGCTCGGCAATGAAAGTGAAGATCCTAATTTCAGCGTTCACCTCTTTACCACCAACGTTATCATTTGTTTTTCCTTTCTTAAACAAGTAATTATATTGTTGTTATGTTTCTTTTTATCTCGATTATGTTTTGTTCCCTCTGTCAATTGGACTGTCCGAGTGGCAGAGCGGTTAGAGCGCTGGGTTCTAATCAAGCTTCCGACACGCTCCAGTCTACCTAGCTGTAAATGGGTCCCTGACTCCGCTCTTTGAGTTAGGGAAGGATAAGGCAGCGAGGAAGGGAACTGGTCAACACACCTCTCGATGCTGGACCTAGTGCGGTGAAGTCTCTAGCACCTCACTTCTCTACGGCAGCATCTGATATGGGACTACATTTACCGTAATGTTTTGTTGGCTTCTTGAAGCCAAGAAGACCAGTCCTATTTGTGCGAATCAGCTTTGATCTACAAACCTTTCGTGCAGCTGTGTGTCGGTCACTAGAGTCAGCTTTAATAAAATCATTCAATTCTGAATCTTTCTGCCGGATGCTTGACTGTAATAAGCCTTGCCCTATTCAGTTACTGGGAATCTATGATGCGACACGTACTGAATAGACTACTGCTGCCTCATGCATGTCGTAAGATGCGACTAATATGAGGTTGCGCATCAGGGTGGTAACCTCGTCACGTAAAACAAGTTGCTAAAGAAAAAAATGCTGCAGGAGCATATAAATGCTTTGATGGAGACTTACTGTTAGGGGACTTGCTGCAGTAGCGGCTCCATTAGGAGCAAACAGAGAAACGTAGACAGAATAATAAGTTATGGTTTTTGTAAGTGACCTTCTCTTTGCTGTGGGTTCACTGGTGGGCGCTTCTTTCGCAAGCAATTCAATCATCATGAACTCTCAATCTACAGTCACAAAGTCGTGAAAATGGAATATTAAAACTTAAAATACAAATTTTTAAACTTCAGGTACTTAGGTAAGTTAATATAGGTAGGCTTGGTTCACACTGATGCACCGACCTACACGGGGAAAGATCAGTAAAGATTTGAGTAATTCGATTTCAATGAATTTTACGGTGGATTTTATCTTTCCCTTCTGATGTAAGACGAAGTGAAAAAACCTGATGACAGATCACATCATGTGAGTCTGAAACTACACAGGCAGAAAACAAAAGATTATTAGAATAAATGCTGGAAATATTAAACCTTTAGCACGCTGCGGTCGACATATGTCGACCGAGGTATAGCACGATGCTGTCGACATATGTCGACCCCAGCGTGCTACGTATTTTAGCATTAGAATGTGTGTACACATGATCTCACCCCCCGGATGTTAAGTTTTAAACTTATCTGAGAGAGAGTTAGCTTCCGTTTCCGATCTTTTTTAGTAATGGGTGCATTAGCGTTTATTTTCTGTGAATTTTTTTAATCGAAATGAATCGGCCATTTTTCGCTCTAATTTTATTGGATTCTGACGCCATGCGGTGGGGATGAGATTTTTGTCATTATAAGCGCTAATATCGGTTCTCAGAATATGATTGATGACAGAGATGGAAACGAAAGTAGAATGTCATTGCTATTATGTAAAAGTTTAGGGGTTAGGATTAGATTTAACGGAAAGATTTAGGGTTACGGCCGAATGTCACTGCTGTCATGGGCGTTTGTTGCTTTGCTACTGATGATGGGTGTAACGAAAAGATCGTCATTTGATTTGTATTGGTCAAATGACTTTCATTGAGATGCAAGAGATAATTTAGATATGGACACTTCGTTTCATGGTTATTTTATTTTATTTTTTTTTTAATTTTAAGATTTAAAAAAAAATAATTTATTTTTTAAATTTTTTAATCGTTTTTTTCATCTTTCCTTTCCTCTCTTCCTATCACATCTAACGTGTACACAAACAAATTTTATATCATCAGATTCACCATTCATTTATTTATATAAATTCCAAAAATTATAGCAATTGACCAAGAAACACAAAAACTATAGTCATTACAAGTCACCCACTATAAAAACGGGGCATTGTGAAAAAGAATGCAGCTGCAGGGGAAGTTTTCTGGAAGAGAATGCAGCGTGCTATTAACACGATTATACTGAAAGAAACACCACTAAAACGTGTTGAAACATACATATATCTTTTCAGCAATATATAAGTTGTATGGGGGATAGACATTGATAATACAATAAGAATACAAAATGCTAGAGGAGATTTCATTGCATTGGGAAACATATGGAGATCAACAGAAATCTAAGCCAACACAAAAATTAGAATTGTCAATTCAAATGTCAAGTTAGTCCTTGTGCATGGCTTTGATACATGGAGAATAACAAAAACAGCAATCAAACAGCTACAGATTTAAAAAAAAATGGATGTATGCGTAGAATAAGATTGAAGTGGTATGGCAAGATCACTAACGTAGAACTGATGACAAGAACCAGACAAGTACCAGACATGAACCAGACAAGAACCAGACAAGTACCAGACAAGTACCAGACAAGAACCAGACAAGAACCAGACAAGAACCAGACACGTACCAGTGGAACAAGAAATGAGAATAAGACGCTGCTGATGGATAGGACACTCACTGAGGAAACGTTTTCATAGCATCAGTCCTTGTGCTCAGGTAAGACAGGTAGAGGAACACCAACGATCACGTGGTGAAGAAAACTGGACACAGACATGAAAGTGATGAAGAAGATATGGAAAGTACTAGAACTGATGACCCGGGACGTGTTGACCTGGCTCATGTTGACCTGGCTCATGTTGACCTGGCTCATGTTGACCTGGCTCATGTTGAAGTCCTATGCTCCTGGGGGAGCTGAAGGGTCAGGTGACATATATCTTTCCCAGAGCCTTTTCTTCAAGTAGTTTTAGTGATTGATACTAAAATGTGCCAATAGTATTACAGAGTTTTAAATGTGTGTCTGGGGATCGGACTGGCTAAGAGGTATGGCGTCGGCCTCAAATTCTAAAGGTACCGGGTTCGATTCACAGGAGAGGGAATATAATTTATGGATTTTTTTTCTTTCAGAACCAGTGGTCCTAATGATGTCATACTGCCCCCCCCCCCCCCCCCCCCCCCCCCCCCCCCCCCCCCCCCCTCCCCCCAACCTTCCCGGTCTCCTGGGTAGTGAGATCGGATGCTTAGCCTTCTCAAATAAGGGCGCCAAAATAGGAGGTCCCGTATGCAAGGTTCGCACGTTAAAAATCCCACGACAGTTGGAAATCGTAAATAGTAGGCCATTAAGCGCTGTCCTGGCAAAATTTAAAAATTAGAAACCTACCGACCAGAAAAATATTTATAGAATCTGTTACTCCTATACACACATTTGGATTATCGCCGTGCATTGTGCAGACATCCTCCTTGTGTGATCGAAGGGAGGAGATCGGAGCACTGATAGAGTTGTCCGTGTGCAATGATGATTGTCCTTAAAACCAAAACCAAATGTGTGTCTATCTACAAAAATTAGAATCTTGAACTCACATGTCAAGTCAGTCCTATTGTATGGTTCCCAAACATGGAAGAACAACAAAAATGGCAATCAGAAAGATACAAACTTTCCTAAATGGGTGCTTGTGCAGAAAAGAAGTGTTGAAGTTGTATGCGTAGGCCACTAACGTGAAACTGATGGAAAGGACTAAACACCAGTGGAGCAGGAGGTGAGGAGACGACGCTGGCGTTTGATAGGTCATACATTAGGAAAACCAGTAGTTACCATTACAAGGGAGTGTTTATTCTGGAATCTCAAGGTTAAGAGAAATAGAAGGAGGAAAACATATGGAGAAGAGAACTGAAGACAGATATGAAAGGGATTAATGTCACCGTGGGGTTTGCCCAAGCATTATTCATGCTATTGTTAAGGTGAGATAAACAGTTAGGACAGCTCACAAGAGAAAATAATGAATGAAAATAATAATATTGCTAACTGACAACGGTTTAGAATACTGGCTCATGTTAATTAATAGTGAGTGATTATCTTGAGTTGTAAATAGAAAGTTCGAGAACAAGAAAAAAAAAAGGCTCGACCAATAAATTTAAGTAAAATGATTTGGGCCAGGGAATCAGAAGAGTGGCGAGAAAAACTATGTACCAAGAAAACGGATGGTTATGAGCATATAACGTCTATGTGTAAAGTAACCAAGAGGCAGTAAACATAAGAAGGAAACTAGAGATATTATAGAGGAGCCATATTGAACAAGGTTCGAAGTGTCCAGTATTGTACATGATTATCAAGAAAAAGTGAATGTCGACTTTTATAGAAGAATTTCAAATATGCTCTCACTAGTAAGTATCAGAATGGTGTACATACAACTGTTTATGCATGAGATGAATTTTGTTGCTAGGAGCAGTTATAGAGACCTGTCTGACCAGTTCGTCGAGGAAGATATTTAAGTAACAAATAAAGTATGGAATGCTAATAAAGAGCATTGGTATATGAGGAAATAGGAGCAGGTTTTGGGAAGACTAAGGAAGTCTACAGGATAAAAGAATAAGTTAAAGAGGAATACGGAAGTTACGAGACATAGAATTCATGTATGAGTTAACCTGAAATACCAAAGACCCAGTAAAGGCCTCTATGCGAACTCTATCATTTGAATAACTCATTATACGTGTTGTTTTATTAAGTTATTAAAAGTTTGTTTGAAGGAACAGAATGAATTTGCTTCCATGTTTATGAGTTGCTGATCGTATGCCATGTACATTTAAACTACCACTATACGAAGTCACTATTAACATCAAAGAAGGAACTGAACGAACCTGAAGTATACAAGAAAAGGATTAGAGTATCATCCAGGAATTTACACCTCTGACGGAGATGGCCAGTAATGATATCAACTAAATAACTTGGAAGATAAAAGAAAGAAGATAAAAAGAGAAGTTGTAAAGTTAAATCATATCACTAGGCCTGCCATCTGCCACCTAGTTATATAGCGCTGTTACATACGACTAATTGATGCCGTAACTAGCCCTGTCACATTAAGAAGACACAGAAAGACATGGACGGATTGCACAGGACAGGAGGGCGTAGCAGGGTTTTGTGGAGAGCCCGTGATCAATGTTGAGCTGAAAGGTATTTATGATGATGATGATGACGATGATGATTATTATTATAATGATGATGATTATGATGATGAGAGATAAAGATGACACCCACTTTTTAAGTTGTGTTTAGGTTTTTATTCTCGCTGCTTAAATTATGTTTAGTAATTCAATGAGGTCTCTACTTCGCCACTTTGGTACATAATTACAAACTTATGAAACTTCTTATCTTTAAAAGTTTCTAGCCTAATTGAGTATATGTATATGTTGAATTATATATTCTACCTATTAGTGTTCTTAAAACATGACAGTGTTGTAGAGAAAACCTAGGTTATATTTCTGCTACTGTACTCTAGCAAATATGACAACCGTAGCTAGTATATTTTGCATATATATAAACAAATAAAACGGTATTGAATGAGTTTTACAAATTAACAGTTCACAGGAAACAAGGGACGTTTCGGGTTTCACTCTTCGTTAGCCACAGTTACAAACAGGCAAGGACAAGAAATTTAGATTATAGACTGCAAATACGTAAAGTACATTTTGCAGCGTAAATAAAGACAAAATAAAATAAAATTGGATTAAAAGACTCGTATTAGATTCATGTTCATTCACCAGACTTCAAGGTCTTTTACATTTGGACATGCGCCCTAATATAACCGACTACGTCGAACGGGACGCGCCTCGCCAAAACGAGGCAAACGAGTATTTAAAAAAAAAAAAAAAATTCATGTACTATAAATAATACCTTCTTGAAGAATCTTGCCAGCCGGCATTTTTGATAAACGTCTCTCCGAAGCTTCCTGTTACAAGGGATCTGCTGTTAAATTTATTTCCAAGCCACGATACTGAACTGTGTTTTCTTAAGTCTTTGAGCTCTTTTTTCCTTCAATCTTTCGGTTGTTACAATATACAGTATTTCAGCTGTACTCTTTTCAATAAACATCCCAAGATAGCGGCGTACTTCCTTCTAACGTAAATAATATGCTTTTTTTTTGGGGGGGGGGGGGGGGGGGGGGGGGGGGGGGGGGGGGGGGGGGTGGGGGGGGGGGGGGGGGGGGGGGGGGGGGGGGGCCCTAGCTTTGTTTCAGGACATAGACATAATTTTTTTTTAGTTGTATAAGTATTCTTATTTAATTATTAGATGTATTAGTATTGTCACGGGTTGCCTCCCCTTGGCCCTGCAGTAGTGGTTCAACAGTGGCCAAAACCTAGAGTATCTAATGTTGGTCTTTAAAGATGTCTACCTTCGCACAAGATTACTCTTGGCAGAGTTGTAGATAGAAGAATAATGATGCTTCTACCTCGAGGGAGACTTCACAAGATATTTCAGAAGTCAAGAACAATGCTGAATGAGTCTAAGCACTTTAACGTTGTATCTGACCTGCCGCCTTTTGTGAAGATGGGTTATGTGATTTAATTTAGCTCGTACAAGCCCCCAGCTGATTTAATTCAGCGAAATCTTAATTTAGTAGCTCTGTTTTAAGTTATTTAAGATGACTGAGACATACGGGTGCGCACATTCAAAATGATTAAGTCAAATTTAAATTTGTATATACACAAATAACAAATTTAATAATCAATTATGTTTAACAGTTTAAAAATGAATAATTCTTTTAAAAAATGTAAGCATCACAAGGTGATGTCATGAATTTGGAGGAACTGGTCTGACAGTTCACTTGGCAGCTTTCATGTTTGTACTTAGCTGCCAATAAGTTTGATTGTTTCTGCTCCAGTTGATGTTTGGTTCTTTGCAGATAGATGACTGGTTCAATCGTCACTGTTTAAGTCTGAAAGTTGTGACACGGTCCTAGAAGTATCAGGGAGTACATTTGGTCCAGCGACTCTAAGACCCGTCTGATGATGGTGTCTAGCGTTGACTTCAGGCCACTAATACTCTCCCTTGTTCCAGAGATAGTACCCTCAATTGGTGCCACCGAATAGTGTTGAGTTTTCCTGACACACACTCATGTGCCTCCCTTTTTTCATTCCACCATCCCATCTACCTCAGAACTTTACCCTCTCTGAGAATTAATCTTAATCTCAGTGAGCGGAAAACTTTCAGTACAATTAGATTTAATAGGTTTATATTTACGTCTACATTGCTTGAAAAATGTTAACAATAAAATAAGTATGTACATCATTTCTCTCATCATTCACTCCCTGCTCCATATGAAACTTGTTATTACCTCTGCTTTTGGTTCGCCATAAGAAACTCGCATAAAGCAGTCACCAGCCCTTGCAGTGGTGGTTCATGAAATCCTCACTCTATATGCTGAAGTTGCCAGCCTCGTATGAATTGGACATCCACTAGCAGTTTTCACAAATTAACATTCACATGTCAATATATACATATTATTTCATGTGTTAATAATGTAAAATATAGAATTATAAATGTACAACTCACCTCAAAATGTCTTTGGGATCACAGACTTCTGGTTCATAGAAATAGTTAAGGCAGCTTGTTTAAGATGCCTCTTTCATGGGTTCTGGGGTGTTACTTTACAATAAGCTCCCACTCTGAGTTCGTTTTCAGATTCCTAGAATTCCGATTTTCCGTGTTAATAAAGGTAGCGTTTTCTTGGGATATAAGTCCTCAAGATGCTCAAACACGGTCCGGTCCGATAAATGGAATTCTAATCCTATTCTTTACTCTGGCTGTCTGGTTGGTTTCTTGACGAGTTGAATTTCACAGTGCTTTCAACCGACGAAAGTATCAGGTTAAATTACAACTTTCGTCCCACGCACTTTGTTGTTTACTATTAGATCAGGCTCCAGTCAGAAATATTCTTATGTTTACATCTCGAATGTCTGCCAATAGTTTCAATCATGCGTGTTACGAAGGGGTTTATTCAAAAATTTCCTCATAGGAAAATTCTACGTGTTACTTAAAAGGTCACTTTCCAAATATGAAATTGTTATATCCGTCGATTCGTGGTAATGATTGCAACTACAACTCCCTACATTATCACAAATAATGTCTTCGTAACAATTCTGTCTGGAAGCTATTACAACATTCCGTCTTTCAGGTCTCCCCGTACTTGTGCAAACACCGACCCTGGTTTGACCATGTCACAAAACACTTTGTGCATGTACTTTTGCACCCTTCTATTTCTCACTCATCGTCCTATTATTTGGCATATTTTATGTCCTTACATTTTTGCCTAGCCGCTCCCATACGTATTTACTTTTCACCAGGTGAACCAGGTAGTATTATCGAGGTTAATTGAACAGGTCAGCGGATAATACTTTTATTACTTAAGTTGTCTAGCCACCTTTGATGAAGACAGTAAATGTAAAGATAAATAGCGACTTTGACGTAATTCATTTCCAGGGCCAGCAACAAACAGGCAAGTGACCACCTGGGTTCGCGGTCTGTCTGTCTGAGAAAGCCGTCTAAGAAATGGGCGAAGACACAGGTGATAATTAGATAATCGCTTCCGATGGACGTTCTATATCAGTAATACAGTTAACCCTTCTGGGGAAATTATGTAGGGCAGGAAATGAGTTCACAGATGTGTTTGTGAGTTTGCATACAGGGCAATCGGAAGTATTACTGACATATCTGAAAAAGGTCACGCGTTTAAATTTTAAAAGTGATAAATTTAAAACTCGCGGGAAATAGTAAGGATTTAACACCCCGACCTACAGAGTTCTAAAGAGATTGGATTGGTTTAATTTGAGAGACGGAATAGACATTGGAATTCATTGGCAAATTCGTCGGAAATACAATCTAGGACTTGAACTGAGAAATGGGAAAATAATCTATCGAAATCGGAGACTCAAATCAGACTGTATCGCAACGTCAAATTATCAACTCTCAGAAGCACAAGGATCGGACAAAGGATTCCAAAATTATAAGTGACAGATGGAAGTATTTGGGCGTCTTTATAACTTAAAAGAGAACCCACAATTTTAAATACAAAGACTGGAAACTTCAGGAATCATAAACACAAGTCATAAGAAGAATAATAAAATTACCCAGACAAGTGATTCGAAGCATCGCATCAAAGTGCTCTGTCCATACATCTGTGCCAGGAGATTGTGTTCCCAAAAGTTACTTTGGGGTAAATGTAAACATTTATTTTACCATGTGACATGTCTGTACTTGCTAAGTAGTTATACAAGTCATAGGAGGCTGGCAACCTGAACATATGAAAATAGTGCATTCATAAACCACTACAGCAAGCGCTGGTGATTGCTTTTTGCTAGTCGTACGGAAAACCGACAGCAAAGGTGACCCCAGACTCCGAATGGAGCAGTGAGAAGTGATGATTACATCACATGTGCCTAAAGTGTATAGCATCATCTTGTGAGATATATGTACCTTGTTAATTGTAATTCAGGCAAGCCATTGCCCTCGTGCTGTCCAGACACATTTTCCCTATTTAAGTGACCAGAAGAATCATGGTGATTTATAATCATATTCCCTGGGTTATACTGTGTATACTCAGGGAGAATAATTATTCAGAGAGGCTAACATTGGTAGGTGGACAGCAAGACAATGCGCCTGTTAATTTGTAGCCCACAAATGAACTTAACAGATGCATTTCCTCTTTTATTTTGTCTAAGGTTCGTGGTACGAAGCTGCAAGACTAAAGTTTCTACGCCACTAATGTGAGTCAAGAGCAGGGATTCAACACTAACCACCTACATCGGACGGGTTGTGTGAAGAAGTGCCCTCATCACAAAAGAATTGACGAAACCACGGCTGCAAGACTCTTTAATATATATACATCTAGACATATATTTACATCCATAGAGCAAATATTTATAAAATAATTTCGCTGGATTACACCAGCTGGGGGCTTGAACGGGCTAAAACCATTGCTTAATTCTTCACGAAAGGCGTCTAATCAGATATAAGTCAATACAGCATTGTTCTTGACCTGAAAACATCTTGTGAAAACTCCCTTGATATAGAATCATCCTTATCCTTCTATCTACAACTCTGTAAAGAGTAATCTTGTGCGAAGATAGACACCTTTGAAGACCCATATTAGATACTCTTGAGTGTTAGCCACTGGTGGACCACTACTGCAGAGCTAAGGGGAGTCAATCCGTGACAGACCATCTGGGCTGTGACTGTTTACGACAGTAATTAGAAGGTCACACTAGCCATATCAGTGATAAGCAAGCTCGCTTGGCCATTTCCGTGTGAATCCATTGCCCAATGTCTGGTACACGAGACTTTTACCAACAGGACCGTCGGTCAAGATTGCATCATCCGTCTACTCTTTCAGCAGGGATGAACAAGTAAACAGACATGACGAATTATTACAGGAAGAAGTGCAAACAATGACTCGAAAATATCAATTACCTGTCTGAAGGTAGGGGAAGAAAATGTACCGACCATTGAACAGTCCACACAATTTGCACGCCCCATAAAGGTAGCTAAATACTACCGGAGCGGACAAGCGATCGACCCAAATTATGTGACAAGTATTCTTATTTCATTATTAGATGTTTTAGTATTCTTATTTCATTACTAGCTGTATTCGTTTTCTTATTTCATTACTAGCTGTATTGGTATTCTTATTTCATTACTAGCTGTATTGGTATTCTTATTTCATTACTAGATGTATTGGTATTCTTATTTCATTACTAGCTGTATTGGTATTCTTATTTCATTACTAGCTGTATTGGTATTCTTATTTCATTACTAGCTGTATTGGTATTCTTATTTCATTACTAGCTGTATTGGTATTCTTATTTCATTACTAGCTGTATTGGTATTCTTATTTCATTACTAGCTGTATTGGTATTCTTATTTCATTACTAGCTGTATTGGTATTCGTATTTCATTACTAGATGTATTGGTATTCTTACGACGTATTTCATTACTAGATGTATTGGTATTCTTATTTCATTGACTTAACTTAGACTTGACTTTGATCCACTGTCACTGAGCGTCGGCTCTTGGTGACCTTGATGCCATTATATGGTACTGCGCAGTTCGTATAAGCTGTTCTGAGCTGCCATACAGTGTATTGTCTATGGGTGGGTTGTGTGGAAGTAGTTGTTGTCTCAGTCCCTAAGGTGCAGGGCACTGTAGTAGGTGGCGTTCTACTGTCTCCAACGGGTTTGGGCAGTGTCTACATTTTGCTATATTTTGTGAACACATTCTGTTTCTGTGGCCATTTAGTGTAAAGTGACCTGTTCTTAATCTGAAAATTTTTGTTTGGTATCTTCGTTCGATATGGTTCATAGCATCTTCCTTATTTGGGGCTGTTTGGTGTATGAAGAGTCTTCCTCCTGTTTTAGCCTGTGCCCACGTGTTCAGCCAAACATCTTTACAGTTGTTTTTTACTATTTGTTTCATTGTTAACATATTCAACGGTTGGTCAATCTGTGACATTTTTGCTCCCTTCTTTGCCAGTCTATCAGCTACTTCATTCAATGTGATGTTTATGTGGCCAGGTATCCATTGCATGTATATTTCTGTTCCATACAAGTTCATAATTTTGTTTTATGTTTCTTGGACCTTCTGGGTAGTATTGATTGAGTTGGTTTTCCAGATTCCTTTTGCCAAGAGGGCAGCCTGCGAGTCTGAGAATACTGCAACATCATTTGGTTCCATTTCGTTTGATTCAAAGAGTTCAAAAATTCTAGTTAAGGTTTTCTGGATGGCGAGTACTTCGGCTTCGTAGTTTGTGCACCAGGTACCACAGGGGCCTGCGATTTTGATGTGTTCTTCTGTACTGGGTGGGATGATAATGGCCCCATATCCAGCATTCATGATGTGATGAAATTTCTGAATCATTTCTTGGCCTCATTCGTAAACGAGACACCGTACATAATTCGGCATACAGGTCAGCCAATGGGGAAGCGTTTCATTCACTAACTGTTTACTATATGCTCGGTATTCAGTATGAAGGACAGCAGATCTGTGTAACCAGGGAAAGTAGGGACAGACAATGTGTGCTTAAGGATGGAGTACCTCACGGATGATGGACAAAAGTCAATATTAGGGATCATTATCTGTAAGTAGATGACTAGACTTTCACTAGGAGTGGTATAATGCTGAGGTAATTCTGAGTTGGATACAGCGTTACATGAACCTAGTAGTGATAACCGCTGTTTAGGCTGATCAAGTGAAATGTCGGAGGCAACTAGGAAAAAGATAGTTATCGTAATAAATAAAGTATAATCATAGAATTACAATAAGACCAAGATGGAGGAAATCCGCTGGGATATAAGCAACCTAGAATTGTTTTGGTTTTTCCATCATGCACACATTGTCTACAATTGCACGGTTTTGAGGAAACTAATATCTGTGACGTCATTGCTGTCGTGAAACGAGTGTAACCCGCTACTTTGTTAATCACAATGTCGAGATACAGATTTGCTTCAACCAATCAACGAGCAACGTTCACCAGTCTCTAGGACAGAATAAATTAACGGCCATCATGTTCACGCAAGATGGCGGATTCAAACTGAATAAAATTAGGCTGTACAGCACTTGGGACTAAACCGGAGGAAACCAATCAGCTTGCTCCGCCAGGAACCAACCAAAAGCCTTGCTTAAGAATTCACCTACCTATATAATCGGGCGGATTTTATGCATAATCACACATCACCGACGCGACGCCAGAGATACCGACCGACTGAAGAGGAGAAGTTGTCATCTTGATTTATAGCTTACCTGGAGTGCAATGACCTGCAGTCTGCTTTGCTAAGTCGAGTCAAAATCTGGCCGGTTTGAATCTTAGAGAGTAAATATATTTACGATAACCTTTAGGAAAATAGGCTTTCAGCAGGTCTATAATGTTGGTATTTGTTGTGTGTCATTTATACTACCTATCTGGTTACTGATTGTATCTTGGGGAAATTAAGTATAATGATTGTATTTCCTATTATGTGTCTCACATGACTTCAGTCTATTATCTCCGATAAGACCAACTGCCATATAACCAAAACAGTCCTTGTTAGGACTCAATCTATTGTCTCCTATAACTTCAGTCTATTATCTCCGATAAGACCAACTGCCATATAACCAAAACAGTCCTTGTTAGGACTCAATCTATTGTCTCCTATAACTTCAATCTATTATCTCAGACCAACTGCAATATAACCAAAACAGTCCTTGTTAGGACTCAATCTCTTGTCTCATCTAACTCCAATCTATTGTCTCCTATAACTCCCACCTGATATATCACCAAACAGTCCTCGTCGCATATACTCCTATCATAAGAACATAACGTTATTGTTAGGATATATTATAGCACTTGTCAGAGAGGGCCTGGTATTATAGGGGGAAGGACATTGTTGTATCACACCTAGGTGTACATTTTATTGGATGTATTCATGTATTGAATTTATATTATGGGATGTATTCATGTATTGAATTTATATTATTGAATGTATTCATGCACTGAATTTATATTATTGAATGATATCCATGTATTAGTTTATCAGAAAGAATGTTTTGCAAGTAGACACCTGTCTTGTCTCGCTATTGCTAAATCATACTGAGCCATGTTGTCATTCATCCTAAATGCAGACACTGAGACACGCTCATATCATATACAATAGAAATAGGTGGGCTTGAGGACAAAAATTAGCCCCTATTTTTGCTTGTTACAGGTTTTATACGTGTCATAAAAACTGAGATCATGGGTCGTCAATCCAGCTGCCTGGAACTCCGCAGGAGCATAGAGGTTGTCAAGACTCTACATCTTTAGTCCCCCTCAGTCTTGGGTGGGCTAACGAAACGATCAACAGCTGGTGTTTTGTGTCAACCAAACCAAGAAGGACAGCACTTCTAAGAGATGAGTACACATTAGTACCATTTCTGTCGGCATTGTGAGCAAAATCTAAGTCAATGAAGAAAACGTGAATTAGCGTAGCAAGAGACAATAATAAGATCGTGTTGATAAATTATACGTAAATAAGCGCATAGCTGATAAACGTTATATCCTTAATTAACAGCACAGCTGATACATGTACTATAATTGAATAACAGCACAGCTGATATAAATTTTGTTCCTATAATTGGAAAACTTGTTGTAATATTTATTTACATATCTATATAAATATAAATATTGGTACATCATAGTGGTTAGTGCACTGGCTTCCTAGCGCAGTGGTCTATGGTTCGATCCCCAGATGAGGCGGAAAATTTTTAGGCCACAAACGGCTCCTGGGTTGACCCAGCCCCAAATGGGTACCAGAGCTACTCTGGGAAGGTTAAGGCAGCCGGCGTGATGCCGACCACATCACCCCTCGTGTGCCGACGGTCAAGATAATATGGGCCTAACACCATATTCCCAATATGCCTCAATGGGCGTGTAACGGGTTCCTTTACCTTTACCTTTTTTTATATGTAAACTTACAAATTCATTACATTCCATTTTTCAACATTCACCCTTCAGCACAAGAGTAGATAGTGTATATACTAAATAAATAATAAGGAAATTGTATTTGAAGACTTGTCAATTTTATCATTGTTAAGCAAAATCTGTTTCCTTGTTTTTTTTTAATATCACAGTTAGTTACACAGCGGAGGTGGCACTTTATGTCGGTCTCCTCTCTACTATTGTTTCGAGATCAGATCATTCACAGCCGTAACTAATTTGTGATACCAGTAGTCCTCTCAGACACTGGGACTTCACCATTTTCTGCAGAAATTCTATTTCTGTAATTGTCAGTACTATACTGATCCAAGAGCCAAAAAAAAACCTCTCGCCACACTGGGGGCTCGTTCCTGGGATATTTCTGTATATCTTGAGCCATACTTAGTCTATTCATCTATCTACATTCTATCTTGTGCCACCCATAGATAACATAAGGGAAAATTTTTTTTGAGAAAATCATAATAGGATTTTTTTAAAAATATTATTTTCGTAGGAGGAGTACCATTTAGTACTCAGTAAATAGTTGATGCTCACAAAGTTGCACGGAAATTTTTTGTTCATTTAAATTAATTAAGTTTAATTACAATAATTTGGTTATAGTAGATATACATACCCTATCTAAGTAACGCCATGGCTGATCTAGTGAAGTTCAGGACTGCGATCATGCAGATGGGTAAGGAATTAAATTTGACAGGTGATGCCCTCACTCAGTATGTCACAACAGAAGTGGACAAACACATGGATAGGGAAGAAAGAAAGATGCAATTAGAGACAGAAGCCAAAAGACTGGAAGCTGAGAGAGAAGACAAAAGACTGGAAGCTCAGAGAGAAGACAAAAGACTGGAAGCTGAGAGAGAAACCAAAAGATTAGAAATTGAAGCCAAGAAATGGGAGGCTGAAAATGAGGAAAGGAAATTACAAGCAGAGAGAGACCATCAGTTGAGATTAAAAGAGCTGGAAATTCAGGCAAATACTGGCAATAATGGTGGTAGCTCACCTCACTCTGAGAGTAGCTCCAGCCAGAGCACCTCAAGTGGGGCCATGAATTTTCATCTGGACTCATTTGTTGAGAAAGAAGACGCCATTGAGTCGTACCTGGATAGATACGAAAGACTTGCCACTACCTATGGCTTAGGGAAAGAAAAGTGGAGTCTTAATCTATCTCAGGGATTGAGAGGTGTGGCCTACGATGTATATTTGAAGCTCTCAAGAGATGACCAGGAAGATTACGAAATCCTGAAGCAGGCACTGCTTGTGAGATATGAAAAGAACTCAGAATCATATAGAAAGAAATTCCGAACAGCTAAACTTCTTCCAGGAGAAAAATATCACCAATTCTCTGCTAGACTGGAAACCTATTTGAAAAAATGGAGTAGTTTAGGAAAGTGTCAGGATCTGAAAGAAATGATAATGATGGAGCAAGTGAAAGAGTCCATGCCTCAAGAAATGAGGAAGTTTATCATGGAACAAGGAGCAGAGAGATTGGAAGATATTGTAACTGTTGCTGAGAGATATCAAGCAGCTCAGGCAGAATTATTAAGAAATAAGAAGAAGCAGGGTGAAAATTTCAAATCATCACAAAACTATACCAAATATGAACAAAAGGACCATACCACAAGGAACAAACAAAGATTTGTCCAAAAGGATAAAAACCCTCTAAGATCGGATAAGACACCTTACCGGAAGGAAGGAAAGTGGTGTAAAACTTGTCTAATGAGTAACCAAAATACTGCGGACAGCAGAAGGAAAAATTCTCCTCATCATGCTGCATGTCTTACAACAGGGAACAAGGGAAGGAAGGAACTGGCAGTAAGTGAGAAGGACTTCCATCATCCCCCTGTCTGTGAGGAAGTGACCGTGAATGGCACTCAAGTACTGTGTTTATATGACACAGGATTAGACTTTGATTCAGTTGTGTGCTCTTCTCTAGTGAGTTCTGACCAGATAACCACGGAAACAGTGGAAATTAGAGGACCTATCAAGGGAGCAAAAACCATGACATTACCCATAGCCCGAATCAACATAAGATCTCGCTATGTGGAAGGAGAAATCAAAGCAGCAGTGATGGACGACCCTATTTACCCTTTGATTTTGGGGTGTAGGTATGTTTTCCTTGGAGAACCTATAAAACCTGTAGTTATGGCAACAGTCCAGACCAGGGAAAGCTCCAGGAAAATGGAGGAGAATCCTATCAATACTCATCCAGAAGAGATGAAAAAGGCTCAGGCAGCAGATAGCACACTGAAGCCTTGTTTTGGCAAATTGCCTAAAGCACATAACCCTGCTGAGAAAGGAGACTTGTATATGAAGAATGGCCTACTATACAGAAAAGCTGGAACAGGACCTAAAGGGCATGGACAGCTTGTAGTGCCTAAATCTTACAGGGAGAAGGTTATGACGTTAGGACATGCTATACCCTTCAGTGGACATATGGGAATAGGGGCCACTGGACAAAGGATAGCCTGTCACTACTTTTGGCCAGGAATTACAGAGGACATAAAAAGATATGTAAGATCCTGTCCAGAATGCCAAAGAGTAGCTCCTAAGCATAGGACTGCACCAGCAACACTGGGAGAAATGCCTATTATGGGAACCCCTTTTGAACGTGTTGCAGTCGATATTGTTGGACCCCTCACTAGGACCAAGAAGAGAAATGCTTACATCTTAACCTTGGTTGATACTTGCTCTATATGGGGAGAAGCAGTGGCCATGTCAGCTATAGATTCAAAGCACGTGGCAGAGGCCCTGTTGACAATATTTACCCGATTAGGTTTCCCGCATCAGATATTGACTGACAATGGGTCTCAGTTTAAGGGAAAGCTAACACAAGAAGTATTCAGGATATTTCAAGCCAGGCACTATCATTGTAGTCCCTACCATGCCCAAGGGAACGGTCAAGTAGAGCGGTTCAATGGTACGCTTATTTCAATCCTTAGGAAGCTGGCGAGTGAAAAACCTGATACTTGGAATACATACTTACCCGCGGCACTATTTGCATATAGGGAAGTACCCCACAATTCAACTGGATTGGCTCCAGCTACATTGTTGTTTGGAAGACCAATCAAAGGTCCACTGGAAGCATTCCTGCGGACATGGACTGATGAAAAAGCAGAGGAAACAGTGACTTCCTCATACCAGTAAGTCAACGAGTTGACATCTCGATTGAAAGCAGGTTGGAAACTGGCCAATGATAACTTAAGACAGGCCAGGAGAAAGCATGCTGCGTACTACAACAAAAAAGCAAAGGATAGGGAACTGGAGGTGGGTGAAAAGGTGTTATTACTGTTGCCAAGCAGCATTAATAAATTGCAGATTGGATGGCAGGGACCCTAAGTCATACTGGAGAAATTTTCCAGGACCAATTATAAGATTGACAAGAAAGGAAAGGAAAAGGTATATCATGTCAATCTTCTTAAAAAATACCATGACAAGGAATCATCAGAAGTTGCACATATCATGACCCTAGCCATTGCAACAGAAATGCACGGTGAACCACTTCACTCTATGGAGTATCCACTCACAACTACAGAGGATTATGTTCAAGTAAATATTAGTGAACATTTAACTCCGGAGCAGAAGAAGAGGGTTCAGAAAGTGTTGGAAACCCATGCTGATGTGCTCACAGATAAGCCAGGTCGTACGAATCTGTTAGAGTACGACATGAAGGTTACAGACCCTACACCAGTATGCATGAGAACATACCCTATACACTATGCGAAAGCCCAAGCACTAAGGGAGGAAGTTGATTATCTGTTGAAGAAGAAAATTATCTCGAAGTCAGACTCTCCCTATAGCTCAAGTGTGGTGCTATTGAGAAAACCGAGTGGTGAACACAGGTTATGTATTGACTACCGGAAGCTTAATGCGATCACAGAATCTCAGGTGGACCCATTACCTGACACCAACCAGCTGTTCTCTACACTGAGTAAGGCTAGGTATTTATCGAAGGTAGATCTAAGCAAGGGATACTACCAAATACCAGTGAAACCAGAAGTTAGGAAAATGCTGGCATTTAGTACATCAGACGGACACTACGAGTTTAATGTACTACCCTTTGGGCTGAAAAATGCTCCCAGTATCTTTTCAAGAATGATGAGGAAATTGTTGGAACCTCTACAAAATCCCCATATCACTAACTTTATGGATGACATTCTTGTTGCTACAAACACATTTGAAGAGCATATAGTAGCGCTCTCCATGTTGTTTGACAGACTGAGAGCCACTGAATTGACTGCACGTCCAACCAAGTGCTATATCGGTTGTAAGGAGTTGGAATTCTTAGGTCACACTATTTCTACAGGTCATATGTCTCCTGACCCAAAGAATATAGAGAAGTTAAAGAAGGCATCCAGACCTCAAACGAAGAAAGATGTGAGATCATTCGTGTCATTATGTGGGTTCTATCAGAAGTACATACCCCACTTTAACTCTCTGTGTGCACCGTTAACTAACTTAACGAAGAAAGGACAGCCTGACAAAATCCAATGGAATGCTGATTGTGAAAAAGCTTACACAGAGCTAAAAGCAAAACTCACCAGCAAACCAATCCTTACGCTACCCGATATCACGCAGGAATTTGTATTAAGGACGGACGCTAGCAGTATAGGTATTGGTGCAACTCTCTTGCAGAAATCAAAAACCCTGCCGGAGGAAATTTTACCAGTCGCCTACGCCAGTAGGAAGCTGAATGCAGCTGAGTTGAACTACTCGACCATAGAGAAAGAATGTTTGGCTCTAATTTGGTCCATCGACAAATTTTCACCTTACCTGTATGGGACACACTTCATTGTCCAAAGCGATCATCAACCTTTAACTTTCTTGGCTGCATCTAAAAAGTTAAATTCGAGATTGTTAAGGTGGAGTCTGCTTCTTGCGCCTTATTCCTTTACCGTGAATTACATTCCGGGAAGAGACAATGTAGGAGCTGATTTTTTAAGTCGACACCCTAGTACTCTGGAAGGACAGACGCAAAAGGATTAACCACAGCAGGGGTTTACACGTCAGCTATGACAAGTCACAGCTAGGAAAGGAGGGGGCTATGTCGTGAAACGAGTGTAACCCACTACTTTGTTAATCACAATGTCGAGATACAGATTTGCTTCAACCAATCAACGAGTAACGTTCACCAGTCTCTGAGACAGAATAAATTAACGGCCATCATGTTCACGCAAGATGGCGGATTAAAACTGAATAAAATTAGGCTGTACAGCACTTGGGACTAAACCGGAGGAAACCAATCAGTTTGCTCCGCCAGGAACCAACCGAAAGCCTTGCTTAAGAATTCACCTACCTATCCTCCGTCGCATAATACTCCTATCATAAGAACATAACGTTATTGTTAGGATATATTATAGCACTTGTCAGAGAGGGCCTGGTATATTATAGGGGGAAGGACATTGTTGTATCACACCAAGGTGTATATTTTATTGGATGTATTCATGTATTGAATTTATATTATGGGATGTATTCATGTATTGAATTTATATTATTGAATGTATTCATGCACTGAATTTATATTATTGAATGATATCCATGTATTAGTTTATCAGAAAGAATGTTTTGCAAGTAGACACCTGTCTTGTCTCGCTATTGCTAAATCATACTGAGCCATGTTGTCATTCATCCTACATGCAGACACTGAGACACGCTCATATCATATACAATAGAAATAGGTGGGCTTGAGGACAGAAATTAGCCCCTATTTTTGCTTGTTACAGGTTTTATACGTGTCATAAAAACTGAGATCGTGGGTCGTCAATCCAGCTGCCTGGAACTCCGCAGGAGCATAGAGGTTGTCAAGACTCTACATCTTTAGTCCCCCTCAGTCTTGGGTGGGCTAACGAAACGATCAACAGCTGGTGTTTTGTGTCAACCAAACCAAGAAGGACAGCACTTCTAAGAGATGAGTACACATTAGTACCATTTCTGTCGGCATTGTGAGCAAAATCTAAGTCAATGAAGAAAACGTGAATTAGCGTAGCAAGAGACAATAATAAGATCGTGTGGATAAATTATACGTAAATAACAGCATAGCTGATAAACGTTATATCCTTAATTAACAGCACAGCTGATACATGTACTATAATTGAATAACAGCACAGCTGATATAAATTTTGTTCCTATAATTGGAAAACTTGTTGTAATATTTATTTACATATCTATATAAATATAAATATTGGTACATCATATGTAAACTTACAAATTCATTACATTCCATTTTTCAACATTCACCCTTCAGCACAAGAGTAGATAGTGTATATACTAAATAAATAATAAGGAAATTGTATTTGAAGACTTGTCAATTTTATCATTGTTAAGCAAAATCTTTTTCCTTGTTTTTTAAATATCACAGTTAGTTACACAGCGGAGGTGGCACTTTATGTCGGTCTCCTCTCTACTATTGTTTCGAGATCAGATCATTCACAGCCGTAACTAATTTGTGATACCAGTAGTCCTCTCAGACACTGGGACTTCACCATTTTCTGCAGAAATTCTATTTCTGTAATTGTCAGTACTATACTGATCCAAGAGCCAAATAAAACCTCTCGCCACAATTGCTTTCCGATGGGTACGCCTTGACCTATTTAAGGAGGACCGTATGGAAGTCTAAGACTAGCGCAAAATTTAAACTGACAGACTAGAGCAGAGCAGCAGTTTTTGTCGCAGGCTTCCTTTGCCATCTGCAGCTGTGGGCATACTGTATGACCATTGTGAGCTCGTCTGTGTATTATTGAGGGTTACATCCTGCACTGAAGGGTGTACTCTATCTGAAGAGCCAAAATCAGCTGGAGGAGACTCTTGTTGTCAGAGCCCCATGTAGTTACAGAGGGACATCAACAGAGCCACCTTTACCTTTGGAAGAACTTCATGTGTAGAATTCTCTCCAGTAACTGTGGTTCAAGCCTTCAGAGGAGAATTATAAGCTAAGTAGCCTAGTTTTGGGCTACTTTTCAGTTTCACAAAAATTACCACAACCCAAATGACAGATGTGTAGTGATGATAAATCCTAGTGGTCAGTAGGACATATATCAGTTAATAACAGTGAAAGTATTACTAATAGCTCCAACCGAAGTCTACATCAAGATCAAGGTTACAGAGGACAATATGAACTGTCATTATAAAATTATATGAACTGTAAAGTTATAGGATAGTGAAAGTGAACTTATCATATATAATTTATTTGTTTGTTGAATCAATTTCAGTTCAAGTGAAATTACTAAAAGAACACAAGAAAATCTTGTATATAATAAATTGTAAATTGTACCAACAGTCTTTATTGCCTTATTTAAGTTCAGTTCTAAGTTCGTGTTGGTTAGTTATTAGATTACCCCTAGCTGAGTCATAAATTTAATCATAGGTATTATCCTAGTCATAGTCTTTGGTAGGTCTGTGAGAGGAGCACTTTAGATAACTAAGATTGCACAGTACCACCTCACCTAGTGATCTATACAGCTGACTTTAACCTTGGACTACTATACACCATTACTCTTTTCAGAGAATGGGATATTTCTTATTAGACCAGTCTCTTATCTGGCACTATCCTGGTATCATCTGATACACCTTTATGTCCAGGATATCTTGTATGTAAATAATATATAACCTCTCGCGACACATGACTGATTTAAAAGCTGATCCGTCTGTGTAAGCATGGATAATTGTGACGTACGTCTAGTTTGACAAGTGAATTCTCCCTGATATGATGGATGATTTAAAGGGACTTTTAGCTTTTCATAACATTAGAACCCCTGAACATTTGTTGTAACTTTTCGTTTGCCAGAACTCATTCCACCGGGACTCATTTAGTAGGCGGCACGAGATCAAAGAGACGAACTGAGGGATTTTAGGGGAGACTATCGGCGCTATCAAAGACAGTAGTGGTCCCTGATACGAGACGCAGTTGCTTGCCGCTATTTTCGCGTCTCGGTGTCAATCGCAACCGAGCGAACGGGGGAAAGCGAAACGGGCAGCAGCGAGCGGATACGAAGACCAGGGGGCGGTTTCTTCTCTTGATTTGGCGGTCAGATCCCCAAAAGTTCGTGAGATCAAATAAGCTGTCAAGTTTATCATGTCCCACTCAACTTTCATTCCATTTTAGCTAAATAGACCATGAAGAACTAGACACGTTATCACTCGCTGGCCAGACTTTTACAGAAGCACTAGCTTTATTGAAATCTGGTTATAGATTTCCCCCTGGATTTTATATATGTATTTGCAGTGTTTTCTATTCTGTGCAGAGCGGTAATATATATTGTGTAAAGTGATCAGTGGTCTAGTTCAGTTATTCTATTTCAATGGATTTTGTGTTAATTTAAATCTATTAAATGTTTTTTTTCTTTCACACAGAGTGATCGTACCTGCGATCCCAGCATTAAGAAAGCAATAAAGAAATCAATCTAAGCAAGGCAAAGCATAAACAGTGTGTAGAGTTCCCCTGACGCAGAACTTGTTGAGACTGTGTAAATTTTTAATCTTTGAGGCGATTCTATGTTTGGAATTCCGCTATCTAACTTATAGCAAAGAAAGCACACCCAAAGACAAATTTAACGCACCATCAAACAACTTAAGTCGTAACGGGAAGAAGAACACTGGCCCGAGCTTTGTTAGTTTACTGACACAGAGAGATAATTCATAATTTCCTGAACAGTGATGTGACTAGTTTCTCACTGGACTTAAACCATACCTCACGGATAAAGTGTACCAGCACGCGTAAGAATTTTATTATCAGCGGCATAGTCAAATAGACCACACCATCCTCACCCCGGTATCAGAGACCGTGCCCTCCCATAGAAACTGTTATTAAGAAAAGAGACACAACTACAGATTCATTTTCCAGCGATTACGGGATCCTTTTATGTGCTGACCGCCTACCCGCTAATCTGGGGCTAGAACTTGAACAAACACTCATACATTTAGTTTGAGGTGTAACTGCTGTTGTGTTATTCTATGGAGTGCAAGATTTTTTCACAATCGGTAAGTGAGAGCAAGATGAGTGAAGGCCTTTGCTAGCGCGTGTATGAATGACAGGAAATTAATTCTTTTTGTGTGACCATTTTGTTAACTTGCTTACCTGGTAATATATATCTTTTCTGTATACCCTACATTGTTCCTTTAAGTGGGATAGTTGATAATTTGTTAACTCTGTTTAAAACCACCTCCTTTCCATTTGCTTAGTAAAGGGAAGAACAGCTGGGAAGAACAGGTTTTTTTCTATTACCTATACCTAATTTTGTAACACCTCTTTCAGAGTAATTAACTTCACTGTTAGGTTAACGTACCTATGTCCCTGATATTATCTATCTTTGGACTGGGTTTATCTTTGTCTAATAAGCGGGAAGGGCTTAGTCGATACCAATCTTCTTCACCCCTTCCAAACTTGTTATTTGCATTTGTGTACTTATGATAATTTATGTAATATCTGATATTTTTAGTGATTGATGTTTTAAAGTGAATAAAATCACATAAACTCATTTAGTTCTGTGTGTTGGATATACCCAAAGCCCAACTTTTCCCCTTATTCGTTTAATATAGTTTGTATCAACGTCGCCTGTGTGTGTGAAAAAAACACCAAATCGGTGTGCGCGCAGATGCGGGTCTGGAAAACTGGCAACTAATTGGTTGACCAGGAGAGTGAAAGAGAAGATTGAGAGAAACGATTTGTCGTAAATAAGTCTGTCTTTACTCTCCTCCAGCTCGCTGTGAAGCAACTATTAAATCTCTACATTTTCTATCACTGAGCTTTCCATCATCATTTTCCACTCTAAACCGGACCACTATTTCTACGACTCTTTTCTCTCAAAATAAATTTACGACAATATTTGGCCGGCTCGCCGGGATAATTTTGAGATACATTTGATGCACACATAATTGTGGGCTGGTTCTGGGATCTTGAGCTACAATTGAGGCAATCGCATAGCCGGGATAAAGATATTTTGAGTCTGATTTAGTTTGGGTCTAACTAGGTAGAGTGTGAATGATTTGTCTTTGTGAATTAGGGAAATAAATAAATAATTACACCCCTAGACAAACGTTCTTTAAGTATTTGGGTTGTCCACACAGCATATTTACAGGTTGTTTTCTCTCCACAGCAGTAGAAAGTACAGATAAACAAATATATTTGCTATTATAATTATCCTCTGGCGGAGATAATTAAATTTCTTTCTTTATAAGAGTTGCTGGGATTGCGTGATTGTTTTACAGTCACAAAGGTTTTTGAAGTTAAAAAGAGTTGAGCTTAGCTAAAGACGGATTGTTCTGATTTTGAAAAATTAAGTTAACAACGTCTCATCTCAATAATTGACTTTAGGGACGGAGTTTGTTGTCAGAGATTAAAAATTTAGGGAAAATTTTTTTTTTCTTTTAAATTGTTTTAATATAAATTTTTCTCGACTGTTAGTAAAAGTAGATTCTTTTCCAGTGTAACTTACCATTTAGTGGCATAGTCGCTTGCGTTTAGAGCCTTAATTGCCAGATAATAGCAGCGATAAGTTTGCACAGTACAGGTAGGAGGTAACACAGGTAAATTTATACTTGTGTTTTTTTTTTTCTCGTAGCGGTTCAGAGTTCCTCCCTTTCGCGTTGCTTCTTACTAGTTCTCTAGGCATACTTCATCTTATTCTTTAACAATGGCAGAGAGGATAAAGATGAGGTCCATCTTGAGGCTGGAAGCGAAAGAGGCAGGATTAGATGCAGAAGCTGCAAACGCGTTTATTAACCAGGAATTGGAAATATATGACGCGGAGCAACAGAGAGCCGAAGCTGAGAGGAAGGCGGAGCAACAGAGAGCAGAAGCTGAGAGGAAGGAAGAGAAAGAAAGAACAGAGAGGAGAGAAGCCCAGGAGAGGGCAGATAAGAAAGAAGCGGAAGAACGTCTTTTGGAACAGAAGAAAATTGAAGCAGAGATGGAAACTCGCAGAGAGAGAGAGAGAGAGAGACAAGGAAAGACAGCATCAACTGGCGCTTAAGGCTCTAGAGAGTCGGGGCGCCTCTACTTCGACTAACGGAGAGCCGTCTTCGCCCCAGTCTCAATCAATGGACCTCTCCAGTACTCAATCTGCCCAATTAACTGCTATGTCGTTTTCTTTAGAATCTTTTCCTAGCCCTAACGAAAAAAATTGACAGCTACCTAAAAAAATTCGAGAGACTCGCGAATCTTTATGGGTTAGAGAGTACCCGCTGGGCGCTCAAACTTTCAACGTCACTGAAAGGCAATGCTTATGACGTGTACACAAAGCTGGGACCGAATCAACATGATTACGACATGTTGAAAAAGGCCTTACTACAGCAGTTTGAGATGACTGCCCGAAAGTTTCTGCAGTTGTTCAGAAACAGCCGAAAAGAGAGCACGGAAACATTTCCCCAGTTCTCTTCACGTCTCACGGGTTATCTGACAAAGTGCATTGAATTATCTGACCTACCTCTTTCATATGAGGGACTCCTCGAACTTGTTCTTGTGGAGCAGATAAAATCCACTTTGTCGAATGAAACACGTAGATTTTTGGCGGAACAGGGGGCAGTCAGGCTTGAAGACATACTCAATAAAGCCGAACGCTATAGCAATGCAATGGCCGAACTTCCCAGCACTAAACGTAAACCCACCGATGAGCCATCTCGAAAACAGAATCTAGAGCAGGCATCCTATTCTTCCACTTCCTCTCAACATTATAACCAACGAGATAACAATACCCAGAACCCCCCCCCCCCCCCCCCAGGAAAAATCGAAATTCTACAAAACCCGATACCCCCCCAACACAAATTCTGATCAACCCAACAAGCCTACGTGGCAGCGCGGCCACCAAGGTCAAGGAAAAGGGAAGACCCCTACACCAGGAACGTCTGATCAGGGCAAACAAACCGGTGCAAACCGCATTGGATGTTTGCATACAGCCTCGAAAGGTAGAGTCAATGTCAGTGATTCTCAACCTGAGGGGGACCGACCCTCAACTCGAGGAACTGTAATTTTGAACGGTACCTCTACTACTTGTCTTTTTGACACTGGATTAAGTTTTGACTGTATTGTCGCTAGGCACCTAGTCAAACCCGGTCAGGAGACAGAGGAAACCGTCAAACTTAGTGGAGTTTTCAGGAGTGATGCACCCAGGACGCTTCCTATCGCACTGGTAGAAATACACTCTGACTTTGTCAGAGGAGTTATTAAAGCGGCCATAATGGATGATCCGATCTACCCAGTTATCCTGGGATGTAGATATGTGTTCATTGGGAGACCTAAGGAGCCGATTGTGGCAGCGGTAACCACAAGAGGGCAAGCCAAGAAGGAGAGGGAGCCTGCGCCAAACTTGTTGCCGAATGAACTGAAGGAGGCGCAACAAAAGGACCCTACTCTGGCGCCCTGCTTTAAAAAACTGCCCATGGCTAAGGACCCCAGACACAACGGAGACATTTTTTCTAAGGATGGTGTATTGTATCGTAGAACGGGCAACCCGGACACGGGGAATAACCAGCTCCTAGTACCGACGCAGTACAGAAACCAGATCTTAGAAATGGGGCACTCTCTTCCCTTTAGCGGACATATGGGACAAAACGCCACTATTCAGCGAATAAAAAAACCACTATTGGTGGCCAGGAATGAACTCTGACATTGTCAGGTATGTGAAATCCTGCGCCCAGTGCCAACGGGTAGCACCCAAGCACTTGACACCCCCAGTACCTATGGGGCAAATGCCAATAGTAGGGACTCCATTTGAACGGGTTGCTGTCGACATTATTGGTCCTCTGGAAAAGACCAAAAGAAGGAACAGGTTCATCCTGACCTTAGTTGACACTTGCACTATGTGGGCCGAAGCCGTACCGCTACCATGCACAAATTCCAAGCATGTCGCAGAAGCCCTTGTGCAAATTTTTACACGGTTGGGATTCCCTCAACAAGTTTTGACGGACAATGGATCCCAATTCCGTAGCCTGTTAATGGAGGAGATCTTTAAGATCTTGAGGGCCAAACATATCCACACAAGTCCCTACCATCCGGCCGGAAATGGGCTCGTGGAACGTTTTAACGGTACCCTCACCATGATGTTACGTAAGCTGGGTCAGGAGAAACCGGAAGACTGGGACCAATATATATCGGCTGCCTTATTCGCCTACCGAGAGGTACCCCAAGCGTCTACGGGTTTTGCGCCAGCTACACTTTTATTTGGCAGACCTATTAAGGGGCCACTAGAAGCCTTACTTCGGTCCCTGACAGACCAGAAGGCTGACGAGACAGTCGTCTCTGCAAGCAAGTATGTATCTGAGCTTAAGGAAAGGCTAAAGCTAGGATGGGATCTAGCTACTACCAACCTTAAGAAAGCCCGCGCTAAAATTACTAAAAGATACAACAAAGCTGCAAAAGAGAGAGAACTACAACCAGGGGAGAAAGTCCTATTGCTACTTCCAACCGGAAGCAATAAACTTCGCATCGGATGGCAAGGACCGTTTACCGTCCTTAAAAAGATCTCACGTACCAACTACAAGATCTCCATCAAAGGAAAGGAGAAGGTCTTCCACATAAATCTGCTAAAGAAATATTTGGAAAGACCGGTGCCATCCTCCGAGCATCTCCTGGCTGTCGCCATAGCAACGGAAGACGAGGAAGATGATGATGGTTGCATGGAGTATCCATTGCAACCCACAGAATCCTTTAAAGATGTCAAGTTCGGCGACAATCTCTCACCAGAACAACAAACAGAAACCAGGGCTCTACTAAAACAGTACAGTGCAGTCTTAACGGATGTACCTGGTCGAACAAATCTCATTGAATTTGATATGAAATTAACAAACGAGACCCCTGTTCAAACCAGAGTTTACCCCATCCCGTACGCTAAAGCTGATGCACTTCGCGGTGAAATAGACAAGCTGCGTCAGGCAGGAATTATCAGTGAGTCTACATCTCCTTACAGCTCGAGTGTAGTGCTGTTGCAGAAGCCCAATAAGGAAGTTCGGCTGTGCATTGATTACAGGTTGCTAAACGCTGTAACGGAATTCCAGCCCGAACCTCTCCAAACTGTTTCTGAGTTGTTCACCAAGCTCAGCAAAGGTTATTATCAAATACCAGTCAAGGAGGAAATTAAACCTTTGTTAGCTTTCAGCACTAGCGAAGGACATTACACATTTAACGTGATGCCGTTCGGTTTGCATAATGCACCAGGAGTGTTCACCAGGATGATGAGGAAGCTTCTACAACCTTTGCAAAGTCCCCATATCCATAATTTCATGGATGACATCTTAATTGCATCGGAAACCTATGAAGAACATATTGCTACGGTTGCTATGCTCCTCAGGAGACTACAGGAAACGGGTCTCACAGCCAGACCTAGCAAATGTCTCATCGGGTTTGAACAGTTAGACTTCCTGGGTGTCATAAAATTAACAAGTGATACAACGTAAAAATATCTCCAAAGGATAAAATGTAGGGATAAAAACATAACGCGTAAGCTGCTGATAGTACATGATCGCCCTGACCGCGGGTCATCACCCTCCATAAAAATTGACTTGTTAGACGGGAAATCAAAACGGTTACCATTTGGAGGGATGAGAACGGCGGATGAAAAGGAAAAAAAAAATATGACTGGAAAAAATTGCGTGAGACTAGCAAGGCTAAGGAGACGCAAAACGGTTTACCATTTGGGGGGGGGGGGGGGGGGGGGGGGGAGACTAGCAAGGCTAACGGACGATTGGGGGGGGAAAAAAATTCACGTCCCCAAATTGACACGAGGTACGGAAACGGACGCTTTTGCGATACCAAGCCTTTGATTTGAATTCAGCGGCTAAACGCAGATGCTTGAAATATTACAAAATTTAAAAAGTAACTTTTTCTTAATATTAATGTTAGGAATATAAAAATTAGCTGGCCGGATGGCCCATTCTGAGCAGTGAAATAATATGTTTTTAATTTTACAGACGGATAGATAATAATGAAAATAATGACAAAAGACAGTGTTGTTCACAACAGCGAAAGACTGCATTGAATCAAAAGTGTCGCAGTTAGCACAAAAATCGCGCCCTTGAGACGCAGGTGTTAAAATCTACTTAGCATGGAAGAGAAGGGATAGTGGTGGAAGTTGTGTGTAAAAAAAACATTTAGAGAGAAAATTTTGGAGGGGAGAGAAAGGTTGGTTCAAAAATCAAGTACGTTTTTGTGAAAACGCAAGTAGAGACGGACAGACTAATAGATAAAAATCCATACTTGACTGAAGCATGACTGAAATGACTTTAGTGTAGGAAATTTGAATTTAAAAAAAACCAAGGCATTGATTGGCCACAGACAATCATATTATCCGCGCTCAGACGAGCTTTTTTTGCCATTCCTCAATAGTTGTCCAGTGATAGACACAGTAAATTTCAAGTGTGGTGATTTCCAAATGAAATAAATTGAAATAAGTTCAGGGACGCCATACTATAGCCAGCAGCTCAGCTGAGTTTTGCTAGCATTTCTGTGTTCTTTATTCATAATCTGGTAAGATTGAAATTATTTCTTTGTATATTTTGAATATTGTTTAATGTTCGAGTGATTTGATACTGCCATATCGAAATCTAGCCTTACAAACAAGTAAGGATTGGCTCTGGACCCCCCGCCCTAGTTCAGGGTCTAGGGACAAACAATATATAAACTACAGCAAGGTTTAGGAAGGGGTGATCAAGTGTTGAGAACAATGAATCATATCACCTATCCTATTCTATGGCAGTGAGATAATGCACCTATTTCAGAATCTGTAGACTGGGGAAACTTACCCTATGCGAAACCAACTAGGTAAGATGTGCTGTCTGGTCAGAGAGAACTGACCCTGTTTATGTGGTGTTATTGTAATTTGTTATGTGTAGAAGTGGCTTATTAGGTAAGGTTCTGAGCAAAAAAAACCAATACTTTATTTCAGAGCTGTGAGTTCGATCTTGACACTAAGGTGGTGTCAAATGCTGATTAATAATTGAAGTGAGGACCCGTGCAGGGTACATTTCGACAGAACATCTGTGTATTGCTCAAGCACGGAGAGGTGGGGCCATCATATTCCGGCACCAGAACAAATCTGGCAAAGTTAAGTAGGCTAGCTGGCCTGCTGAACTTACACCAACTTCATAAAACTAGCACCCAAGAGAATTTACTACTAAAGCATCCCATTTCCTTCCATCATTAATGGACAATGCTGTGTAGGCATAAACAGGGAGGGATGAAGCCACCCCAACAGCACATCCATTCATAGTTTTCCCAGGAAAATTAACATTACGAACAGTAATACTATAATTAATCTTGAAGATTGCATATGTAAACATCTTTCATTTAACATGCCATTTATTCATGCCATTCATTCATAAATTTCAAAATCTTTGCATAAGTTCTGGCCAAAATAAAACCTTGGTTCAGAACAAATAAATTTAAAAAAAGATTTTCTATTCTAAATTTAACCAGCTGAATTTAGTTCATTGTGTTATAAATTTTATTGATAGTATTAGACTTAATTAATATCTGTGGGTGTGTGTATATGTCCATACAACACATTGCATTCAGTACCCTAGATTTTAACGTAGCCACATTCATTAGTAAAAAAAAGATATGTGTGAGGTCATAAAGTGGTAGCACGAAAGGGCCTTCTGTATATTCACAGTTACAATTATCTCAGGAGCCTTCACAGCTGACCTCACGCATCACACTAGGTGATAACACCACCATACAATACCATCAAAATCCAATACATATATTGGGGTCTTGTCCAGGGATAATTAGCATAAACAGTAATATAAGGATCTCCTGGTGGGAGAAATAAAATTAGGGGAACAAAATTGTAAAATTCCCTTAAAATTAAAAGTGTCCCTTTAAATTAAAAGGGCAATTAGAAGTTGGTGAATCTTCACAGCCAGTAATAATTAATTAGTTAACTGGTTAGTTAGAATTAGTTAGACTATAGTCATAAGAAGTACTTAGTGTATTTACTGGTTAGAGATTTATCTTGTATATTATTATATTGTCTAAAAAGTATGGCGGAGCTAGCAAAATTTAGATCAGCTGCGGTGCTGACCGCAAAGGAGATGGGAATGGATGGTCAGGTTTTGGTTCAATATGTAACAACTGAATGTGATAAATATATTGAAAGGGAAGATAGAAAGGTAGCTGAAGAGAAGAGGTTACAAATTTTAGGCGGATAGAGAAATTAAGAGGCTGCAGATTGAGGCAGAAGACAAACGACAGCAAAGGGAGGCAGAAGAAAAAAGATTGACTGCCGAAAGGGAGGCAGAAGATAAAAAGGCCGAAAGGGAGGCAGAAGATAGAAGGTTGCAAAGGGAGCACGAATTACGACTAAGGGAGCTGGAATTACAAGGCCAGGCTCCTGAAAATGGTGCCAGCCCTTTTGCCTCAGATGCTACGCCCAGTCTGGGAGCCTCAAACTCAGCTATGGGGTTTCATTTAGACCATTTTGTTGAAAAAGACGATGACATAGAGGGGTACCTAGGACGTTTTGAGTTATTAGCTACTACATATGGGTTAGAGAGAGAGAGGTGGAGTTTAAAGCTATCACAAGGACTGAGAGGTACTTCTTATGAAGTCTTTGCTAAAATGAACAGGGAAGACCAAGACAATTATGACATGTTAAAGCAGGCTTTGTTATTAAGGTACGAGAAGAATGGTGAATTTTATCGTAAGAAATTTAGAAATGCCAAACTGTTGTCTGGGGAGACATACCACCAATTCTCTGCTAGACTGGAAACCTATTTGGAGAAATGGACTGCTCTGGGGAAGACCCAAGATCTTAAAGAAATGATCATGATTGAGCAATTGAGAGAGTCCATGGCTCCAGACATGAGAAAATTTCTCATGGAACAAGGTGCAGAGAAGTTGGGAGAGGTTTTAAATGTCGCTGAGAGGTATCAGGCAGCCCAGGCAGAGGTAAGTGGTGCTAAAAAGAAGCACATAGAAAATTTTAAAGCTCCACAGCAATTTAATAAATTTGATAATAGAGAGCAGGGAAATAAAGGTAGGACAAACTTTGAGCGGCCAAGAAATGACTATCGCGACAGAAACTCACAGTTCAATGACCAAAAGTTCAATGAAAGAAAACCGTTGAACCAAGGAAAAAGATGGTGTAAATGGTGCAAGAAAGATAACCATAACACCGAATTTTGTAGAAGGAAACCTTCAAACATTGCTGCAATGAAGTCGGGGACGCAAAGATTAAAGGTTAATCCTAATGGACAACAGGAACCTTATCACCCCCCAGTTTGTGAGGATGTTATTTGTAATGGGGTCACCATAAGGTGCCTTTATGATACAGGTTTGGATTATGATTCAGTTGTGAAGTCTAGCCTAGTGGACCCAAGTCAGTATACCACAGAAACAGTGGAAATACAAGGGGCGACTAAGGACATACCACTCATGACACTTCCCATCGCAAGGATAACGGTGAAAACTCGCTATGTGGAAGGAGAAATCAGAGCAGCAGTGATAGATGAACCAATCTACCTTCTGATATTGGGGTGTAGATACGTCTTCTTGGGGAATCCCGAGAAACCTGTGATCATGGCGACAGTGCAGACCAGGTCACAGAAGAAGGAGGAAGAAGGTGAACCTATAAATGCTCATCCAGAGGAGATGAGAAAGGCGCAGGCTGAGGATAGGACACTCAAGCCATGTTTTAAAAAATTGCCCAAATGCCACACACCTCCGAGCAAGGGGGAATATTTCATGAAGAACAAACTATTATACAGGAAGGCCGGAACTGGAACAAATGGTCACAACCAGCTGGTTCTTCCCACCTCATATAGAGATAAAGTGGTGGAACTCGGGCATGCGATTCCCTTCAGTGGTCACATGGGGATCAGCGCCACAGGACAGCGTATAGCTTGTCATTACTTCTGGCCAGGGATAACGGAGGATATAAAAAGATATGTCAAATCCTGCCCTGAATGTCAAAGGGTAGCTCCAAAGCACTGGACTGCTCCTGCAACTCTAGGGGAAATGCCCATAGTGGGAACACCTTTTGAGAGGGTTGCAGTGGATATTGTGGGACCTCTCACTCGGACCAAGAGGAGGAACAGTTACATCCTTACTCTGGTGGACACTTGTTCTATGTGGGGAGAGGCGGTAGCCCTGCCATCAATTGATTCAAAACATGTAGCAGAGGCACTACTTACAATATTTACCCGATTAGGATTCCCGCATCAAATCTTGACGGATAATGGATCTCAGTTCAAGGGGAAACTAACGGAAGAAGTTTTTAAACTATTTCAAGCCAGACACTTTCATTGTAGTCCGTACCATCCACAAGGGAACGGCCAGGTAGAGAGGTTCAACGGGACTCTCATTTCTATCCTGAGAAAGCTGGCACACGAAAAACCGAATCTGTGGGATCAATTCCTGCCCGCCGCATTGTTTGCGTATCGGGAGGTACCACATAGTTCAACCGGGATGGCTCCCGCAACTCTGCTATTTGGGAGGCCAATAAAAGGTCCTTTAGAAGCTTTATTAAGGACCTGGACGGATGAGAAGGCGGAAGAACCTGTTACCTCATCTTATCAATACGTGAACGAACTGACCACTCGTTTGAAAGCTGGATGGAAACTGGCAAATGATAATTTTAAACAAGCCAGGAAGAAACATGCAGCATATTTTAATAGGAAGGCAAAGGACCGAGAACTAGCTGTGGGAGAGAAGGTGCTTCTTCTACTACCCGGTAGCCAGAATAAATTACAAATTGGTTGGCAAGGTCCATATACGGTTCTAGAGAAGGTGTCTAGAACAAACTATAAAATTGACAAAAAGGGGAAGGAGAAAGTTTATCATGTAAACTTATTAAAGAAGTATCTGGACAGACCACTCCAGGAAAGCACCCCCTTATTGACCTTGGCTATTGCAACCCAGATGCAAAAGGAACCACTCACCTCACATGAATACCCATTACATCCTTGTGAAACAGCAACACAGGTAAAAGTCAGTAAGCACCTGACTAAAAACCAGAGGGAGAGAGTTCAACAGGTTCTGGAGGAACATACAGATGTATTAACAGATAAACCAGGCTATACAAATTTGCTACAGTATGACATGAAACTGGTAGACTCAAACCCAATCTGTATGAGAGCCTATTCTATTCCGTTTGCGAAGGAGAAGGCATTGAAGGAAGAAATAGATTATTTGCTGAAGGAGGGGATTATTTCGCACAGTGAATCATCTTTTAGTTCTAGTGTCGTTTTGTTGAGAAAACCGTCTGGGGAACACAGACTGTGCATAGATTACAGGAAACTGAATGCTGTCACAGAAGGACAAGTGGATCCATTACCAGACACAAAACAGTTATTTGCCAGACTGAACAAGGCAAAATACTTTTCAAAGGTGGATCTTAGTAAAGGCTATTACCAGATCCCAGTGAAGCCTGAAGTGAGACCTTATTTGGCTTTTAGCACTTCGGATGGACATTATGAATTCAATATGCTACCATTCGGACTGAAAAATGCTCCGAGTGTATTTTCAAGGATGATGCGCAAATTGTTGGATCCCCTGAATAACCCATGTATCACGAATTTCATGGATGATATTCTCGTCGCCACAGAGACATTTGAAGAACACATTGAAGCTCTAGAAATGTTATTTAATAGACTTCGGGAGGCGAACTTAACTGCTAGGCCAACAAAATGTTGTATTGGATGCAAAGAGTTGGAATTCTTGGGACACACTGTATATCAGGGTAACATGACCCCTGACCCCAAGAACTTGGAAAAACTGCAGAGAGCACCTAGACCACAAACAAAAAAGGACGTGCGATCATTCGTGTCGTTATGCGGATTTTATCAGAAATACATCAAAAATTTTAACGCTATTTGTGCTCCTCTGACTGATCTGACTCGCAAGGGACTTCCAGAAAAAATTATTTGGACTGCACAATGTGAACTAGCGTTCCAAGAGTTAAAGGAAAAACTCACTAGCAGGCCTATTCTCAAACTGCCTGATTTGACACAGGACTTTGTCTTAAGAACCGATGCAAGTAATGTAGGACTCGGAGGGGCTTTGTTGCAAAGATCATCTTCACCTGATGGGGAACTGAAACCAGTCGCTTATGCAAGCCGCAAATTGAATAAGGCGGAACAAGGATACTCCACAAGCGAAAAAGAATGTTTAGCGTTAATCTGGGCAATAAAGAAGTTTCAAATCTATCTGTATGGTAGGACTTTTGTGGTGGAGACGGATCATCAGCCTCTCGTATTCTTATCTCAGGCTAAGCATGAAAACGCAAGATTGCTGAGGTGGTCTTTATTGCTTCAACCTTATCAGTTTAGTATCCAATATATCCCAGGCAAATTGAATGTCGGTGCAGATTTCCTCAGTCGGCACCCCTGTGATCAAAATTAGAGTAATGGCAGACGGGAGGAGAGATTTTATCTATGTGTATCACTGGTTTTAGAACTTGCCGTAGGCATGTTTTCAAGTGGGGAGATGTGTCATAAAATTAACAAGTGATACAACGTAAAAATATCTCCAAAGGATAAAATGTAGGGATAAAAACATAACGCGTAAGCTGCTGATAGTACATGATCGCCCTGACCGCGGGTCATCACCCTCCATAAAAATTGACTTGTTAGACGGGAAATCAAAACGGTTACCATTTGGAGGGATGAGAACGGCGGATCAAAAGGAAAAAAAAATATATGACTGGAAAAAATTGCGTGAGACTAGCAAGGCTAAAGAGACGCACTTGGGGGGGGGGGGGGGGGGGGGGGAACGGAGAAAAAAATTCACGTCCCCAAATTGACACGAGGTACGGAAACGGACGCTTTTGCGATACCAAGCCTTTGATTTGAATTCAGCGGCTAAACGCAGATGCTTGAAATATTACAAAATTTAAAAAGTAACTTTTCTTAATATTAATGTTAGGAATATAAAAATTAGCTGGCCGGATGGCCCATTCTGAGCAGTGAAATAATATGTTTTTAATTTTACAGACGGATAGATAATAATGAAAATAATGACAAAAGACAGTGTTGTTCACAACAGCGAAAGACTGCATTGAATCAAAAGTGTCGCTATTTGCACAAAAATCGCGACCTTGAGACGCAGGTGTTCAAATCTACTTAGCATGGAAGAGAAGGGATATTGGTGGAAGCTGTGTCTAAAAATAACTTTTATCGACAAAATTTTGGAGGGGAGAGAAAGGTTGGTTCAAAAATCAAGTACGTTTTTGTGAAAACGCAAGTAGAGACGGACAGACTAATAGATAAAAATCCATACTTGACTGAAGCATGACTGAAATGACTTTAGTGTAGGAAATTTGAATTTAAAAAAAACCAAGGCATTGATTGGCCACAGACAATCATATTATCCGCGCTCAGACGAGCTTTTTTGCCATTCCTCAATAGTTGTCCAGTGATAGACACAGTAAATTTCAAGTGTGGTGATTTCCAAATGAAATAAATTGAAATAAGTTCAGGGACGCCATACTATAGCCAGCAGCTCAGCTGAGTTTTGCTAGCATTTCTGTGTTCTTTATTCATAATCTGGTAAGATTGAAATTATTTCTTTGTATATTTTGAATATTGTTTAATGTTCGAGTGATTTGATACTGCCATATCGAAATCTAGCCTTACAAACAAGTAAGGATTGGCTCTGGACCCCCCGCCCTAGTTCAGGGTCTAGGGACAAACAATATATAAACTACAGCAAGGTTTAGGAAGGGGTGATCAAGTGTTGAGAACAATGAATCATATCACCTATCCTATTCTATGGCAGTGAGATAATGCACCTATTTCAGAATCTGTAGACTGGGGAAACTTACCCTATGCGAAACCAACTAGGTAAGATGTGCTGTCTGGTCAGAGAGAACTGACCCTGTTTATGTGGTGTTATTGTAATTTGTTATGTGTAGAAGTGGCTTATTAGGTAAGGTTCTGAGCAAAAAACCAATACTTTATTTCAGAGCTGTGAGTTCGATCTTGACACTAAGGTGGTGTCAAATGCTGATTAATAATTGAAGTGAGGACACGTGCAGGGTACATTTCGACAGAACATCTGTGTATTGCTCAAGCACGGAGAGGTGGGGCCATCATATTCCGGCACCAGAACAAATCTGGCAAAGTTAAGTAGGCTAGCTGGCCTGCTGAACTTACACCAACTTCATAAAACTAGCACCCAAGAGAATTTACTACTGAAGCATCCCATTTCCTTCCATCATTAATGGACAATGCTGTGTAGGCATAAACAGGGAGGGATGAAGCCACCCCAACAGCACATCCATTCATAGTTTTCCCAGGAAAATTAACATTACGAACAGTAATACTATAATTAATCTTGAAGATTGCATATGTAAACATCTTTCATTTAACATGCCATTTATTCATGCCATTCATTCATAAATTTCAAAATCTTTGCATAAGTTCTGGCCAAAATAAAACCTTGGTTCAGAACAAATAAATTTAAAAAAAAAAGATTTTCTATTCTAAATTTAACCAGCTGAATTTAGTTCATTGTGTTATAAATTTTATTGATAGTATTAGACTTAATTAATATCTGTGGGTGTGTGTATATGTCCATACAACACATTGCATTCAGTACCCTAGATTTTAACGTAGCCACATTCATTAGTAAAAAAAAGATATGTGTGAGGTCATAAAGTGGTAGCACGAAAGGGCCTTCTGTATATTCACAGTTACAATTATCTCAGGAGCCTTCACAGCTGACCTCACGCATCACACTAGGTGATAACACCACCATACAATACCATCAAAATCCACTACACTGGGGCACACTATTTCTCACGGATGCAGTTGGCCTATTAAGAAGAACGTGGAGAAAATAATGGCAGCAAAAAGACCCCGAACGAAGAAAGACGTACGTTCCTTCATATCGCTATGTGCATACTATCAGAAGTACATCCAGAACTTCAACGGACTGACGGCACCTCTGACTGACTTCACAAAGAAAGGTTGTCCTGATAAGGTCATATGGGATCAAAAGTGCGAACACGCGTATAGCACTTTGAAAGGACAGTTGTCTGCATACCCCATCTTGAGGTTGCCTGACCTCAAGAAACCTTTTGTACTGAGAGTCGACGCGTCAGGTCAGGGCATCGGGTCAACACTGCTTCAAGCCGATGACAGCGACCTGAACATGCTATTTCCAGTTGCCTATGGCAGTCGGAAATTAAATAAAGCGGAACGGAACTACAGCGTAGTTGAAAGGGAATGTCTTGCTCTGATTGACGGTATCAGACGCCATCATGAGTTTCTTTATGGTACATCTTTCACGGTGCAAACAGACCACGCTCCGTTAGCATTTCTTGGTGCCAATAAAGAATTTAACGCTAGGATCATGCGTTGGGCCCTCCTTTTAAGCGTTTGTTCTTTCAAAGTGGAATATATTTCGGGAAGACAGAATGTCGGGGCTGATTTCCTGAGTAGAAACTGGTCTACAGAGGAAGAAGAGCAAACTGAAGATACCACTCATCCTAAAATCACCAATCAGGTCACCTCCATTGTCAAAAAATGAAACATGAAAAATGGTTTCATGTCTAAAAGTGGGGACGATTGTGACGTACGTCTAGTTTGACAAGTGAATTCTCCCTGATATGATGGATGATTTAAAGGGACTTTTAGCTTTTCATAACATTAGAACCCCTGAACATTTGTTGTAACTTTTCGTTTGCCAGAACTCATTCCACCGGGACTCATTTAGTAGGCGGCACGAGATCAAAGAGACGAACTGAGGGATTTTAGGGGAGACTATCGGCGCTATCAAAGACAGTAGTGGTCCCTGATACGAGACGCAGTTGCTTGCCGCTATTTTCGCGTCTCGGTGTCAATCGCAACCGAGCGAACGGGGGAAAGCGAAACGGGCAGCAGCGAGCGGATACGAAGACCAGGGGGCGGTTTCTTCTCTTGATTTGGCGGTCAGATCCCCAAAAGTTCGTGAGATCAAATAAGCTGTCAAGTTTATCATGTCCCACTCAACTTTCATTCCATTTTAGCTAAATAGACCATGAAGAACTAGACACGTTATCACTCGCTGGCCAGACTTTTACAGAAGCACTAGCTTTATTGAAATCTGGTTATAGATTTTCCCCTGGATTTTATATATGTATTTGCAGTGTTTTCTATTCTGTGCAGAGCGGTAATATATATTGTGTAAAGTGATCAGTGGTCTAGTTCAGTCATTCTATTTCAATGGATTTTGTGTTAATTTAAATCTATTAAATTAAACCATCTCAATAGTTCCAGTGGTAAATATAATGATCTATCTATTATATTATTTCAAAAGATAATAGATGCTTAAATTAACTTTTAAAGTCGCGAAGGAATTTATAATTAATAAATTCAGTTAAGTCCTAGTTTTATAGATGTGGGTTTTTAACCACTAGAATTCGCGCAGTGTTTATTAAATACATAATTAAATACTCGAGTGTATTATAGGCTTAACGGGAAATTCATCGCGCCTTAGAAGGTTATTTGTTTTCGGTATATTACATGTCTTTTTTTTCTTTCACACAGAGTGATTGTACCTGTGATCCCAGCATTAAGAAAGCAATAAAGAAATCAATCTAAGCAAGGCAAAGCATAAACAGTGTGTAGAGTTCCCCTGACGCAGAACTTGTTGAGACTGTGTAAATTTTTAATCTTTGAGGCGATTCTATGTTTGGAATTCCGCTATCTAACTTATAGCAAAGAAAGCACACCCAAAGACAAATTTAACGCACCATCAAACAACTTAAGTCGTAACGGGAAGAAGAACACTGGCCCGAGCTTTGTTAGTTTACTGACACAGAGAGATAATTCATAATTTCCTGAACAGTGATGTGACTAGTTTCTCACTGGACTTAAACCATACCTCACGGATAAAGTGTACCAGCACGCGTAAGAATTTTATTATCAGCGGTATAGTCAAATAGACCACACCATCCTCACCCCGGTATCAGAGACCGTGCCCTCCCATAGAAACTGTTATTAAGAAAAGAGACACAACTACAGATTCATTTTCCAGCGATTACGGGATCCTTTTATGTGCTGACCGCCTACCCGCTAATCTGGGGCTAGAACTTGAACAAACACTCATACATTTAGTTTGAGGTGTAACTGCTGTTGTGTTATTCTATGGAGTGCAAGATTTTTTCACAATCGGTAAGTGAGAGCAAGATGAGTGAAGGCCTTTGCTAGCGCGTGTATGAATGACAGGAAATTAATTCTTTTTTGTGTGACCATTTTGTTAACTTGCTTACCTGGTAATATATATCTTTTCTGTATACCCTACATTGTTCCTTTAAGTGGGATAGTTGATAATTTGTTAACTCTGTTTAAAACCACCTCCTTTCCATTTGCTTAGTAAAGGGAAGAACAGCTGGGAAGAACAGGTTTTTTCTATCACCTATACCTAATTTTGTAACACCTCTTTCAGAGTAATTAACTTCACTGTTAGGTTAACGTACCTATGTCCCTGATATTATCTATCTTTGGACTGGGTTTATCTTTGTCTAATAAGCGGGAAGGGCTTAGTCGATACCAATCTTCTTCACCCCTTCCAAACTTGTTATTTGCATTTGTGTACTTATGATAATTTATGTAATATCTGATATTTTTAGTGATTGATGTTTAAAGTGAATAAAATCACATAAACTCATTTAGTTCTGTGTGTTGGATATACCCAAAGCCCAACTTTTCCCCTTATTCGTTTTAATATAGTTTGTATCAACGTCGCCTGTGTGTGTGAAAAAAACACCAAATCGGTGTGCGCGCAGATGCGGGTCTGGAAAACTGGCAACTAATTGGTTGACCAGGAGAGTGAAAGAGAAGATTGAGAGAAACGATTTGTCGTAAATAAGTCTGTCTTTACTCTCCTCCAGCTCGCTGTGAAGCAACTATTAAATCTCTACATTTTCTATCACTGAGCTTTCCATCATCATTTTCCATTCTAAACCGGACCACTATTTCTACGACTCTTTTCTCTCAAAATAAATTTACGACAATAATGTACTCATCATACTGACAGATGGTTTCCATGGCAAGTGTTTTCACCAGTGTAGGTATGAGGCTTTTATTTGCGGGTTGTAGAAGGTTTGTACGTATTATTGGTCTTTTTAGTTCTACGTGAGGTGGTAGGTCAGGTACAGCTTGAGTAGGCAGTCTAGTCTCTGGTATGTAGTGCTTCCCTGAAAGCTATAGGTACCTTCTAGTGAAAGAGGTCTTTTTAATTCGGTACTTGGAGTTGTGGTCACAGATAACATTTTTCCAGGGGTCATCCTTGTCAGCTCGCAAGAACCTTTCTACCGTGATGATAACTGATTCCTCTATCCTTAGTTCTAGGGGTTCCACATTGGCGGAAATCAAACATGCGCTGGTCGTGGTAGTTCGCAAGCCTCCATAGATGAATCTGAGTGCCTGGTTTTGTATGCGATCTAGTTTCAGTCTAAGTGTTGGGCTAGCAGTGGCTTGCAGGGATAGAGTGTAATCCATAACTGAGCGCACGTATCCCACGTATCTTATTTCATTACTAGCTGTATTGGTATTCTTATTTCATTACTAGATGTATTAGTGTTCTTATTTCACTACTAGCTGTATTAGTGTTCTTATTTCATTACTAGCTGTATTAGTGTTCTTATTTCATTACTAGATGTATTGGTATTCTTATTTCATTACTAGATGTATTAGTGTTCTTATTTCATTACTAGATGTATTGGTATTCTTATTTCATTACTAGATGTATTGGTATTTTTATTTCATTACTAGATGTATTGGTATTCTTATTTCATTACTAGATGTATTGGTATTCTTATTTCATTACTAGATGTATTGGTATTCTTATTTCATTACTAGATGTATTGGTATTATTATTTCATTACTAGATGTATTGGTATTATTATTTCATTACTAGATGTATTGGTATTATTATTTCATTACTAGATGTATTGGTATTATTATTTCATTACTAGATGTATTGGTATTATTATTTCATTACTAGATGTATTGGTATTATTATTTCATTACTAGATGTATTGGTATTATTATTTCTTATCCCTTCTTCTTCTTCGTTCGCCCTACATTAATGACTCTAACAAAGGCAGTAAACAGCTTAAGGTTCCTGACATCTCTAAATAGTTTTTCGTTGAGAGAAGTGGGTTGTTGTCATATGCCACTCCGTTCACTGCTGTAAGTTGGGCAGGACTGGAGCAGATGTTCGACTGTCATGGGGCTGGTGCCTCAGGAGCAGAGATCTGTTGGACCAATCCTGTACTTATGATATAGATGGTACCTCAACCTATTGTGATCATTTCGTAAGCGGAAAATGATGACCTGGTCTCGCCTAGATCGCTGGTGATAGGCATAATCTTTTATGTGACCTGGGTGGTATTCTTATTTCATCTTTAGGTGTACCCACATCTCTGTGGCCTCCAGTTTCCTGCATGTTTACCAAATTGTCATGACTAACTTCCGTATGGCATGAATGGCTCTTAATAGCACTGGAGAAATATTTTTCTTACTCCATTGACAAAGATTTGTTTTAAAGAATTATTTTCATTGTACGGAACCCTGCTTTTGTTTGGATTATTATACTCCTCACCTCTGAGATACATCCTCAGTCTAACGCGCCCACGTGTTAGAATCGATGGGCTTGTTTCAAAACGTGTCCATTTACTTTGATGGTGCCATCAGGAGAAGTCCCTTTTTTGACATGACTATTTTGCTTCTGTCTTATTTTTTTTAAAGCTATTTATGCTATCCCAGTACAGCACAAACACCAAATTAAGATTACATGAAAGCGGTGTACTTTCTGTGCTTCTCTATGGTGCTGAATGCTGGAGAGTAACAGAGAAGGAAATGTCGAAACTGTCCTCCTTCCACACAGTTTGCCTAAGGAAAATTCTCGGAGTCTTTTTGCCGAATACTATTATTACCTAAGAACTACTTACTCAGAGTAACCAAGAGGACATGCACATCATCATAGCCAGGGCCGGATTAAGACCAACTGATGCCCTAAGCACAGCCCCCCCCCCCAATGGTGCGCGCCCCCCCCCCCCGGGGGCGCTTCCACTGCATTAAGATTCAATAAATGCTGAAGAGATTAAAAAATTCAATTTTCTTCCTCGCCAGACTCCACTGAAATTCATGCAGAAAAACGTTGGTAAGACAGGCAAACATACTGAACTCTAGGTCTATGTCTGACACTTTCAGTCACTCGCCATGGCAAAGAAAACTTTTTTTTTTTTTTTAAACAATTCGGATTAAAGTCGACCACGGCAGATATTGAAAATTACAAAAAATTCGACTAAAGACGACTGTGGCTGTGAAAGAGATGAGAGTTAAGGGCATGATAGCTAGTTGGAAAATTATGTGGTGCCCCCTTCCTTGGTGCCCTAAGCACGTGCTTATTTTGCTTAATGGTTAATCCAGCCCTGATCTTAGCTGGCAGACGCTGGAGTTGGGTTGGCACGGCCTTAGAAGGGACTTCGATGCCATCACAAGAACAGCTATGTTATGAGCCCTCGAAGGAAAGCGAAAGAGAGTCCGACTAAAAACAACTTGGCAGAGAACTGTGGAGGCCGAGATGCAAAGAATGAACCAGAGCTGTGGCACTGTACGAAGGATGGCCGCCGACCGAACAAAGTGGAAGCAGTTTGTTGCTGCCCTACAAGACGCCACCAGGCGTGATGGCCACTGACTGCTTTGACAGTCGGCGGCTAAGGATCAAAGAAGAAGAAGATGCTAAGACTATTATACTTTGTCACTATTATGTCTATCATTTCCTGTAACTTTGTTTGTTTATTCTTTCCTTTTAAATTTTGTTTGCAAATAATTATATATCATCAGTGCATCTCATGTTGTTTATATTATGTCCACTAATTATATTCCTGGCATATGTACGCTATATGTCCTGGCAGTATGGATCTCATTATATTTTCACTGCACAGAAAAAACAGATAAAATATCAGTACACATCGCTGCCAAACACTTTTTGTTACATGCTGAAAGTTTACTGTTTGGTTGCCAATTCTTATAGCTGCTTTTTGTTGCCACATTGTTCTTTATTATTTTCAGGTATGTGCTATTTCAATGTTTATGCTTTCTAACATTTTGCTAATTAAACCCTATTTCATCGCATCAAATGGCTTAGCGTAGTCTTTAAAGTCTATATAAAAAAACGGCGTACATGTAATTTTGCCACCTACAAAACCGCACTAAATAATACCGCATAATTAAAAATTAGAAATTTGATTAGACCACAAAAAGGGTCTGTGGCCTAATGGATATGAACGCAGTTTCAAAATCCAGGTATACCAGGGTCCGAAACCAGCTGCAGGCGGTTTGGTAGCAGATCGCTTTGTGTGGATTTTTAACAATGATATAAGCGCCGTACCGTTTGGAAAGCAATGGCAAACTACTGAATGAAAAAATTGCCTAGAAAAATCACAAACAGGGAATAAAAGCTGGGGTTGATTGCCACGTCCTGTAAAGGATAAGCAACTAACTTTTTTCCAGATTGGCGCTGCTATCTCCTTTCGTCTTTCTGCTTTTCTTTCTACCCCCGCTTCTGTAAATTATCTGGCTAATCGTTTTGTTGCCGTCTCTCCACAGGCAAGAACAACTTGACATGTTATTCCATCTGTCCCTGCTGAGTTGTTCTTCTTGTTTTTCTTGATGGGCAATTATAATTTTTTCTTTTAACTTTCATTATATTAAATTATCTATCTTTTATGAACGTCCAATTGGCTAAGCGGTAAAGAGTGCTTTCCTCTCGTGGCATATTTACCGAGTTAAGGATCGAATTCTAGTAGCATCACGCTCCATTCTACCCAGTTGTAAATGGGTACCTGAGTCTGCTCTTGAGTTAAGGAAAAGAAAGGCAGCGAAAACGGGAACTGGTTATCCAACCTCACAAAAAAGCTAGACCTAGTATAATAAAGTCTCTAACACTTCACTCCCTTACGGCAGTATCTGCTAAGGGGCTACTTTTACCTTTTACTTTTACTTTATCTCTCGGGAGCCGCGGTAGCTTAGTGGTTAGTGCACTACTATCGACTCTAACCATGTGTGCCCCTATGTGGCATGGCCTGTAGGGCCAAAATAGGACTAATTAGCCACATGAGATCACGGCACAGAGGTCTCACAATTCATGTCTGAAGCTGTCGCCATCTTCGCTTGCGATGGGCAACTATTATTATTATTGTTAGTGCACTGGCTTCCTAGCTCAGTGGTCTATGGTTCGATCCCTAGATGAGGTGGGATTTTTTTAAGCCGCAAACGGCTCCTGGGTTGACCCAGCCCCAATTGGGTACCAGAGCAACTCTGGGAAGGTTAAAGCGGCCGGCGCGATGTTGACCACATCACACCTAGTGTGCCGATGGTCAAGAAAATATGGGCCTAACACTATATTCCCAAAATGCCTCAATGGGTGTGTAACGGGATCCTTTACCTCTCCCTTTTTTTATCTCTCAGGAATGATAAAGTTAAATATCCAATTTCTTCGAGTCCTGTCCCAACTTTACCTTATAAAATGTCACATTAATAATGAAAATAAATAAATAAAATATAGAGCGAGGGAGGAGAAAATAATAAAGGAAAGTGGTAACGTATCAGATTTAGCTGAGCAACTGCCAAATAATAAACACGTGGTCTGTCCCGATATTTCGGGAAAATGAAACATGTAAACATTACCAAAGGTACAAACATACGGTAATAAGAAACTCTAACATCTTTAATAAAACTACCTCTCTCACCGTGTTAATACGTTTACCAGGCCGTGTTGCTATGTTGATGTATAAAGTTAGTTAGTGTATCTCTAGAGCAGTGTTTCTTATTCTTTTAGAGGTACTGAACTCCATTACATCATCTTAAGTAGCCTCGCTCCCCTTTAAGCATCTTAAGAAGCCTTGCACTCGACAGACTTAAAACAAAGAAGCTGACCGCAGAGGTTCTAAATGCCACAGGAAAGCACTTTTTTTTTTTTTTTTTTTTTTTTTTTTTTTTTTTTTTTTTTTTTTTTTTTTTTTTTTTTTTTTTTTTTTTTTTGTTTTTTTTTTTTTTTTTTTTTTTTTTTTTTTTTTTTTTTTACTGAAGATCGACGTATTTACATTCATCATAGAGTATACATCTAACGTAACTACTACTCTCTTTATAGCCATCTTAAGAAGCCTTGCACCCCTTTGACATGTATGCACAGATGGATTCAGCAACACATACAACTGAAGATGGAGGTGGAGGTGTGCTTCTGTGCTTAAACACTAGTACACACAAAAAAGATGTCAGTGGCAATAGTAAAATTCTCAAGTAACTTCAGAGCAGAGACAGAGGCCTTAAAAGCTACAGCAGAGGTTCTAATGCCACAGGAAAGCACTGAGAGACAAGTTGTTTTCTTCACTGACGCACTGTCAGTAGTTGCAACGCCAAGGAGCCAGAATAATGCTGCACATGGATGAAACAAGAGTGTATTTGCTCAACTGAAGACTATTGGTGAGTGTCAACGATTCAATAACAGGGTTGCAACAGTTAGATCCCCATCTCACTGGTAGTCATAACCGTCACTGAAGAGGCCAACAGATTGGCAAAGGACACAGTGGAAGCTTACCTCAGTCGTGATACATAGAAATAACTCATCGTAAAAATTGCCAATGAAAGTTTTGATAATAGGAGGACAGATACAGAAACGAAAAGGGGATGCAGAGCATCTCAGAAAAGACATCTTTGCTAACTCAACAAATATGATGTCTCATGATTACACAGCTCAGCCAGAAGAGAAACAAGTGATAATCTCCAACCTCCGTAAGGCCCACACAGTGAGGCTGATGGTCACGTAAACGATAAACTTATATATATGAGGAGTAATTCACGTCTAAGGTCCCAGCAGTTTTGTGGATAATGTGATGCATACACTGCGTTGGAGTGCATGCCGTCCAGAGAGTGAACTGTGAAGGAACACAGATAAGAGTTACGATCATGGCCGATGTGAGAACGTACTGCGCGAGCGCTCCTAGGGCATTGATGAGAAGGATTATGAGTGAGGGATAGGTCACTTAGTCACTAATAGCATCTGCATCAATGGGGGATTTATATTCTATAGTTGTCATAATGCACAAGGCATCTAGACTATTTTACGGGGCTGCGACTAGAAGAATTGTCGCAGATGGCCAGTCACACATCTGTTACGAGCTAATACACTCGATGCATCACACAGTGCTAAGAGTATGGCGAAATTGAAATCTAAAGCTAACCTGTACCGGTGTAGTTAATATTGAGAGAACAATAATTCATCTGTATAGGATGTGATTATTCTCACTCTCTAATAGACACAGGAGATCGCGGAGCGGAGCGAGTCAGAGATCACATATTATAGAGATCACATATTCGACACAAGTACTATACACAAGATGTTACAATTTAGGTCTATTCATTGTTATATGTGTTAGAGGTTGCGTTAGACAAGATTTAAAAGGTATGGCGGATGGGGGTAGGAGAAGTTGTCACTAGAGAAGTACATTGGACAACCTATGTACAAAAAATATAGTAAGGCTCAAGATAGCGTAATCAGATGTGGGGGTTGCTGAAACTGACCTGTTACTATCAGAGGCTTGTCTGCGTTGGCCTATAATAGGCGATTATAAAGAAAGTTAGATTTGTCACTACACCCATAATGTGAATTTAACATCCTTCGAATCGATGACATGGAACATTGCGGGAGGGTTGGGTGTGGGAGTTGTAATGGTAGGGCTAAACACCTAGGGCTTGCTGAGTTACAAGAATGCCTAATAAAAAAGATCAAAGTTCAATTTTGAGAAAATTGTTATTTAGATGAATGTCTCAGTCTAGCGCTGTGAAGTAGTGGTTCTATGGGTATCTAATTAAAGGATAGATGGTGTCATTGTTCTATCTTGAACCAATACACTGAGTACTGTGTATTATATATTTGTTTACATATCATTTCACTGAGATATCAGCGTCTCTAGATATCTAAGTCTGGCAAGATTATAATCTTCTCGAAAGTTCAAACTTAGTCACCTTGGTTCGGAAGTGCTGAGTATATTAAATAACATCTCCTCAGATAGTGGGGTATCTACTAGCTACTTGAGCAGTTGGAAATCATCCTTACAAGGGGGTTAGTGAGCTTACTGCAGCTACTACTGGGTTTTTACAACATAAAAGCTAAAAGGATAGAGTACAACTGTGCTCTATTGTTAGCAATCTGGATCTTATTTAAGTATTGAGTATTTCATCAAGATTTTGGAGGATATTCTATTCCTAGACATAAAAACATTGGTGTGAGATCACAACATTTCTCTTAGAAAATTAACGGTGAAAAATGTCTGCGGATATTATCACATCTATGTACACTTGTACAAACTGGATTAATAGAAGGTGTTCTAAAGAACCAACATTTCTGTTCTATATCGTGATGCTGCGGATAAAATTTTGACTCGATAGAAATGTTGTATAATTAGTTACATCAAATTTATAATCCTATTCATCTATGAACCTGCTTGTTCAGTTATGTTCCTACGGGATTGCCCTCAGTCCAATTGATACTTTCGATGCGCTAGGTGCTTGAGTCAAGCTAGTTAGATTGGTATAATACCCATCCTAATGAGGATGTCAACATGAAAGCACAAAGATGTGGTCGTATCGTTCAATAAGATAGCGAGTATTGCCTATCAAATTTATTTAATTGTTATGCGTCCTACAGGTACTTATAGCTAGATACTCTCTTCTTTATAGAGACGCAAGATTCATCATACACTTGAGGTCAAAGAGAGAATGTCTCCTCTCTCAAAAAATAATTAAGCCATAATTTCGGCAATTTAAGTGAATAGGCTGCTTTCTACCGAATGGTAGCTTTCACAAGATATAAAAGATGTTGTATTTATTGGAAGTACCCTTTTTACGAGGCGGTTATACAAGAACAAGAACGCGCTGCTTAACGGCTTGTAAGCCACTATATATGAGTATACAAGTATTACAGTGTCGTCATTTGGTAACAATAAGAAGTGCCTGTGGTGACCGATCTAATGGGTTCCTGATTTTGTTATGTAAAGGAGGGTCTGTTTGTTTCTAGGTTTGAAGCAAATGAAATCTGAGGAGCGTGGCTAAGTGGTATCAGAGTATAAAAGTGTAGTGAGTATGATGGTACGAGGTGAAACACTAAGACGAAAATTTACCGTTACCCACTGTTTGTGCATACTTACTCTATACAACTTATTGTATGGCTGTCTGAGTCTCAGTAGTATAATATAACTTTTCTATCTAAATGAGTATATGATCATTACTCAGTATCGTGCCTTAAATTATGATACATACAAGACTTGACTCATAGGAGCTTCATAAAAAAGAATATTTTACATTGTTTATGTGTCGATCTATTCGAGATAGTATATGATTTTTCTTCCACTTCCGGTCATATGTCATGATCTAAGGGCGGAACTTGGAATCAATATACTCTTATTTGGATCAGAATAATCGTGGTAAAATGTAGTTTATATAGACTTGTATACAATAAACATGTATATTTATACTCATCAAAACGGAAATTGTTTTAATCTAAGGTTACAAGATGAACTAATTTCTCGCTGCGAATTGATATTAGAGAAATTTTTATTAAACACATATGAAACGTGTTGATAGAAGAGGATCTCTGGGGTGTGGTGATGTAGATAGAGCACATTCTCTCTTATATGGAACAGCACACAGTATGGCTACAAAATTCTATCCACTCATACTGGGTGTGAGAGTATCTTAGAGACAAGAAAAAGTTCTAGTAGACTTTAACATTCATAGTTATGTGAACACACCATGTTAAATTGATAAGGATACATTATACCAATCAAATTATACTCTGAGAGGCAGTATTACACACAGGTGAAGCAATTAGACATATTCAGAGACATTTTGACATATATGCGTAGCTGAGTAGAGCATGGTAAACTCAATACCATATTAAAGATAGTTAGATATCTATCTTATCTACTTACTGGAACTCTACGAGCGCACGTTTTGGAGTTATCGCTGCAGGGGTTGGCATGTGAGGTTGTCCGTTGTGTTTTCATCACTGACTTGGTCATTACTACTTTTCTCTAGTGTGACACGATTATAGGTATAATGAGGTTCATACAAAATGAGACTGGGAAATTCATATCTCTTATATTCTAATTTCAGCACTACATTGGTTGATCTATTGTGTTTGTTATAATGGAAGGGTCGGAGAAGGAGATTCGCACAGTAATGTGCACAAGTACAATCTACACACTCTGTGGAAGGCTTTTGTTGGTGTGATACTCTAAGATGTACTATCTAGTGTGGTTTCTCAATTTATAGAGCTGTGGTATTTTGAGGGTATCATAGTTAATGGGAGCAGCGAGCGATAAGAACATATAACAGATTAGAGTGACTTATAAAATCGTTAGCGCGTGAACACATTATGAAAGATAAAAACAAATGTCTCAGATACATTTGTTTCTCTCGGAGGCGACAAAGATTAGTACTAACACCGGAGCACCATTTTCTTCGCGCCACTTGGTTTATCACCACACGAAATTTTAACCTCGCATTCTACAGGGTAATGAATTTGTATAATCTTCCCGAGTCACGAAATAGATACAATGTAATCATTCAGTGGAATATATGTTGACAATTAAATATCGAACCCTAATGGAATATCTAGCTCTACTCTGAGAGAGTGGTCTGAACTAGTTATACAATTAAAGTTCTGCGTCTGGAGTGCGTGATAATATATTCATCGATGTCACACTTAAATATCCCGCCTGAATTAACAAAGTTAAATAAAACAAAGTATAATTAATTGAATTTATATTGTCCTTAAATATACGAGCCTGGATAAAACTGAGACACATGATTTGACTTGTTACCTACATCTCAGTCCACACTCATAAACTCCAAAATAGTACCATAGACTTTCAATACTATGGTAAGTCCCCTTTCGATGAGCTCTCTACCATAATTCACGTGGATTGAAAGCAATGATTCAAAACAGTACAGGAGTAGTTGGATAGTATTTCGCTCATTTTACAGTACAATGTTGCCACCTGTATAACTCATGATGGTGTGGGGGTATGTTGTGTGGAAATCATACGTTAGGATTTACATTGTAGGATGTGGGTGTAAACTAAATTGGAGGGTATATCATGTGGTTTTAAGCTGAGTGGGTTACCTCAAAATCCACATGTGGGGGGTGGGGGGGGGGCTGGAAGGGGGACCCCACAGCCCCTGTTGGTAGGGGCGGGTTACGAAACACTGGTGTGTATAATGTCTGATGAGAACAATGGCTAACCGATGGAATGTGGTAATTGTACCTGTGTGACTAGTCTGGGGGGGTACTGGATTGCTTAGGGGTATTTGTTTTGGGCTAGATGCCGGCGTGGTGTTGACAAGGGGGCTATGCCTACGGGTTTCATTCCTGTATAATGGATCCTCTAGGGTAGGAGGGTTGGTGTCTTAGATGGAAAATGTTAGTGTGCGCGTAAACTTAGTGCCGTGGCAGGCGAATTGTATGGGTATGCCTGGACTGGGGTGAGTGGCATATGGCTGTATGCGAGAGTCGTAATACGGCAGATGTTATAGGGGGGAATGGAGAGGGGCAAATTCTTCTTATGACTTCTTGTGATAAAATTTCCAAGTTTCCAGTCTTGTATTAAAATTGCGGGTTTACCTGTAAATTCCAAAGTTGCCCAATACTCGATCTGGTACTTATAATTGTGGAATGATAAGTCCTATCCTCTTTCCTCTGGCTTGTAGGAGGTGTATAGTTGACGCTGCGATGCAGTCTGTCTGTGTCTCCGAGTTTGTTAGATTATATCTCACAATCCTTAGTTTCAAATCCCAGCTGTGTTCTCGCCGAAAGTTCCAATCAGATCATTGTAGATTCTGGAGAACCAATCAAATCAATATAGCACAGTTTGGGTGGGGAAGTTTATCATTACTCATCCCACGCGTATATGAAAATATTAATTTTAATATACACGCGTGGCCTCTTAAAACAGTGATGTAAATCGTTACATAAGACTTCCGGCGCACCTCTGTCTATCATAATATTGTGACCATGTGTTTCTGGGGTAATGATCTCCGCTCAGATGTCTGTCCCGACAGATTATTTAATTATCCCCTTCATCTGCGTGCCTCCGCCAGACAGATGATTGGTCAGACAGTGTTGTCTTATTTCATACTAGCTTGTGTCAACACGATTAGCCGCTTTCCAATGGGGTCAAATGTTTGACAGCACGTTTCCACAGGTGGTCATACAGATTATGCGATAAGCGGGTGACCGGTCTGACGACTGGGTATTGTTACGATAATACCACTGATCAGCTGGCGGAACGTAAACACGTCTGAGGAGTGGCGAACAAGATAAAGACAGCCTATAGCAAATACTTTCGTAGCAAATACTGGCATAGGGGAGTGGCGTGTTAGAGACTTCACCATGCTATGTCCAGCATAGAGCAAAATAGTGAAAATAACGAATGAAAAGGCATGATTTATGCCAAATAAAAGCGATGAATGAGAAAAATGAAAGGATACTGCCGGAGGGCTGAAGGTATGAGAGATCACGCAAAAGAGCATGTTCAGACGTTTTGTCACAATCGTCATCATCATTATGTCCCATTTCCCGCTTTATACAGCATGGAGCTATCACTGCAGTTGGTCTCCATGCAGGAAACGTGCACCTAACCTCACGTGAAGTTGTATTTGTTGTTTTTGTAACTGTTTGCTTTACATGATGAAGTTACCAGTCACATACAACACCTTACATTAGTTGCCTCATACGACGATGACTGAGAAAACAGCAATCACGTTTATTTTTTCCTTGTCTCATCGGAGAACCCCGGGAAATTCTCGCGATAAATATCACTTTATGTTTAAGAAAATATGTTAGTAATATGCATACACGCTTGCACACACACGCTGGGATAGCTAATAATAATAATAATAATGATAATATAAGCTTACCTTTGTTCAATACCCTGCATGTTATTCGTGACAGTGCACCCAAATTTAAGTTAAAAACTACCTTATCTCTTTTGTTTAACATTGCTTGGGTAACCATATTCAAGCCACGTGTTGTTACAAGTCTAGAACTGATCTTATCACGAGTGGAAGCTTAACTTGAATTATCTTCAAGTGTAACTAATCTTAATCACGAGTTACAGAACTGACATGAATGATCTTCAATTATAACTGATCTTAATCACGAGTTACAGAACTGACATGAATGATCTTCAAGTGTAACTGATCTTAATCACGAGTTACAGAACTGACATGAATGATCTTAATCACGAGTTGCAGAACTAACATGAAGGATTTTCAAGTGTAACTGACCTTAATCACGAGTTACAGAACTAACATGAATGATCTTTATCACGAGTTACAGAACTGACATGAATGATCTTCAAGTGTAACTGATCTTAATCACGAGTTACAGAACTGGCATGAATGATCTTAATCATGAGTTACAGAACTAACATGAATCACCTTAATCACGAGTTATAGAACTGACATGAATGATCTTAATCTCCAATTACAGAACTAACATGAATGATGTTCAGATGTAACTAATCTTAATCACGAGTTATAACATTAGCATAAATGATCTTCAAATGTAACTGATCTTAATCACGACTTAACATATTGACACGAATTATCTTCAAATGTAACTGATCTTAATCACGACTTAACATATTGACACGAATTATCTTCAATGGCGAGTTAGATTTGCCATGAATAAACACACAGTCTATTCGCCTGATCGTAATATGTCATTGCCAAAAATGACCTTGAAAACGAATGAGCTTACCGCGGCAGGGGTTTATGAATTGTTAAGCGATTGTGACCACTCATTGGCTCAATGACCTCTTTTTTTTCGACTTCAGTTCGGGGGCTATTCCATTTATTTTCATTTCACTACGTGAACATCTCAAAACTATTGAGGGTCATGGTCGCCTTACCTCTAGGCACGCCACCTGACTTGACGATTTTCTAATCCATGGGATCCGACACTTTTTTCGATCTTCGTACCCTATTCAATAAGAGAGGAAAGTAAATTCGTGAGTTTACAATGCACTTATGCACATAAGAAAATAAATAAAGAGGCTAATTAAATTTTCACACAGAAAACTTTGTTCGGTGCATAACAAAACTTTTTAAAAGTACAGTACAGTTTTTAAAGTGTTTATCAAAGCACAGTCAAATAAATTAGTGAGATGTTTGATTGTGTTTCTTGTCTACAAACAGTTTTATCCTTGATACAGTCGTTGAAAGATAGAACCGCTTTTTATGGTTGGTCAGCCTGCGATTTGTTTCTTGCTTTGGGTTGTTTGAGAACAGAACACGCCGTGCTCTCCCCAAACCATTACTGTTTCTTCACTATCACTACTGTCACGGATTGCCTCCCCTGCTTTGCAGTAATGGTCCAACAGTGACCAAAACTCAAGAGTATCTAATATTGGCGTCCAAGGTATCGACCTGCGCGCAAGATTACTCTTGGCAGAGATGTAGATAGAAGGTTAATAATACTTGTACCGGAAGGGACCCTTCACAAGATATTCCCAGAAGTCACGAATAATGTTGCATTGTGCTGAACAATTGTTAACGCATTATATCTGGTCTGTCGCCTTTTGTGAAGGATTTAAGCAATGGTTTAGCCTGTTCAAGCCCCCAGTTGGTGTAATCCAACGAAGTCCCTCTTATAAGGTATAGCTCTGTTTAGTGTAAGTATATGTCTTGGTATTTATATATAGATTAACTATTCTGGCTCATACGTTTGCTTTCATACATATAACCGAATCACACTATTATTGTTTTAGTTTTTTTTTAAACAACAGGTAACAAATTAAATAGTGAAATAGTCTTTAACAGGTTAAAATAAATATGGAAAGATTTGTGGAATTTTGATAGTTATAAAGTTCTCATCATTGAGACGTAGGTGGAAATTTAACTTTCTACTTAAAGTTTAACTGGAATGTCCTTTTTTGATGGTGCCTGTTAGTTAGCACTTAGCTTGTATGAGTGAGTCCTGCAGCTGTGGTTCATCAATTATGTGATGACGAAAGCCTTCTCCATACTCTCTTCCACTGTAGGCGGTTATGGTGGATGCGTTTCTCTCACACTAGCTGAGTTAGTACCACAAATCGTCTGATGGCTTGTAACCACGAACTTTAGACTAATAGAAGAAACAAATGCCTGCTAAGTACATTTGTTCGCCGCAAACTAACATGCCCCATGTCATGCGCTCAACCCACCAATGTTAACCTCTCAGAAGAATTAAATTCCCGAGCACACAGTGTAACTCAGGGAATATGATGAAAATTCACGCATATCCTTCTGGGTGTTAAATAGGAAATTGCGTTTGGAGTGCATGAATAATGATTTGTCTGAGTTACAATTAAAAAAGGTACATAATTCTCACAAGATAATTTGTTACATCTTAGGCACATGTGATGTAATCATCACTCATCACTGCACCAGTCGGAGTCTGGGGTCGCTCTGCTGTCGGGTTTCCCGCACGACTATTCAGAAACAATCACCAGCTCTTGCTGTAGTGGTCCATGAATATACTATTTTCATATGTTAAAGTTGCCAGCCTCATATATATATATCCACTAGCAAGAAAACATGTTAAATTCACGTTTGTAATAGAAATATTCACAACTTAATTGGGTTATACACAATCTCCCTGCGCAGATTTAGAATGGACCCGAACAATTTCGGTGCATATGCTCTCGAATAAATTTCTTCTGAGAAATTCCTCTTATGACGGGTGAAACACTTGGTCTGGAACTCTATAATTCCTCTTAGTACGGGTGAAACACTTGGTCTGGAAATTCATAATCCCTCTTATGACGGGTGAAACACTTGGCCTGGAATATTATTTCTCTTATGACGGATGATCCAATTCCTAGGTTTCCAGTCTTGTATTTATAAAGTCCTGGTCCTGAAGTTTTACAGTCTGTGTATTTAAATATGCGGGTTTACTCTCAGGGTTCAGAGTTGCCCAAATACTGTCGATCTGTCACTTTTGATTTAGGTATTCTAGGTCCGATCCTTCTCTTTCTGGCTGTTGAGAGTTGTTCGGTTGAAGTTGCGAAGCTATCTGTTCTGTGTTACTGATTTCACTAGATTATATCTCTCATTCTCAGTTCAATCAGAGATGGTGTTTTCGCCGAATGTTCCAATAGGATGCATTGTATATTCCGGTATCTCAAATCAAACCAATCAAATCTCTCTAGCACTGTTTGGGTGGGGAAGTTTTAAATATCCCCTCCCGAGTTTAAAATATTAATTTTAATATCCACACGTGACCTCTTTATAAGACGTAATATTGATACGGATGCACCCATCTGCCTCCCACAATATTGTGACCATATTTTCCTGGCGTAATGTCTTCCGCTCAGATGTCTATCCCGACAGGTTTTCTAATTATTGCCTTTATCTGCGTGCCTCCGCCAGACAGATGTCTGGTCAGACAATGTTGTCGTCTTTCATCGTACGCACAATACAAGCTTGCGTCAACACGATCGGCAGCTCTTCACTGGGGTCAAATGTCGGTCCGACACGTTTCCAAAGGTGGTCAGACTGATTCAAAGCGATAAGCGGGAGACCGGTCTGATGACTGGGTATTGTTACGATAATACCACGGTTCACCTGGCGGAACGTAAATACGTCTGAGGAGTGGTAAACAAGATAAAGACAGTCCTATAGCAAATACTTCTAAAGAGGAGGGGAGTGTTAGAGACTTTCCCCTATTAGATTCAGAATAGAGAGAAAAAAAATGGTGCATAAAATATGCCACATAATAATAAATGAAAGGGCAAAAATTATGCCAAATAAAAGCCATAAGTGAGATGAAGAGAAAAATGACGAAAAAAGTGAAACTGACGGAGTGGACGTGAGATCGCACACCCGTATCGTCACAACTACCACTTTTGTAATATTTCAGTAGGATAATATAGCTATGTACCAAATATTTCAAGTACCCCCTTGATAAGCTTCTCGTGCCCCAGGTTGGCAACCCTTGTATTCCAGCACTGAAGGCAGCAGTCTAAGACATAGAGTTGTAAATTCATATAGGCAATCTTGTTCAAGAGCTATCACTCAGCGGCTCTCACGTCGACCATCCCTAACCCTTGAACGTAGGTAATGGAGTGTTATACCCCTATCTGTTATCTCATAATTTTTTTTTACGCAGTCATCTGCGTCTTACCTGAAATATGTCAGCAGATATCTTGAAGTGCAATCTCTTCGCCATATGTTCCACTATCTCTTATAAAACTATACTGCTTTGACAGACGGTTACAACTACACACAATCTCTCATACACACGCACAGGTACACACACACATATGCGCGCGCCTGTCTCAAATTTCCGTCTCTATCTACCTCTGTGTCTACCTTTCTGACTGAATTAAACGCGAACGGGAAAAACCGTCTCGGCATTTTGGTGCCCCATCAGAACCTTTTTCGTTTTCGGTAGTTTCATGGAACACCTGACCGTTAAATTAACGTGACCAAATTCTTCAGAGCTCCGAGTAGTTACATGTAGTCTTTTGGGCAAAGAAAGAAATGTAGTACTGCTCCCTCAGGCAGTGGCGTAGTAAGAGGGGTGCGAGGGAGCGATTCGCCCCGGGTGACAGTAAGGAGGGGGTGCCATGTGACACTATTTTGACAGTACTTACTGTTAAAAATATACTTACAAGTGTGCTTCTTTATAGGGGCGGGAGTGCCAAAGGTAGGATCCGCTCCGGGTACCAAATAGTTTAAGTGTGCCCCGGCCCTCAGGCAAGCCCCAGAAGGTGACTAGTAAGAAATTGTGCATGGGCCTGGGAACATCATCATGTATAGTTGTGACCAGATAGAAATATAAGGTGTATCTAGATGATACCAGGTGATAGTGCCAGACAAGAATTCAGGACTAAAAGAAATACACCAGTATCAGAAAAGAGCACTGGTGTATGGATGGCACAGCTTATAGTCATGTTGTAAAGTACTCTTGTCCAAATAAAGATGTAGCAGATCAAGAACATATCGTGCCCTCTCGTTCAGACTACCCTATGCTTAACAGTAATGTAATTCCAATTTAAAAATTCAAAATTGAACATAAAGGAATTTACAAAGTCCAAAAATACAATTAATGAATCAATTTATTTATACTTAATTTCTTTTCTCCTTGTCTTCAGAATGAATAAGAATGAGTTTTATATGAGATTATATTACACAATAATTCACAGTTTCCAATTATATTTACACTAATAAAGTGTCACTGGAATAACAGATTTCCTGCAAACTGTTCTGTGATTCTATAAAGTTTCTTCATTGACAACTCGCACTTAAATTACAACAATAGTTCATGTGGTGTTGAACTTATCTTAAATGTCTCATGGGCTGCTAGACTGCAATGTGCCAGACCAGACTTGATAGGGTTACACACGATGATGAAACTCTTCACTGATGTTCCTCAAGCACTAGAGTTAACAGTGAATATGAGTGGTCCCCTTGCAGTGATCCTTGACAATTAGGCAGGATAACACTAGGAGTTCCCACTTAGAGTTCCTATATGTAGATCAGTTTGATCTTATGACATAAACTGAATTGAAACTGCAACAATACAGAGCCCGTGGATAGCATATTCTTATGATATCCACTAGTCTACTGTGGTGGGTGTGAGTGTCACTGATGATGCATGTGTATGAATGCACACATGTGATTGTTAAGTGTACAGTCTGACAGGTGTCTACTGTGTAATTCCAGAACTAATTACATAATATATTATAATACATTATTATGTACATTCAAGATAGGCTTTTTTAGTCCATTCCACTTCTTCTTCCTGTCACTTCTAATACTTTGTGACGAAATGGCTGTCCCTGTCATTTTGTGTGATCTGCCACACCTTCAGCCCTCCGGCAGTAAACTTCTTTTCTTCATATTTCCTCATTATTCACTTTTTATTTGGCATTTCATTTTGCCCTTTCATTCATTTTACTCTTTATACTGGACATAGTATGGTGAAGTCTCTAACACGCCACACCCCTACGGCAGTATTTGCTACGGGAGTAATTCGTATCTTATTGTTTACCACTCCACAGACGTATTATCGTAACAATACCCAGTCGTCAGAACGGTCACCCGATTATCTCTTTGAATCCGTCTGACCACCTGTGGAAACATGTCGGTCAAACATTTGACGCATTGGAAAGCTGTTGATCGTGTTGACACAAGCTTGTATTGTGCGTACGATGAAAGAAGACAACACTGTCTGACCAGACATCTGTCTGGCGGAGGCACGCAGATAAAGGGGATAATTAGATAATCTGTCGGGATAGACATCTGTGCGGAAGACATTACGCCAGGAAAACACGGTCACAATATTGTGATAGATAGAGGTGCGGCCGGAGGTCTTATGTGACGATATGACATCACTGTTGTAAGAGGCCACGCATGTATATTAAATTTAATATTTTCAAATACGCGTGGGATGAATAATGATAAACTTCCCCACCCAAACAGTGCTAGATAGATTTGATTGGTTCGCCATAATCTACAATGGATTTGATTGGGACATTCGGCGGAAACACAGCTGGGATTTGAAACTAAGGAGTGTGGGATATACTGTAGAAATCAGACACAGAACAGCGCAGACAGCATCGCAGCGTCAACTATACACCTCCTACAAGCCAGAGGAAAGAGGATAGGACTTATCATTCCACAACTATAAGTAGCAGATCGAGTATTGGGCAACTTTAGAATTTACAAGTAAACCAGCAGTTTTAATACAAGACTGGAAACTTGGGAATTTTATCACAAGTCGGAGAGGAATTCTAACCACAGTTTTCCCAGGTCAGGAATTCGAAGAACACCAGCCGTCAGAGGAATTACTCATGTTTCCCAGACCAAGTCATAAGAGGAATTATACAAACAGTTTTTCCAAGACAGGAATTTGCAGAACACCAGCCGTCAAAGGAATTAACTCATATTTCCAGACCTAAGTGATCTCGAAGCTCTAATACAGAGCTGTGTCCATTCTAAATCTGTGCCAGGAGAAGTGTTCATTTCCAAAATTTTGGGGTAAGTGCAAACAAATTATTTACTAATGTAAATTTTACAGGTTTCTTGCTAAGTGGTTATACGAGGCTGGCAACCTCAACATATGGAAATAGTATATTCACGAACCATTACAGCAAGAGAAGGTGATTGTTTCTGACTAGTCGTGCGGGAAACCCGACAGCATAGTGACCTCATGCTCTGACTGGAGCAGTGATGAGTGATGATTACATCACATGTGCCTAAAGTGTAACATATTATCTTGTGAGAATTATGTACCTTTTTTAATTGTCATTCAGGCAAATCATTATTCACGCACTCCAAACGCAATTTCCTAGTTGACACCCGGAAGGATATTGGTGAATTTGTATCATATTCCTTGAGCACATTGTGTGCTCGGGAATTTAATTCTTCTGAGAGGTTAACATTGGTGGGTTGAGCGCATGACAATGGGCCTGTTAGTTTGCGGAGAACAAATATACTGAGCAGAAGGCATTTGTTTTTTTCTATTTGTCACAGTTCATGGTTACAAGCCATCAGACTTAAGTAATGAAGTTCCTACGCCACTAGTGTGAGAGAAGAGTATCAACGCTAACCGCCTACAATGGACGAGTTATATGGAGAAGTGTACTCATCACCAGATAGAAGTGACGGAAACCACAGCTGTAGGACTCATCTGGAGCTAAATTTTTGTGTAACTGCCTACAGCAAAAATCAAAGCATTCTAAACTCCATTCTAAACCTCAATGAGGAAACTTTAATTTCAATTTTCACCCAATTTTCCATATTTATTTTCCCATTTTAAAGACTAATTGACTATTACATTTGTTGTATGGTATTTTAAACTAAACAAATAATTGGTTATTTAGTCATTAGAAGTATGAAAGCAAACGTATGAGCGACAATATTTAATAATCATAAATATATACTACTGGACAAAAGTTAAGGGCCGTCATTCAGTTTAGACAAGGTTTATATAATTCTTCGTGAGCAGGGTCAATTTTACAAATGTCCGGTAGCTTGAAATCTCTCAAGAAGTCTCTGAATGGTAGAGTGGGACACTGCTAAACGTCTTGCAACATGACGAACAGATTGACCATCCTGAATCCATGCCATGGCTCGACCACGGTCTACAGTTCTGAGACTTCTCCTTGGTTGCATGGCTAATGCAGTGATCATTTCGACCACTTGTCATACTGATTTATTGCATACCAACGGTGAACACTCTTTACCGATGATCATTTTCCACGTGCATTCAAATTCAACTCACTTTTTCACCTTTTGAACTAGTGGGGCATGTTGCAAAAACCACGAGTTTTTGCATCAACAATGGCAATTTTCACGTGCGGGTTAAAGTGACCCAGTTTTTGGACATTTAAAAAAAAATTAACCTAGTGCACACAGAAATGTATACACATTTCTCTGAGCTCAGTTTTAATGACATTTTCACTTGTCTTTACAGTTTGCCAATCAATTATATAAACCTTGTCTAAACTGAATGGTGACCCTTAACTTTTGTCCAGTAGTATATATAGAGCCGTTACTTATAAGATGGCATTCGTTGCATTACTCCAACTGGGGGCTTGAGCGGTTGAACGGGCCAGAACCTTTGCATAAACCCTTCAGAAAAGGCGACGAACCAGATAATAAGTTAACAAATTTGCTCAGCCCTTAAGCAGCGTTTGTTCTTGACTTCTGGGAATATCTTGTGAACGCTCCCCTAAGGTAGAAGCGCCATTCATCTTCTATCTACATCTTTGCCAAGAGTGATCTTGTGCGAAGATAGATACCTGGAACGACCTACTTTTAGATACGCTTGCGTTATGACCATTAGTGGACCACTACTGCAAAGCTAGGGGAGGCAATCCGTGACATAATTATATAGTGATCCTTAATAATGAAACCAACTGTGAGTATCTGGTTTAGTGTCCTTCTTTCCATTCATTAACACATGTCTTTAACATATCTATCCATTGAATAATTAATCTGGCACCCTAAGACGCAACAATAGAGAATGCAGTCCGCGACCCATAGCTTGACTGCTTGCGTCAGGGTCAGCGAACCAGAGCTGACCAAGACCCTACTCCACCTCCAAGTGGTGGTCCTGGAAACAGGCTGCATCACTGCAGTCTGGCTGAGAGAGTAGGGATCGGAGAGGGAAGGCTAACCCGGTCCCAAAAAATGCCGTGCGGAAGTCGGATGTGTCGGCCAAAAGGTGCAAATATCGCAGCTTCGCTGTAAACAGGCACAACGCAACCAACGTCCTTTTCAGGACGAACGAGGAAGAAGAAGAATGTTTAATCATGTAGTTACATAATAACCTATCTTGTATAACCTGAAACAGATATTTGCATTAAATATTCAAATGTATTTCTAGTAATCCAACTCACGCTTCTAGCTCTCAGAATGACACAACTGGGCAGATGACTTAGTCAAGGCAGGCTGCCACAATACCCAAATAGTGAAAGAAGTCGTGACTAGCTCTTTCCTCTGTCCGTCATGCAAAAACTGATTTCGTGTGTGTCCACATTCAAATTTAGCGCGGCTTACATAGCCTTGCATCCAGTGTAGGTTAGAACTGTGACGTAACCAGAACTTGATGTGAGAATTTACTTTGCTGAACGGGTACGTTTTTGACATCCGTACTTTTCATTCCCCGTCGTTCTTCGTCGTGCTCATCTCCTATACCCGCTATCGTTTCCAACCTTATCTCCTTTTAACTAGCAGAAGTTTAGCTTTCTTTCCATATAAAGTTTTTCCATATATAGTTTTTCCAAATTTGTTCAGCTTTCGTTTTATTATGCTTTGCAAATGTGAACTTTAGCCATATTTGCTAACAACATGACACACTTACTTGCTATTATCTCCGAAAATACAACAAGCATTACACTTTGTAATATATCCACATATACGTTGTCTCCCCCTTGAACAAAAGGATTAAGTAGAATTTCAATATGTCCATCAGTTTTATTATACTTTTACTGAAACGATGCAGTCTGTAGGTGGGTGGATGTAGAAGGTCATTCTTCTTCTTCTTCTTCCTCGTTCGCCCTGAAAAGGACGGTGGTTGCGTTGTGTCTGTTTACGCCTAAGCTATGATATCTGCACCTTTCGGTCGACACATCCGAAGAAGGTCAGACAACACTTATACACCACTCGTCTAGCTCACTGTCTAAGGAGTAACTCCAACAACCATATCAATCTCCGTGAATATATAATATCACAAATAAGTCACAATGGGCGCATGGCCATTACAAATATTGGAGACATAACAAATCCCGAGTATTCTACAATCACTCTGATTCTCGGAATATCTACAGCCACAAAATAGGCTACTTCATAAATCCACTGCACAACTATGGATTTCTACAGACATCCACCCTTCTGTTCTCTACGCTCTTCGCTGTCTCCTGTCTACTCTCTACTGCTTCAACTCTCTACTAACTCAACACACTACTCTCTCTGACTGCCCCCCTTCACCCACACTCGCCAAACACGTGAAAACCTTCCACACTCCACTGAGCTTCATTCGCGCATGAATAAAGCTAGTAGCTTGTCTTAAGCAATGCTCACAACATTGCTTGTAGCTAATTCATTACAAGGCACGCATTCCCAACTCATAACAACTCACATGACTAATAAACTCCCGCTGAAGCATGAGAATATTCACACATGCAAAACCCCTTCAAAACACTCCGTGACATCCACCCCTTTCCCCACGTGAAAAACCGGGGTTTTTCACCGAGGAGACAGAGATGGGAGTCCTATACATCATCAAACCCAAAATACATCATCCAAGTAAACAATGCTTCCATTCACTATATCGAACCTGATAATAATAGCATACTAATTATTCGCATGACAATCATATTCAATATTTCTAAAATTAATCAAATTCACCTTCACAACAAAGAAATGCATGCACAATCTTCAGAGTTAATGTAAAGTCATAAACATTATACAAATAGAACTGCAAGTAAACATGCTTTATCATAATCGAGACAATACGTCTGCCAATACTTTAGATTGTCCTGTTACTGGCATGACAGTGAAGTCGAACTGTTGTAGGATTAAAGCCCATCTTGTCAACCTGCTGTTTGGTGACTTGGTAGACCACAGAAAAATTAGTGGCTTGTGATCAGTCTGCAACAGAAAATGTGATCCCAGCAAATAACGTGACAGCTTGGATATTGCCCAGATGATGGCCTGACATTCTTATTCAACCGTGGCATATCTTGCCTCTGCCGGCAACAACTTTCGGCTGGCATAGAGGACAGAGTGCAAGGTGTCCATGTGCACCTGCATGAGACATCCACCTATGCTTACTGGTGAAGCATCTGTCCTGAGAATGAAAGGTTTGCTTAAATCAGGGAGCATCAAGACTGGACTGTTTGAAAAAATATTTTTAATTTTGTCTAAAGCGCTTTGACACTCATTTGTCCACACTACTTTATACGGCCTCCCTTTCTTAATTAGAGATGTTAGCGTGCCAGTCAGCGAGGAAAACTGAGGAATAAATTTGTTATAGTAATTAACTAATCCAACTAGACTCTTCACTTGCTTTTTCGGTTTCGGGACCTGTAATTTCAATATCCTACTAACAGTAGCCTATTCTGGCATGAGCTTGTTTTGACCTACTTTATAACCTAGAAATTTTATCTCATGAAACCCAACTTTTATCTTTGTCTGTCTAACAGTGAGTTTATGTGTACGCAAACATTGGAAAAGTGATTCTAGCCCTCTCACGTGGTCTTCCCACAAATCGTGAAATAGACAAATATCATCTATATACGTGATTACATCATCTCGATCACCTATTAGCTTTCTCATCATTCTGACACATGTGGCTGGTGCGTTCACTAAACCAAAGCACATAAAATTAAATTGAAACAACCCCTTAGGTGCGATGAACGCAGTTAAAGGCTTGGCCGACTCTGCCAAAGGAATTTGCCAGTATCCTCTGGAGAGATCCAACTTAGTGAAATATTGAGCATTACATAATCTAGCTAATTCTTCTTCTTGATTAGGTATGGGTTCCGCATCCAATACTGTGATGTTATTTAGCTTCCTAAAGTCAATACAAATTCTCAACGTATTGTCCTTCTTTCGTACAATCACCATCGGAAATGCAAAAGGGGATTGAGACGGTGAAATTATCCCTAAATGTAGCATCTGGTCAATTCAAAACACTCCGTGACACAGTCCTAACACAAATGCTTTCGCTGCCATATTTCCAGTGTAAGTTAAGCAACGCGTTGTCGGCGAGCCTGCACAAAATGCGCGAATCTGATTGGACGCTATTTCAGAAACACCAATAGGCGATTCCATGGTATGTTTTCATTCTTCGACAATAATAAATTGCAACAAACACCATCTCTGAAAAAAGCACATAAATGTTATGGTGCTGTAAGGGGGCCAGATGCAGTTGTGGCTCCATGCTCCATATGGTGTGACACGGAAATGATGATGATAAAACTGTGAAGGGGATACAGAGCTTGTGGGGCTGGGTGGAATGACATTGGTTAACTCAGTAGGCTACGTCAGTGTTACTAGAACCAGTTTTTCAAATAAGACATTGCGGTGATTCTTCTCCGATCTGCTGCGAAATGTTTTGTCTCCGCTACAAGTGCATTGTCTATATAGGGGATGTGGTCGTCAGCATATGCTAAAAAGTTGGAGAAAATGTTAAAACTAACGCGCACATTCAGCGCTTGTGATGATGGTGCAGGGAATACAATCTGGAAAAATGAAAGCAAAGATAGTAAGACAGAGCCAGGTGTAATACACGTGACGACGCTAAATATCATTCGTTACACACTTTTCCTTGCGAATAATGCTGATATAACTCCCGTTTTCCCGATTTGCGAAATCGTAACATTTCATTCCATGGTGACCCGTAACGTCTTTCTGGCCAGGTCATGCCGCCTCTGAAGAGAGAAGGGTCAGCAGGGGAGAAATATGAAGACTTTTCCTCTAAGGTCGCTGTCAAGTAACCACACTTCTCTCACAAAATTAACTGAGTGTCTGAGGCTTCTCTCGTCGCCATACAATTTCTCCCTCTAAGGAATTGGTAAAAGCCATAATGTCAGTCTGCTTCTCTTGTGGGGCAGAACTTTTGGACGCCATGTTCTACAGTTTGCTTGTCACATGTCTGCCTGATTTTTAACATTTTTTTAACAGAGGGTATTTGAATCTAATAGTGCTCTTAGTCTGAAAGTGTAACCACAGAAAAACTTGAAAATCAAATCAAGAGCTATCGCTCCATCGAGGCAACACTTTTACGGAACTCCAACCCACTCTGCTTCGTGTCTCGATAGTATATTCCTACGGTCATATTAACTTTCAACTGTTGATATTTATGTTTGCCCATTAGTCTTCACGATTAATAGTTATGACTATATCGATCAGTCAATTCAAACCGTGGTCAGTTAGACTTGGTTTCAGAGAAAATTAGGTTGATAGTCTCTGGAGATAAATGTGAGAGTAATAATATGTGATTGCGTCCTTATAAATGTTAGTATTAAAGCTGAGCACGTAGTCGAATCAGTGACGTAGAAAACGCCCGCGCGGATCCAGCGGTGTAGGGAGGGTTAACATTTATAACACATAAGGAAGGGAAACCCGAGGCCTGTAAACAGTAAATAAATATTAGACAAACATAAAGGTATGTTTTCAGGCACTCGTAAGAAATAAAGAAGTAGAAAACTAGACAACAGAAAAACGACAGACGTGAGTGGCTTATCTAGGACTCGAACCCAGGACCTTCCGTGCGACAACCCCGCCTAGCTATGCAAGCGAATCACGCCCCGAACGTACAGGATACTAAAATCTATTGTGAGTTGTTTCGACTGGATTCCGTTCTCCTCCCTGCAGGGTAGACATCTGACAGGCCCGGACGGCATTATCGTATTTCCGAAATTCGGAGGGATAAATGAATATAGGCAATGCGTCTTACTGTGAAAAAAGGACAAAGAGAATTGTCTACGTTACGGTCACAAGGCCTTCGTAAGGGACAGTGGAACGAAACAGAGAAAGCGAAAACCAAGTCAAATAAAAAAAATATATTTGAATGTTGAGACCTGTAAATTGAAGCACAGAGATTAAAAAAAAAAACTATTGAGAACATTACAACAGGAGGAAATCTGATAATTAGACGAAGTGTTCCCCATCGGACAAGTGTTTCGGCCTTTTATCTCCTTTACACTCTTAGGGGGCGGGGGGCCACTTGGGTCATGACTCCCTGGGGTCAGCCTCCTAGTGTCTTTTTTCCAGCCTGAGCTGGGTATTTAACCCATTCAACATTGGCTGCGCCATCACTCCAGGCTTTATCTATGCTGCCAGCTTGAGGCTATAAGAGACTAGTCAAAATCAGCATGAACGAAATCGGAATTCCGAAATAATGGAGAGTTTGGTTTGATTTAGTTTGAAGGACCATCTTCATTGCATACGGACAACGCCATCATTGCTCCGATCCCCTTCCTTTTTTGATCACACCAGGAGGATCTCAACACAGTGCACGAACTCCGTAGCACCTGCAAGGATCCCAATGTGTGTATACATGAATCACATATTCTATAAATATTTATGTGGTGGTTACGTTTCCTTATATTGTCACGGATTGCCTCCCCTTAGCTCTGCAGTAGTGGTCCACTAGTGGCCAACACTCAAGAGTATTTAATATGGGTCTTAAAAGGTGTCTACCTTCGCACAAGATTACTCTTGGCAGAGTTGTAGATAGAAGGATAATGATGCTTCTATCTCACGGGAGTTTTCACAAGATGTTTTCAGAAGTCAAGTACAATGCTGCAAAGGGCACTATTAACTTATATCTGATCCGTCGCCTTTCGTGAAGAATTAAGCAATGGTTTTAGCCCGTTCAAGCCCCCAGCTGGTGTAATCCAGCAAAATTCTTTTATAAGTATTTGCTGTATAGATGTAGATTGTCACGGATTTGACTGTTAATTTTATTTTACCAACACGTCCTATTTTTCTTATCTTTTAATGTTCTGGTTTCCTCGATTTTTTTGCACTTTCAGTTTCTTTTCTTCAAGATTTTACCTACGCAGCCCATTATTCCCCTCTCAGACCCCGTTCTGGCCTTCATTATAAATTCAACACTTGGTCAGTAGTGGTCAGTACGGTAATATTACCTAAGCTGCAATGATAATATTACCTGTGTGGTCTGACTAGGGGAAACGCGTGCGGCTCGTTAACAGGTTTGATCTCGAACGAGAAATAGGTTCTTTGAAGCGAACCGCTAGCTTAAAACAGTCGGTAGCGGGAACAAAGGGGAGACAAAACTGACGTTCGTTCTAAGATTTTTGTTGTGGCCCTTGATCGCTCACAGAATAACATTATGTCATATTTATGAAACTTTCTCGCAGTTGTTGTCTTCTGATGTAGACTCTAGAATAACATTTGTCTTACTCATGATTACGTTATACGCCGAACATCTGTGGAAACATGCGATGCCAGGTGGGCGAGATTAGCGTCTCTGGTAGACTATAAATCTAGATAGGTTTACTCAGTCATGCACACTCGTAAAATTTTCCTGCCCATAGATGACCAAATGAGACAAAGGCAGATGTTAGCACAACAGAACTAGATTGTGTTGCCTATTCTCGTCATCTCGGGGTAAGTAGATATCTTTTATAACATATAAATTTCATGTTAGCTTTTATATATACATGATAGGAGTGTGACTTGAATTATTTTAGGTGATTTCTTCCGGTAATTAGTTCAGTGATAATGTAGCGCCGTCTACCGCCTTAGTTAAAACGGGTGCTTAAGCAGTAGGTGTCTCACGGTGTTATTGTTTACAATGGGTTAATGGTAAACTTACGATAACAGATGCTTACTAGGCGAAGAATCAGAGTAGTCCGTTCAGTGCTTACAATGGGTTAAGAGTAGGCTAAAATAACTGTCATTACTGTAAGGAAATGTCAGCGGCGTAGGTTATTCACTTAAAACTGAATAGTGATGTGCGGGCACTATAACACCGAATTATAAGAGATAGTCACTTATTACTTTCTGATAGAAACTTCTAATGGTTGTGTGGAATCATTATATGCCTACGTGTGTAGTTAGACACCAGTTTGTAACTTTCACGGCAGTCCAGAAAGCAGCCTTATGTTTCAGTCACTACTGTATTATTATAGCAATAACATTGCATTTTCCATGTATTCAATTTTGGGAGGTTATTACTTTCCCCTTTTTGTGTATCGACCCCAAGGGGCGCATACCATCTATTATGTAATGTCAAATGCTGTATTTTTATGTAAATTCACTTAATGTTGTAAGATGAATCACATATCCACTCAGCTGGAACTATAGGGTTAGGTTTCCCGTATAATGAGTTGGAAGAGGACGTAGTAGATTTTTCTGACAGGTACATGTATGCGCAAGATATATTAGCCTATGCGGGCGCATGCTGATAATTGATAGAGTAGAAGTAACAGGAGGGCGACTCATAAAGACAGCCCGAGACTATCATAGCAATGACAACCATAATTATAAATCCCATAGGGGAGCATAACTGTTTATTATAACGTTATCGTAGATGTATTGTTTGCTTGATGTGAAAGTCGTTTCTTTTGGGTCTCAGTTTCAGGATACCCCACGGCTATCGCAGGATTCCAGTCAGGCGAAGAACGTCACATTCTCTTCGATCTCGCGGTTTCTGACAGCAATTAGCACCACAAGTTGTCACCCCTACCTGAAATACAACCCATTGTCAACGTCCATCCCTCTAATGGAAAATAAGCTCATGCCGTGTTTAAAGAGCCAAAGCAAAATCTGAAATTGAATTTGGCAGTAGTGGTTTCCTACTCGCCTCTTGATCACCAGTCAGAGCATTGCAGCTTCCAGCATATCTATCAGTGCATCGTCTTCAGCCGATTTGAAAACACCAGACTGTGTGCTTAAACGGAGCACTCAGTCATAATTAAAGTCAAGCCAGCCAAACCGGATTTAGCATCAAGTACGCAGGCCTGAATTTCTCACGCGCTGGATAATAGCGCCGTGGACCGTATGTCCTAAATTGACCTCGTATTGTGTGTGTTTCTGTTCATTCAAAACCCCGTACGTATTAGCGGTCAGCCGAATATAGACAGAGTCATCTACAGCCTATCTCGTCATCAGGGTGTAACCAACGGTGCATGGATAGTGCCTACAGTGGATTTATTATGGTATTGCATCACTTATGGAGGATATCTATATATAAAGACACTAATTGGAGTTATTGATCGTGGTTCCCCAAAAGCGGAAGGATTGAGAACTTTGTTTATTTATTTCTCTGGTGTTCTACAGCAGGGTTTATGTTGGTGGTTTGTGTGTCCGTGGGTGTTTAATTGGATATTTGTTAACTGTTGTGAATATTGATGCCTTTTCTTATGTTGTTGTGCTGATATACTTATTTTCATATATTTTCTTCCTTCAAGAACCATTTAATAAATTTTACTCATTTATTAACGCGCTGTTCACGACCCTTCATCCATAATTATTATTTCAGCTCCTACTATGGTCTCTATTTGACAAGAGAAAAGAGAGAGAGCGGGTGGTGCTTAGACTATATAAGTGTGTTGAGACTTGGAAAGAAGGATAGCGTTAATGAATCCTCTTCCAGGTTGGTCTCAAGTTCACTATATTTACACATTATCTGTGTGTAATCTATAATTTTGTCAGTTTACTCTCATTGTCGATTTCATTACAATTGTCTAACTCGACAAATACTCTAACACTTTAACTCAACCACGACATAGATATATGTCTAGATGTATATATATATATTAAAGAGTCTTGCTCATACTTATGCTTTCATACCTATAATAACTGAATCAATATGATTGTTTTGTTTTAAAACAACGTGTAACAAATTTAAAAAACAATTAGATTTAACAGGTTAAAATTACGATGGAATGGTGGTGAATTTTAGATGTATATAAAATTGTCTTCACTGAGACTTGGGTGAGGATTTATAAAAATTGTTCTTGTGCTGTTTCCTTTAATAAGAACTTAGCTGATCTAAGTGTGTCCTGCGGCCGTGGTTTCGTCAATTCTTTTGTGATGAGGGCACTTCTTCACACAACTCGTCCAATGTAATCGGTTAGTGTTGAATCCCTACTCTTGACTCACAACTAGTGGCGTCGAAACTTTAATCTTGCATCTTCGTACCACGAACAGTCTTACAGCTTCGTACCACTAACTTCAGACACAATAGAAAGTGCAAATGCCTCTGCTAAGTTCACTGGGATGGAAGATTAACAGGCGCATTGTCTCGCTGTACACCCCCCAACGTTAACCTCTCTGAATAATTAGACCGTTTGAGTATGCACAGCGTAACTCAGGGAAGATGATTAGAAATCATCAATATTCTTTTGGGTATTAAACGGGGAAAATATGTGCTTGGACAACGAGAATGCAATGATTAGCCTGAATTACAATTAACAAGGGACGTATATCTCACAAAATGATACTATACACTTGATGCACATTGGATGCACTTATCACTCATCACTGCTCCATTCGGAGCCTGGGGTTGCTGCTGCTTTCGCTTGTCTGAGCAAATTAGCATAAAACAAACACCAGCGCTTGCTGTAGTGGTTTATGAAAATATCATTTTCACATGTTGAGGTTGCCAGCCTCCTATAACTTGTATAACCAGTTAGCTAGTACAGACATGTCGCATTCACATGTAAAATAAATGTTTACACTTACCCCAAAGTTACTTTTGGGAACACAATCTCCTGTCACATATGTATGGACACAGCACGTTGATGCGATGCTTCGAATCACTTGTCTGGCTAATTTTATTATTCCTCTTATGACTTGTGTTCTGATTCCTTAAGTTTCCAGTCTTTGTATTTAAAAATGTGGGTTCTTTTTAAGTTATAAAGACGCCAAAATACTTTGATCTGTCACTTATAATTTTGGAATTCTTTGTCCGATCCTTCTCTCTGGCTCCTGGGAGTTGATAATTTGTCGTTGAGATGCAGTCTGATCTCCGATTTCGTTAGATTGTATTCCCATTGCTCAGTTCAAGTCCCAGATTGTATTTGAGGCCAACTTGCCAATGAAAGTCAAAGTCTATTCCGGCTCTCAAATTAAACCAATCGTAAGCTCTTTAGAACTATGTGGGTCGGGGTGTTAGATCATTTCCATCCCCCGCGTATTTTAAAATATTTTAAAATTTAAACTCGTGACCTACTTCAAATATGACAGTAATACTTCCGATTGCACTTTTATGCAAACTCACAAACACATCTGTGAACTCATTTCCTGCCCAACATAATCTCCCCAGGCTGGTTTTCTGTGTTACTGATACAGAACGTACCAACGGGCTGATCACCCGTTTGCCAGTCACTTCGATTACGGAAACAACAGCAAATGGATTGATTTGCCGTTGCCCTAAAGACGCCAATAGGCGTGATGGGAAACAATGGCAAAGAAAACCTATTTGCTGTTGCCCTAAGACGCCACTAGGCGTAATGGCCACTGACTGCTTTGACGGTAGGTGGCTAAGGACGGAAGAAGAAGAGAAGAAGATACAGAACGTCCATCGGAAGCGATTACGTATATCACCTGTGTGTACGTATATCCCCCAGACGGATTTCGCACACAGGACGTCCTATTTTTTCGCCCTTATCCGAGAAGGCTAGGCAACCAAACTCACTACCCAGGAGATCAGGGGGGAGTATCACATCATTAGGAACCACTGGTTGTGAAAAACAATTTCCATCAATTATATTCCCTGTAGTGGAAGCGAACCAGGTACTTTTAAAATCAGAGGCGGTAGCCATACCTATTAGCCACTCCGACCCCAATTATTATCGAATACTGGAGAGGACAAATTTAGGCAAAATCAAGCCAGAATTAGTCTGAGCTTTCCTCGGAGGGAAGGGTAACACTAGTGTGTGTGTGTATATATATATAGTTGGGAGTATAAGTGGTAGTTTTGTTTCCAGTGTGGGTGATGTAAAGGTAAAGGTAGTACAATAGCAGATACTACCATAGGGGAGTGAAGTGTTAGAGACTTTATTATACTAGGTCCAGTATCGAGAGGTGGGTTGGCCAGTTACATTCCTCAAAGGCAGATAGGTACCCATTTACAGCTGGGTAGATTGGAAAGTAAAAAGTACTAAAATCCAATCATCATCATCATAATCATCATCATCAATCTTTCCCTTTGCACTCCTTACTGAGCATAGGAACCACCATTGCAGCTGGTCCACTTGCAGGAAACCTCCACAAAGCAGTCACATGATCTTGCAGCAGTGGTTTCCGATAAACATCTAATAATAGATACTTAAATCAGTTACTATTTGTTGACTAATATAAAATATGAATACATTGATAAAGCAAGTGCAACAGTAAATAAATTATGAAATCTCAAAATAGACCTAACAAATTATTTTGTCTAAAGTCATGTTATAACAAATATGATATTCATACAAAATTCACCTGTCATGTGATAACACACAAAACACGCACACACAGACACGCATACTAATATTTAATTTTGTTAATTTAAAAATAGTATACGTGATTATAAAAAAAATATATATATATATATCTAACATTTTTATCGCCTTATATACTGTATAGAACAAGTGAGTAGACATGATGTACCAGAAAGCAAACAGCACACACGTGAATGTACAATCTACAATAAAAAACAACTCAACATATTATAATTGTAACCCATTAGGAGTTGAACAGGATCTATTTATTCATCATTTTAATTTGCTTGTTTGATTTTTGTAAAATACTACCACTTCTTACGAAATAACGGTGTCGTGAACTGACGAGAATTAACGTTGTTTTAATTCGTCTAATCAAATCAGAGTTTCCCCTATGTAGTTCCTTGTTTCAAATCCCATCCTTGTGTTACCTGTGCCTGAAAGAGGAACAAAGAATAGTAACAATGAGATGTACCATGCATGTCGTAAAGGACACTAAAGAGGCTTGGCCATGAGTCCGATTACGCTAACCTGTGTCAATTCAAAACTTTCAACAAAGACATCAACAGGTCATAAATGGATGCTTGCGTAGAACAGAAGGATTGAAGTGGCATGAAAAGATGACTAATGTGGAACTGATGACGAGAACCAGACAAGCGTCAGTGGGAGATGAGAAGGAGGTGCTGGATATGGATACTGAGAAAAACTTGTTGATAGCATTACGAGGCAGTCCTTGTTCTGGAATCCCCAGGGTTAGATAGGTACAGGAAGATGAAAGAACACATAGAGAAGAGAAGTGGTGACAGACAAGAATGGGATGAAGAAAACATGGGAAGACCTTGAGCCGATGGCACGTGACAGGAAGACTTGACATAAGTGTGTTGATGGTACGTGACAGAAAGACTTGACATAAGTTTGTTGAAGGCACTGGACATGAAGATTGACATAAGTTTGTTGATGGCACGGGACAGAAAGACTTGACATAAGTTTGTTGATAGCACGTGACAGGAAGACTTGACATAAGTTTGTTGATGGCACGGGACAGGAAGACTTGACATAAGTTTGTTGATGGCACGGGACAGGAAGACTTGACATAAGTTTGTTGATGGCACGTGACAGGAAGACTTGACATAAGTTTGTTGATGGCACGTGACAGGAAGACTTCACATAAGTTTGTTGATGGCACGTGACAGGAAGACTTGACATAAGTTTGTTGATGGCACGGGACAGGAAGACTTGACATAAGTTTGTTGATGGCACGGGACAGGAAGACTTGACATAAGTTTGTTGACGGCACGTGACAGGAAGACTTGACATAAGTTTTTGATGGCACGGGACAGGAAGACTTGACATAAGTTTTTGATGGCACGTGACAAGAAGACTTGACATAAGTTTGTTGATGGCACGTGACAGGAAGACTTGACATAAGTTTGTTGATGGCACGTGACAGGAAGACTTGACATAAGTTTGTTGATGGCACGTGACAGGAAGACTTGACATAAGTTTGTTGATGGCACGTGACAGGAAGACTTGACATAAGTTTGTTGATGGCACGTGACATGAAGACTTGACATAAGTTTGTTGATGGCACGTGACAGGAAGACTTGACATAAGTTTGTTGATGGCACGTGACAGGAAGACTTGACACAAGTTTGTTGATAACCTACGCTCCTTGGGGAGTTGAAAGTTGAAAGAAGAAGTTTCATGTTTCCTTGTTTATATATGTGTGTGCGTGCTGGTGTGTGTGTGTGTGTGTGTGTGTGTGTGTGTGTGTGTGTGTGTGTGTGTGTGTGTGTGTGTGTGTGTGTGTGTGTGTGTGTGAGGGCTAATTTATAAATACTCACTAGCTTTTAGTGTATGTACTAATTCAAAGGTGTGCACTGATGTGGAGTATTTTATGCATAGATTCATATCTGGAGTCATCCTTTACACGTTTTGCACAATGCTACAGTATGGAAGTTAACCTATCTGTGAAGCTAATTACACCCTCATTGACTCTTGAAATCATCCACACACTTCCAGGGATTTTCCCCTGTGGTGAAGCATGTTGAGAACCCAGCATTGCACACTGAGCTTGCAGGAGTCACTTGAGCCCCAGACGTAACTCTGGCTTTTACCTGGTTGCCTGCATACAGGAGGATGTCAGTTCTTTCATTCGTTCTCACAATGAGCCCATGATAGGCAGGAGGAGCTGGGACGTAGCTCTGTGTAGGACGTGACGATTTCTTGGAAGAGCCCAGATTCAGAGCACAGTATTTTAGCTCTGCATATGTGTGCTGTCCTCCTGCCTATTTAATTTATACACCGAAAACATTTTCAAACAGATACAGGAAATACCAGGACTAAACATCAGTGGAAGGTCAATAAACAACCTTAGATATGCAGATGATACCGTGTTGTTAGCTGAAAGCTAACATGAGTTACAAGAACTAGTGAAGCAAGTGAACAGTATAAGTCATGAATATGGACTCGACATTAATATTGAGAAAACAAAAACTATGATAATTAGCAAAACAGACGATAAACCCACATTAAAGATAAGCGTAAATGGGAAAATCCTGGAACAAGTCAAGAGCTACGTATATCTTGGTCATATACGAGGAGCGTTCAGAAAGTAATGCACCACATCGTTTTTCTCAGCTAATAAAGAAGATAGAAGCATGAAATTTTTCACACTTCAAATATGGCATGTGCCAATTGTGTGCACCAAATTGCACTGTAACCGGCCAAATAATACGTCTGCCCTAAACCGTTGAAATGGAGCGTGTTAGCAACTTGCGTTATAAGCAGCGAATTGTAATATATGACTTTCTCGTTGCAGAGAAGGAAACTGTTGTGAACATTCACAAGCGTCTATGTGATGTGTATGGAAGTTTTGCAGTCGACAGGAGTACAATCAGTCGCTCTGTTCAGAGAATCAAAGAATCAGGAAGTGGAGATACGGAGCTGCTTGATCGGCCGCGCTGTTGACGTCCTGCCACATCCACCAAAGCAGAAATGTTGAAATACGCTGAGGGCATTATTCTTACTGATAGGCGAATCACTACTCAACAATTGGCCTTACAGCGTTCAGTCAGCATTGGTAGTGCACATGCAGTTATAAAAACTCTCGGATTTTCTAAGGTTTGCGCAAGATGGGTTCCTCGAAGTCTCACAATTCCCACCGATTGCGAAGGAAAGCAATTTCTTCTGAATTGTTGGAGCGTTTCAATGCTGATGGAGAGAACTATTTGGCTAAGATCGTTACAGGTGACGAAACCTGGGCACATCATTTTGAACCTGAGACAAAAAGACAGTCAATGGAGTGGCATCATCCGCAATCACCACGAAGAAAGAAATTCAAGACAATTCCTTCAGCTGGAAAGGTCATGATCACTGTCTTTTGGGACACTGAAGGTGTGATACTTGTGGACGTTATGCCAAGAGGAGAGACAATCAATTCGTAAGCTTACATTAATACATTGAAAAAACTCAATCAACGTTTTCGCAGAGTTCGGCCGTACAAGAATCCAGCAGACCTGCTTCTCCTTCACGACGATGCGCGACCTCACACAAGTCTGGCAACACGGGAAGCAATCACCAAATTGGGTTGGACTGTACTACCCCATGCTCCCTATAGTCCCGATTTGGCACCCTCTGATTTTCATCTATTTGGTCCACTTAAAGATGCACTCTGTAGGACAAGGTTTGAAGATGATGAAGGGGTGATTCATGCAGAGAAGAAATGGCTACATGATCAAGACAAAATCTGGTACGGGCTAGGAATACATGCACATGTTTCGCGCTGGCGTAAAGCCGTACAAGTTGATGGGGATTATGTTGAATAATACCGATGTTTACATGACATATCCATGCATATTGTGTATAAATTTCATGCTTTTTGAATAAACAGCTCCTGAGAAAAACGATGTGGTGCATTACTTTCTGAATGCCCCTCGTAATAACAGAAGATGGCAGATGTGACACAGAAATCAAGAAGAGAATAGGAATGGCCAAGGCTACATTCAACAACATGAAACATATACTGACATCAAAACAGTTATCTCACAAATTAAAACTGAGAATCATAAAGTGTTATATATTTTCTGCATTTCTGTATGGGGCAGAAACATGGACGATGTATAAGCATTTGGAAGAAAGAATTGAGGCTCTTGAAATGTGGATATATAGAAGAATGGGGCGTATCTCATGGAAAGAGAAGAAAACAAATAAGGAGGTCCTAGAAAATCTAGGTATGAAAAGAGAACTAATGAAGGAGATCAAAGTTCGGCAGCTAAAGTACTTTGGCCACATAAAAAGGCATAACACCCTGCAGAAGACTATAATTGAAGGGAGAGTTGAAGGCAAACGTGCAAAGGGAAGACAGCGCTATAAGTGGGAAGATAACATCAAGAGATGGACAGGGAAGAGCCTATCAGAGTGCACCACCAAGACAAGAGACAGAAGACGTTGGAGATCCTTTACAGCCAACCTTCGTTGTGGAGATGGCAGATGATGATGATGATATTTGAAGAACCCTCTTGGATGGCGGGGAATACACAGTATGCCACGCACTTCTTCCTCCTAGCTTGGGATCAGATGTTGTTATCCTTTAAATGCAAGCACAGCTGGAGAAACTGGAGCTCATGACTTCACCTCAACACGTTTCGGAATGGCAAAAAAGGCACAGGAAAAGCCTAGATCTACAGTGTAGATAATACCAAGGAGTCTTCAACTTGGTATTGGCTGCTAAAGAGCGAGGAGCTCAGATATTCTAGTTAAACAACAACAACAACAACAACAACAACAACAACAACAACAACAACAACAAGAATGTGGAGTGTGAATGAGTGCTAGTTGACAAGTGCGCGTGTGTTAGACATAATATCATTTCACAAGTAAATTCTCGTGCATGTGTGCGTGAGGGTGTTACTTCTTGAGCACATTCTCGGGTTTCAATGTGTGTGCGTGTGTGTGTGTATGTCTGTGCACGCGACAGAAAGAGACGGGTTTCATAACTGTCTTCCCTCTCGTTTACCTTTCCCCTCTTTTGGCTGAACTTATGACTGACTCTAGTAGAGCACATAACTTTCATAGCAATACTACAGACCTCGGATTGGGAACATTTTCGTCACCTCTAATTCGGAATTTGAGTTGTTAGGACAACACTCTGCCCCACTCACGCCCTTGACCTTGGCCCTCCCTGCCAGGTTCTTGTACAAGATGAAGCTAATTAGAGGCAGTGACACCGGATTAAGATGAATATAACGCCGTCTCTTTCTGTTCCAACATTTCTGTCTATCCCGATTCGTTCGTTTAGGAAGCCAATCTGGCGCTATTTAAAGTCGCCCTGGTCGCTGACAGTTTGAAAATTAAGCTAATTAGAAAGAATCGTATCGATCCACTTAGACTCTTTACACGTTTTTAATGAATCAGCCTGGTCCCTCGTCTTGGGGCTCTGTTCTGCTTCCATTAGGATGATGTCCAAAGCTAGTGGCCATTATGCACTCTATAAAAGAGAAAACATATTTTGCCATCTGAGGTTCATTCATTCAGTTATTAGCTCCCCAAGGAGCACATGCCTTTAACAAACGTATGCCACATCACCCTGCCACATGCCATCAGGTCAAGGTCTCCCCACGTCTTCCTCGTCATTGTTATTGATGTCTCCAACTCTCTTCATTCATAAACATCACACCACAATGTCTTTTATATTTAGATATCCGCCCTAATATAACCACGAACCTTGTGTCTAGTTTGAACGAAAAGGACCTCGCCACAACGAGGCAAAAGTTCTATTAAAAGTACTACTCCAGCTTTCTTCTCAAAGTGTTGTTCGGTATACCTCAGATTCTCTTTCCTTGGAGATTCCAGAACAAAGACTGCCTTGTAATGTTATCAACATGCTTTCTTAGTACGTGTCATATCCATCTCTGTTTATCTGGTGTGAGTTTTCTTCGCCGTTGTTACGTGCAGTCTTTGATATCTTACAATATTATACATAGGTAATTTTTTAGTGCTTAAGGGAAAGTCATTATTGAGTTACTTCCCTTGAACTCCGCGGATAAATACATTTTACTGCGATTTATTCGTTGTTTGGGTAATAATAGATTGTTCTTGCTTCAGAATATCTATGGCCTGAATTTATGTGTATTGTTTGTCTGAGTAGGACAAGTCTGTCTTATATCTGTATATCTTTACATATCTAAGTCGAACTATATGTTCTGTTGTCTCTAGAGAGGTCAAAGGCTATTCGGCGGATGTGTGGCTTGAGTGGTGTGATTTGGCTTCGTCCTGATAGGGACTGTGTGTGTGTTTTGCTATGTCGGCTTGATGCCTTGAAAAAGTGATCTCAGTGGTTTTGGGGAAAGTGATAGTCGTCTAGACCTATCGTGTATGCTTTACCCCAGTGTTTATTCATCTTGCCAAGGAATGGCAGTTTCATATTCCCTCTACCAAGGTAATCAAAGATACTCTTATGAACTCTCGATCGAAGCCACCATTGTCGATAATTACGATTTGAATGTTTAAGAGAATATATTTGACTCGATGAAAAACGACTTCGATTCCTAGCAGCACTATATTCTGTAGAATGCAGTCTATTGTTCATGACCAAATCTACAGAGCAACGAAATGTTGTATGAATGACTAACTTTAGAACAGATTCATTATCTGTATTCAAACGTGAGTGACAGTTCACGAGTGGAGCCATCTTGGAACCAAAACATGTAGGACTTTCAAGAAGAGAAAAGGGATGCCCGTATTATCGCTTGATCAGTCCAGAGATCACTGCTACACATGAGAACCCATTGTTAGCGGTTCAATATTATTATATGGAAAAATATGTGCTGAACATTATGTTGAAGAATCGTTGCTAAACGAGATTAGGTTTAGAAGTCATCTGAAATATTGTTTACAAGCTGACGTGCTCAGTCAGTGACGTCAGATGATATATGTATGGGCGATACTGAGTGCTTGGCTATTGACAGTCCATTATACCATTATTCTACATGAGTGCCCATGTAACATTGCAAGACCATTTGTCCACTGTACTATGATGTATTATGGCAACCTGTGATTTGTCACTATCTGTGCTGTCGAGTGTGTACGTCCAATTAAACTTTAGAAAAGGTACACAGTCGTTGGTGTCGATGACTTCCGGTCATACATGAGTGTGAGAAGAGAACATTTGTCAACAACACGAACCCTTATCATCATTCGCACATTATACACTCCATCCATGTCTACACAACACTGCGTAGGTCAAGTTGACATTCCATACACTACAGTGGGGCAGGCAACACCATAGGGATCTTGTCAACTGATGATGATAGACGCCTGTCTTCCCGCCTAGGAGTGTTCTGGTGTACTTTATCAACATATATTATATCCAACTAAATATCAACTTTATCAACTGGTGGCCAGCTTTCTGGGTTTGACCTCGCAGAAATTCAGAAGTCAACAGATTACCGATACCAGACCGTTTCCTGTGGCTGATACGACACACTTGCAGTATTGGTTTGCTCTTTGTCAACGCTTCGTCACGTGACCTGTCAAGTGAATGCAGTATGTAGGTCAGCGTTGTTGACATTTTTTACATTAGACATTATAGAGTTTCACAGAACAGTTGGATCAATTCTTGTCAGTGTTAACAGAAAGACAGTATTTGTGAACTAAGAAGTCCTGGTTTCATCGATGGATCTTCTTGTTTGCCATATATGAACTTTAATATTTAAGGCCAGAATGTTTAATTGAATAAAGTGGCAGTTTGTTTGTTTTCATGAAAAATAACTTTGCCATTACTGTAAGACTGAGCCTATTTTGCAACACATACTATCATACACATAATTTATATATATTTATGTTTACATGTTATTTGTTTGTATAGTATGTTAGTTTCTATGTCAGCGGGTTGTGTTTAAGGTTGGGCGGCGTCCTCACAACAGAGTATCCCACGTCATAGAGGGTCCGTTGTGGGCGTTTTCTATAGGTGCAATTTTCTTGATTGAAAATTTGCTGCGACAACTGTTGCTTTTGTGTTAGCTGTGAAGTCTGTAATTATTGTTATTTTTGTAATATTTCTTTGTTCTTTAGTTTTGTTTTGATTTGTTTGTAATTTGTTGGTCTAACCTTTTCTATCTTTCAGTTCTATTCATAATTTATATTCATATATTGTGACGTCATTTGTGTTGTTATTCTTTGCAGATTCAGTGATTATCTTCATTGATTTCCCTATTTGATTTATTTTGATTTCTGCAAACGTTCTTGTATTGTCAGTCCTATTTGTACTTTATGTATTCTGTTGGTTGACATATGTTTTATATGGGTATATTTCATAAGACACAATTGCCTGTGCACTGCACTTGGATTATGGTATAGACCAGTACCTGATTATTATTACTATTATACAAGACCTTATTAAAGGCTTGTGACCCACAGATATTGGGATAGTATACTGATTAATCAGGTCATTGAGAACTTGGGGTATTATTATTGATTCAGGTGATTAGTATTTTTGTTAGGCATCATGTCTACTCTAGATTATTTCATTACTCAAGGGAAAGCTCTTGATAAGACTGGTCAACAATTAGAACAATGGGCAGTTGCTCAATATGACAAAGCATTAGCTGCAGAAGAGAAAAGATTAGCTGCAGAAGAAAGAAAAGCTATGGCGGAAGAGAAAAGATTAGAAAAAGAAGCTGAGGCTGCTGCTGAACAAAAGAAATTGCAGATGCAGGTAGAGGAAAGGAGATTTGAAGCTGAACAAAAAAAATTGGAAAGAGAAGCTGCGGCTGAACAAAAAAGATTAGACAGTGAAGCTGAACAAAAAAGATTAGACAGTGAAGCTGAACAAAAAAGATTAGACAGGGAAGCTGAACAAAAAAGATTAGAAAGAGAAGCTGCGGCTGAACAAAAAAGATTAGACAGGGAGGCTGAACAAAAAAAGATTAGATGCTGAAGAGAAAAAAGCAATAAGAGAACATGAATTTGAGTTGGAGAAATTGAGATTGACAAGTATGAGTAATGTTAATCAGGCATCTAGTGGTAATGGTAAACCTTCTACTTACAAGGTTAAGGTTCCACCGTTCAATCAGTCCAGTGACGATATTACATTCTGGCTGGATAGATTTGAACGTTCTTGTCGTACACATAATGTGGATAAATCACAATACGCTAATCAATTATCAGAAAACTTGAAAGGTGAATCTTTGACTAGATTATGCCTTGTAGGAGAAGCAGATAAGGATAATTATGATGTCATTAGGGCGGCTTTGATAAAAAAATATCAGCTAAGTGAGGAAGGCTATCGCCTTTTATTTAAGACGATGGTACCTGAGACGGGGGTAGAATTCTCAGAATTCACTGCAAAGGCACGTCTCACAGTTGATCGTTGGATTGAGCTTTCCAAAACAGAAAAAAACGTATGAAGGACTTATGGATTTGTTGCTCAGAGATAAGATTATGTCATGTGTGAACAAACCTTTCCTTGAATTTATACATGAGCGTAAACCTAAATCTCTAAAAGAAATGGAAGAATATTGTTCCCAATATGTCACTGCACACCCCGACGTGACTTTTGGCAACACTAAGATTAAGGAGAGTATGCCAGTTGCTTCAGCAACACCATACAATCCCAATTATTCACACAGATTTCAGGGACCTCAAAACAGATTTGAAAAAAAAGGTAACCATAATAGTTATCAAAACCAAGGTAACCAATCATTTCAGGGTTCTTCTTCAAAGAACTGGAGACGACCTGATAGCTCTCGACACAGGGGTGGTCATAATTATAGGAATTTCCGTAGAGGAAGTAATTATAGAAACTATCAGGGTTATCCGTCTTGGAGTCAACAAGATCATAATTACAGAGATACTCATTATAATGAATATGATAATGGTAACCAAGGGTACTATGACTCAAACCCAAATAGGGGTTACAATAGAGGTAACAATAACTACAGAGGTGATAATAACCGAGGTAGATCTCAATACAAAAGACATAAACCACATTTTCAGGCAAACTCTGCACAACAAGAGTCCCATGAAGCCTATAAACAGAGTAAAGATAATAATGATGCTAGTAATATGGCATGTGCCGCTTTTGATTTTGGGAGAGCATCTCAGTGCCCCCAATGCAAAACGTTATTTGAGCCAACCACAGTGACTACTTTAAGCTGTGGCCATCCTCTTCCTGCTCTTCCAGCATCAGTCGCGCATGATGGAAGAGGGTCTCTTGTCTTACATAAGGGTTTAGTGAATAACAATCCAGTCTCTGTGCTATTTGATTCTGGATGCACCACAATTGGTGTTAGGCAGTCACTCGTAGATCCTTCCCGTGCCACTGGACAAGTAGTCAAATGTGTAACATTTGGCGGCACAGTAGAGAAATACTCTACCGCTATCATTAGGATTGCTACTCCTTTCTTTACAGGAGATGTACACGCATGTCTTCTTCCGAATCCGATCGCTGACCTCATCATCGGTCGCATTCATGGAGTCAAGGAATGTACTCCGCAACAAATTTCCACTTGGGAAAGGCAAAACATGCAGATTGCTAACGCTGTAGTCACTAGAGCTCAGGCTCTTAATGTGCCTCAAACTTCATCTACTGAAGATAATGAAGTGCATAACCAAGATAATCCCTTGGTAATTTCTCGTGACTCGTTTATAAAACAGCAAGAAGATGATCCCACTCTGAAGAAATTCTTCATTCTTGCAACTAAAGGTGATCCGAATAAGGACACAAGTCGTAAATCGTGGATTACAAAGAAGAATGGCGTACTTGTACGTATGGTTCAAGACTCCATTACGTCAAGTCATTCTCAAATCCTGGTTCCCAAGAATTTGAGAGTTAAAATTTTGCAGCACGCTCACGACTCTCAGTGTGCTGGACACATGGGTTTTTCCCGTACTAAGTCAAGAGTCCTTGCGGCTTTCTTTTGGCCATTGGTAAACAAGGACATACGGATTTATTGTCAATCTTGTAAAGTATGTCAGGAAGTTAAATCCAAAGGTCCACGGCATGCTGCACCCATTCAGGCGGCGGACATTCCTATTCGGCCGTTTCAAAAAATGGCCATAGACATTATTGGTCCATTTAAGATCAAGTCTGCCAGAGGACATCAGTTTATCTTGACGTGTGTTGATATGTGCACACGTTGGCCAGAGGCTATTCCTCTGAAGAGCATTACTACTGCTGATATTGCAGATGCTCTTTGGCTTATATTTTCTCGTCTGGGGTTCCCCGGAGAGATATTGTCAGACCATGGCACCCAACTAATATCAGATACCATGTCTCAAGTAATGTCTACCCTGCAGATAGATAGATCTTTAAGTAGTATCTACCATCCAATGTCTAATGGTATGGTCGAACGCCTTAATAGAACACTTAAAAACTTACTGGGGAAGATAACTGAGGATCATCCTCAAGACTGGGACAGAGTTTTACCTGCGGCCCTCTTCGCTTACAGAGAGGTACCCAATGAACATACGGGATTTTCTCCCTTTGAACTCGTCTTTGGCGCGCGTCCGCGTGGCCCTATGTCGTTGCTTCACGATCTCATAACATCTGACAATATTGACGATGACACAAAGTCATCCTACGAATATGTCATCGCGTTGAGACAAAAGATTATCGAAGCATGCAAATTAGCAACTTCTTCTTCTGAATTTGCGAAACAGAAGGCAAGGCAATTTGCCAATAAGAAGAGATGCTTACGACAACTTTGTCCTGGTGACAAAGCATTTGTATTACTACCTTGTAGGGAAAACAGATTACTTATTTCTTGGAAAGGTCCGTACGATATAATATCGAAAATTTCCGATGTCGACTATATTGTCGATATTGATGGGAAGCATAAAACCTTCCACATCAATATGCTTACTGAATTCCATGAACGTCCGGATTATTTGCAACCCATTTTCCAAGCAACGGACAATTCTCCAGTACCACATGGTCATTACTCATCACTGTCCGTGATACAGGATGAGGAAACAAGTTTTTCAGATGTAAATCTTCCTCTTCCAATGATCCCACTTCATTCCAGTGAATCATGGAAGAACGTTACTGTCTCTCCTGATTTGTCTCTAGGAGAACAGCGACAAGTTTCAACTATGTTGCAAACATTTCAGGATGTACTCACTGACATCCCTGGACAAACTAATGTCATTCAACATGACATTGTGCTAACTGACCATACTCCTATTAGGGTTAGACCTTATCCTATACCTATACATTTCCAAGCACAGGTCGAGAAAGAGTTGGATGTGATGATAGATTTGAAAATAATCGAACCATCCACCTCTGCGTATTCTTCGCCGATGGTTATTGTGCGTAAAAAAGACAATAACATACGTCTTTGCGTTGACTATCGAAAATTGAATCAAGTAACGAAGTTCGATGCCGAACCTATGCCTTTACTGGAAGAGCTACTTACTCGACTCTCCAAATCTCATTTTTTCACTAAACTTGATTTGTCTAAGGGATATTGGCAAGTTCCTTTATCTGAACGCGCCAAACCTCTCACGGCTTTTTCAACACCTAGAGGTTTGTTCCAATGGAATTTTATGCCTTTCGGTCTTATGAACGCACCAGCTACGTTCGTACGCATGATGCGCCGAATCCTATCTTATCGGTCAGATGTCATTGCATATCTAGACGACATCTGTCTTTTCAGCGATACTTGGGAAGATCACTATTCAGGGTTAGATGAATTGCTGTCTACTTTGCGTGAGCACAACCTGACAGCGAAACCCTCTAAAGCCTATATTGGTTTTAGCGAAATTTCTTTCCTAGGCCACCGAGTTGGTCATGGTTTCCTAAAGACAGAGGACCATAATACTAGTAAGATACTTAACATCTCAATCCCTAAGACTAAAAAACAGGTGAGAAGTCTGTTAGGTCTTATTCAATTTTATGGCAGATTCATTCAGAATCTATCCTCTATCATGGCACCTCTCTCAACACTTCTAAAGAAAGGTTCGCCTAATGTGGTCCACTGGTCTCAGGAATGCCAATGCTCTCTGGATAAGATTAAAACACTGTTTTCAACACCACCTATTTTAGTGCTACCCACTAAAGATAAGACATTCGTTCTTCGTAGTGACGCTTCATCCACTGGGATTGGAGCGGCACTAATGCAAGAGTACTCTGGAACTCTGCATCCTGTAATGTATATTTCCAGAAAACTTAATGCGGCAGAAAGGAATTATTCGGTTTTAGACCGTGAGCTATTAGCTATGGTTTGGTCGATCCTCAAACTACAGAGATTCCTTCTAGGCGCACATTTCATAGTAGAAACAGACCAAAAAGCTCTTACTGCTATACAGAGTAAGAATTTGAAGAGCTCGAGGTCTACTCGATATGCAATTGCTCTTCAACCTTTTCATTTCTCTGTGCGAGCTATTCGGGGATCAGATAATGTGATGGCAGACATTCTGTCAAGATGCCCACATGATTCCACATAACTATTATGGCTTAGACTTCTTGATATGTCTAGTTCTATAGTAGTTCCTTTTCTATATCATGATAGATACACATTTGTAATTTAATAATATAATGATTGTATCACTACATAGCGGTTCATGTATGTTTATTCACCGCTGTGCTTTGATGATTTTTACTTCATAAATCATAAATTTAAGATATCTAATACGTAGTGATGATATGAATTTTTTAGGCATTGTGTAATTGCCAGAATTGTATTATACTTTGATGACACCTTCCTGGAAAAATATACTTGTAGAGAAATAATTTCTCTCAGTTTATGAGACACATTCTCACCAGTCGCTCCATAAGTCGACTTAGCCTCATATTAGGCGTTATAGGTATTCCTGATATTTTCATCTGCGCATTATTCATGCGTTGTGAGCCTATTGTACGTTGCTCCTAGATGTATTTCAAAAAAAAAAAAAAATGTTCCATTTTTTTTTTTTTTCCCGGGAGGTGTGGTAAGACTGTTACGTGCAGTCTTTGATATCTTACAATATTATACATAGGTAATTTTTTAGTGCTTAAGGGAAAGTCATTATTGAGTTACTTCCCTTGAACTCCGCGGATAAATACATTTTACTGCGATTTATTCGTTGTTTGGGTAATAATAGATTGTTCTTGCTTCAGAATATCTATGGCCTGAATTTATGTGTATTGTTTGTCTGAGTAGGACAAGTCTGTCTTATATCTGTATATCTTTACATATCTAAGTCGAACTATATGTTCTGTTGTCTCTAGAGAGGTCAAAGGCTATTCGGCGGATGTGTGGCTTGAGTGGTGTGATTTGGCTTCGTCCTGATAGGGACTGTGTGTGTGTTTTGCTATGTCGGCTTGATGCCTTGAAAAAGTGATCTCAGTGGTTTTGGGGAAAGTGATAGTCGTCTAGACCTATCGTGTATGCTTTACCCCAGTGTTTATTCATCTTGCCAAGGAATGGCAGTTTCATATTCCCTCTACCAAGGTAATCAAAGATACTCTTATGAACTCTCGATCGAAGCCACCATTGTCGATAATTACGATTTGAATGTTTAAGAGAATATATTTGACTCGATGAAAAACGACTTCGATTCCTAGCAGCACTATATTCTGTAGAATACAGTCTATTGTTCATGACCAAATCTACAGAGCAACGAAATGTTGTATGAATGACTAACTTTAGAACAGATTCATTATCTGTATTCAAACGTGAGTGACAGTTCACGAGTGGAGCCATCTTGGAACCAAAACATGTAGGACTTTCAAGAAGAGAAAAGGGATGCCCGTATTATCGCTTGATCAGTCCAGAGATCACTGCTACACATGAGAACCCATTGTTAGCGGTTCAATATTATTATATGGAAAAATATGTGCTGAACATTATGTTGAAGAATCGTTGCTAAACGAGATTAGGTTTAGAAGTCATCTGAAATATTGTTTACAAGCTGACGTGCTCAGTCAGTGACGTCAGATGATATATGTATGGGCGATACTGAGTGCTTGGCTATTGACAGTCCATTATACAATTATTCTACATGAGTGCCCATGTAACATTGCAAGACCATTTGTCCACTGTACTATGATGTATTATGGCAACCTGTGATTTGTCACTATCTGTGCTGTCGAGTGTGTACGTCCAATTAAACTTTAGAAAAGGTACACAGTCGTTGGTGTCGATGACTTCCGGTCATACATGAGTGTGAGAAGAGAACATTTGTCAACAACACGAACCCTTATCATCATTCGCACATTATACACTCCATCCATGTCTACACAACACTGCGTAGGTCAAGTTGACATTCCATACACTACAGTGGGGCAGGCAACACCATAGGGATCTTGTCAACTGATGATGATAGACGCCTGTCTTCCCGCCTAGGAGTGTTCTGGTGTACTTTATCAACATATATTATATCCAACTAAATATCCAACTTTATCAGCCGTGTCCTGAGGACAGTACCATTTCGTGTGTGATCACCTGAGGATACGAATCAAAAATATGAAATTAAATAGGTCCATATGTGCCATGCACGCGTACAAGCACAAGCTCTCTCTATCTCTCTTTCTCTCACACACTCTCCGTCTCTCTCACGCAAACACACAATATTTTCATTTCAAAACACGCTATTTATTCATTTAAAAAAATGATACACAAAAGGTATGATCAGTTAATTTACACGTACACAAGATGAAACTATAATAATAGTTATGAAGTCAGTTGTCAGGAAGCAAATCGCTACATTTTAATAGTTTCATTCGTTTCATTCATTTGTTGCCCCTAAACTACCTAAGGAGCACAGGCCTTCCACATACTTATACACAGCCTTTTTGTATTCTGAAAAATGCTCAAGATCATTATGTCTTCTTTATATCTCTCATTTATGTCCGTCGTTTCTTTTCTCCGTGTGACAAAACGTCTGAACATGCTCTTTTGTGTGATCTCTTACATCTTCAGCCCTCCAGTAGTATCCTTTCTTTTTCTTCATTTTTCTCACTCATCGCTTTTATTTGGCATAAATCATGCCTTTTCATTCGAAAGTTTCATTATTTTGCTCTATGCTGGACATAGCATGGTGAAGTCTCTAACACGCCTCTCCCCTATGGCAGTATTTGCTACGGGAGTAATTCTTATCTTATTGTGTCGCATTCACGCTTCACGAAGACGTGTTAAGTTACGCCAGGTTATTAGACGGTCAACGACAGTATCACAATATCGGTCTGACCATCTTTTCAAGCGACGGGGGCTTGTTTATCCAAGGAGTTTTGAATAGAACCAGATTTGTTTGTCTGGCAAAACACACGATAACCCGTGCACGAGGCGGAACTGATGACATAAGCGCTTCCGGGTCATCCTTGCTACGCCAACATTACCGTCTGTGTGACACCTGTGGGCAGACACGAGTGATATAATCGCTTCGGGTCACTTGTTAAAACGTAATCATGGATTTATTACATTTTAGACAATATGAGTCTACAAATGGGTTGGTGAGAGTGTATGCACGACATCATTTTACCATATATGGGAGACGTGATCATTTGAAAAAATTTTCCGTGTAGGAAATATTTGGAAAGTGCCACACCCGACCTGTTTGAAATGATTGGATCTTTCTGATTAGATTCATACCATCATTGGAGGAAATATAGGCTGACAATTTCACAGTTTTATTTCTCTGTGATTTGCACGCTCGCCATGACAACATCAGACCTTCGCCAGAGTGAAGAACTAGATTCATAATTCCTAATTGTTATCCGGACCTTATATTGGAGAACCAGATAAGACTTATAAAGCACATGAAATCTCTTTCAAATTTTAACAAGGAACACCGAGACAAGAAAACTTGAAGAAACATGGAGTCATAAAAGGGAATCTATTGTAAAATTAAAGGAAATCACAGACACGTGTAAGAGAAAGATTCATCTCTTTTATTCATCAGTGCGACAAGTCTATAGCCAGGATTGGCGTAAGTTGTGATTTACATTTACTATTTTATTACTAACATGTGAACAAACATATATATGTATATATTACCATGTGAATTTTATTGTGTGAAACTCGCTATTGGATGGCAAAGTCATTTGGGGCTGGCAACCTCAGTATGTAGAATGATGATTCATGAACTACCACTGCACGGGCTGGTGATTGCTTTATTGATAGTTTCGTAAAGAGAACTAAAAGCATAAAGTAGTTCCAGGTTCCCTATGGAGCAGTGAAGAGAAGATGAAAAGAAATGATGTACATTCTAAGCATAAGACTTACATTTTCAAAGCAGTGTAAATGTCCCTATAAACATATTCACTTTAAATTAATGTAAGCTTTTACCCTTTAAACCAGTGTAAATGTCTATGTGAAAATATTCATTTTAAATTAATAGAAGTTTCAAACTTTTCAACAAGTGTAAATATAAAGGAAACATAAATGAATTTATATTGTGAAAAGGTTAAACGTACAGATAGATGTAAATGTAAAACATATTATATCTGCACGTTTAACCTTTTCATTTAAATGTAATTGATAAGGTTGATAAAGTTGGATTTTTATTCCCGTTAATGATATCCACCAAAAGATAGATATAAGTGGATGGAAGCAGACATCATCATCATCATCAGTTGATAAGATCTCTATGGTGTTGTTTGCTCCACTGTAGTGTATGGAATGTCAACTTGACCTACGCAGTGGTGTGTAGACATGGATTGAGTGTATAATGTGCGAATGATGATAAAGGTTCGTGGTGTTGACAAAAAATGTTCTTTTCTCACACTCATGTATGGCTGGAAGTCATCGACACCAACGACTGTGTACCTTTTCTAAAGTTTAATTGGACGTACACACTCGACAGCACAGATAGTGACAAATCACAGGTTGCCATAATACATCATAGTACAGTGGATAAATGGTCTTGCAATGTTACATGGGCACTCATGTAGAATAAGTGTATAATGGACTGTCAGTAGCCAAGCACTCAGTATCGCCCATACATATATATCATCTGACTTCACTGACTGAGCACGTCAGCTTATAAACAATATTTCAGATGGCTTCTAAACCTAATCTCGTCTAGCGACGATTCTTCAACATAATGTTCAGCACATATTTTTCCATATAATAATATTGAACCGCTAGCAATGGGTTCTCATGTGTAGCAGTGATCTCTGGACTGATCAAGCGATAATACGGGCATCCCTTTTCTCTTCTTAAAAGTCACTACATGTTTTGGTTCCAAGATGGCTTCACTCGTGAGCTGTCACTCACGTTTGGATACAGATAATGAATCTGTCCTAAAGTTAGTCATTCATAAAACATTTCATTGCTCTGTAGATTTGATCATGAACAATTGACTGCAATCTACAGGATATAGTGCTGCTAGGAATCGAAGTCGTTTTTCATCGAGTCAAATATATTCTCTTAGACATTCAAATCGTAACTATCGAAAATGGTGGCTTCGATCGAGAGTTCATAAGAGTATCTTTGATTACCTTGGTATAGGAATTATGAAACTGCCTTTCTTTGGCAATACGACTAAACACTGGGGTAAAGCATACACGATAGGTTTAGACAACTATCACCTTCCCCACAAATACTGAGATCACTTTTTCCCCGGCGACAGGCCGACATGGAAAACACACAGTCCCTATCAGGACGAAGCCAAATCACACCACACTCTAGCGACACATCCGCCGAATAGCCTTCGACCTCTCTAGAGACAACAGAACATATAGTTCGACTTAGATATGTAAAGATATACAGATATAAGACAGACTCGTCCTACTCAGACAAACAATACACATAAATTCAGGCCATAGATATTCTGAAGCAAGAACAATCTATTATTACCCAAACAACGAATATATCGCAGTAAAATGGATTTATCCGCGGAGTTTGATCGAAAGAGCCGACACAACTTTCAAGGGAAGTAACACAATAATGACTTTCCCTTAAGCACTATTTTGCTTTCAAAATATTTGCGAAGATAACAAGAATACCAATGTATAATATTGTAAGATATCAAAGACTGCACGTAACAGTCTTACCACACCTCCCGGGAAAAAAAAATGGAACATTTTTTTTTTCCTTTTTGAAATACATCTAGGAGCAACGTACAATAGGCTCACAACGCATGAATAATGCGCAGATGAAAATATCAGGAATACCTATAACGCCTAATATGAGGCTAAGTCGACTTATGGAGCGACTGGTGAGAATGTGTCTCATAAACTGAGAGAAATTATTTCTCTACAAGTATATTTTTCCAGGAAGGTGTCATCAAAGTATAATACAATTCTGGCAATTACACAATGCCTAAAAAAAATTCATATCATCATTTCGTATTAGATATCTTAAATTTATGATTTATGAAGAAAAAATCATCAAAGCACAGCGGTGAATAAACATCAATGAACCGCTATGTAGTGATACAATCATTATATTATTAAATTACAAATGTGTATCTATCATGATATAGAAAAGGAACTACTATAGAACTAGACATATCAAGAAGTCTAAGCCCTAATAGTTATGTGGAATCATGTGGGCATCTTGACAGAATGTCTGCCATCACATTATCTGATCCACGAATAGCTCGCACAGAGAAATGAAAAGGTTGAAGAGCAATTGCATATCGAGTAGACCTCGAGCTCTTCAAATTCTTACTCTGTATAGCAGTAAGAGCTTTTTGGTCGGTTTCTACTATGAAATGTGCGCCTAGAAGGAATCTCTGTAGTTTGAGGATCGACCAAACCATAGCTAATAGCTCACGGTCTAAAACCGAATAATTCCTTTCTGCCGCATTAAGTTTTCTGGAAATATACATTACAGGATGCAGAGTTCCAGAGTACTCTTGCATTAGTGCCGCTCCAATCCCAGTGGATGAAGCGTCACTACGAAGAACGAATGTCTTATCTTTAGTGGGTAGCACTAAAATAGGTGGTGTTGAAAACAGTGTTTTAATCTTATCCAGAGAGCATTGGCATTCCTGAGACCAGTGGACCACATTAGGCGAACCTTTCTTTAGAAGTGTTGAGAGAGGTGCCATGATAGAGGATAGATTCTGAATGAATCTGCCATAAAATTGAATAAGACCTAACAGACTTCTCACCTGTTTTTTAGTCTTAGGGATTGAGATGTTAAGTATCTTACTAGTATTATGGTCCTCTGTCTTTAGGAAACCATGACCAACTCGGTGGCCTAGGAAAGAAATTTCGCTAAAACCAATATAGGCTTTAGAGGGTTTCGCTGTCAGGTTGTGCTCACGCAAAGTAGACAGCAATTCATCTAACCCTGCATAGTGATCTTCCCAAGTATCGCTGAAAAGACAGATGTCGTCTAGATATGCAATGACATCTGACCGATAAGATAGGATTCGGCGCATCATGCGTACGAACGTAGCTGGTGCGTTCATAAGACCGAAAGGCATAAAATTCCATTGGACCAAACCTCTAGGTGTTGAAAAAGCCGTGAGAGGTTTGGCGCGTTCAGATAAAGGAACTTGCCAATATCCTTTAGACAAATCAAGTTTAGTGAAAAAATGAGATTTGGAGAGTCGAGTAAGTAGCTCTTCCAGTAAAGGCATAGGTTCGGCATCGAACTTAGTTACTTGATTCAATTTTCGATAGTCAACGCAAAGACGTATGTTATTGTCTTTTTTACGCACAATAACCATCGGCGAAGAATATGCAGAGGTGGATGGTTCGATTATTTTCAAATCTATCATCTCATCCAACTCTTTCTCGACCTGTGCTTGAAAATGTATAGGTATAGGATAAGGTCTAACCCTAATAGGAGTATGGTCAGTTAGAACAATGTCATGTTGAATGACATTCGTTTGTCCAGGGATGTCAGTGAGTACATCCTGAAATGTTTGCAACATAGCTGAAACTTGTCGCTGTTCTCCTAGAGACAAATCAGGAGAGACAGTAACGTTCTTCCATGATTCACTGGAATGAAGTGGGATCATTGGAAGAGGAAGATTTACATCTGAAAAACTTGTTTCCTCATCCTGTATCACGGACAGTGATGAGTAATGACCATGTTGTACTGGAGAATTGTCCGTTGCTTGGAAAATGGGTTGCAAATAATCCGGACGTTCATGGAATTCAGTAAGCATATTGATGTGGAAGGTTTTATGCTTCCCATCAATATCGACAATATAGTCGACATCGGAAATTTTCGATATTATATCGTACGGACCTTTCCAAGAAATAAGTAATCTGTTTTCCCTACAAGGTAGTAATACAAATGCTTTGTCACCAGGACAAAGTTGTCGTAAGCATCGCTTCTTATTGGCAAATTGCCTTGCCTTCTGTTTCGCAAATTCAGAAGAAGAAGTTGCTAATTTGCATGCTTCGATAATTTTTTGTCTCAACGCGATGACATATTCGTAGGATGACTTTGTGTCATCGTCAATATTGTCAGATGTTATGAGATCGTGAAGCAACGACATAGGGCCACGCGGACGCGCGCCAAAGACGAGTTCAAAGGGAGAAAATCCCGTATGTTCATTGGGTACCTCTCTGTAAGCGAAGAGGGCCGCAGGTAAAACTCTGTCCCAGTCTTGAGGATGATCCTCAGTTATCTTCCCCAGTAAGTTTTTAAGTGTTCTATTAAGGCGTTCGACCATACCATTAGACATTGGATGGTAGATACTACTTAAAGATCTATCTATCTGCAGAGTAGACATTACTTGAGACATGGTATCTGATATTAGTTGGGTGCCATGGTCTGACAATATCTCTCCGGGGAACCCCAGACGAGAAAATATAAGCCAAAGAGCATCTGCAATATCAGCAGTAGTAATGCTCTTCAGAGGAATAGCCTCTGGCCAACGTGTGCACATATCAACACACGTCAAGATAAACTGATGTCCTCTGGCAGACTTGATCTTAAATGGACCAATAATGTCTATGGCCATTTTTTGAAACGGCCGAATAGGAATGTCCGCCGCCTGAATGGGTGCAGCATGCCGTGGACCTTTGGATTTAACTTCCTGACATACTTTACACGATCGACAATAAATCCGTATGTCCTTGTTTACCAATGGCCAAAAGAAAGCCGCAAGGACTCTTGACTTAGTACGGGAAAAACCCATGTGTCCAGCACACTGAGAGTCGTGAGCGTGCTGCAAAATTTTAACTCTCAAATTCTTGGGAACCAGGATTTGAGAATGACTTGACGTAATGGAGTCTTGAACCATACGTACAAGTACGCCATTCTTCTTTGTAATCCACGATTTACGACTTGTGTCTTTATTCGGATCACCTTTAGTTGCAAGAATGAAGAATTTCTTCAGAGTGGGATCATCTTCTTGCTGTTTTATAAACGAGTCACGAGAAATTACCAAGGGATTATCTTGGTTATGCACTTCATTATCTTCAATAGATGAAGTTTGAGGCATATTAAGAGCCTGAGCTCTAGTGACTACAGCGTTAGCAATCTGCATGTTTTGCCTTTCCCACGTGGAAATTTGTTGCGGAGTGCATTCCTTGACTCCATGAATGCGACCGATGATGAGGTCAGCGATCGGATTCGGAAGAAGACATGCGTGTACATCTCCTGTAAAGAAAGGAGTAGCAATCCTAATGATAGCAGTAGAGTATTTCTCTAATGTGCCGCCAAATGTTACACATTTGACTACTTGTCCAGTGGCACGGGAAGGATCTACGAGTGACTGCCTAACACCAATTGTGGTGCATCCAGAATCAAATAGCACAGAGACTGGATTGTTATTCACTAAACCCTTATGTAAGACAAGAGAACCTCTTCCATCATGCGCGACTGATGCTGGAAGAGCAGGAAGAGGATGGCCACAGCTTAAAGTAGACACTGTGGTTGGCTCAAATAACGTTTTGCATTGGGGGCACTGAGATGCTCTCCCAAAATCAAAAGCGGCACATGCCATATTACTAGCATCATTATTATCTTTACTCTGTTTATAGGCTTCATGGGACTCTTGTTGTGCAGAGTTTGCCTGAAAATGTGGTTTATGTCTTTTGTTTTGAGATCTACCTCGGTTATTATCACCTCTGTAGTTATTGTTACCTCTATTGTAACCCCTATTTGGGTTTGAGTCATAGTTCCCTTGGTTACCATTATCATATTCATTATAATGAGTATCTCTGTAATTATGATCTTGTTGACTCCAAGACGGATAACCCTGATAGTTTCTATAATTACTTCCTCTACGGAAATTCCTATAATTATGACCACCCCTGTGTCGAGAGCTATCAGGTCGTCTCCAGTTCTTTGAAGAAGAACCCTGAAATGATTGGTTACCTTGGTTTTGATAACTATTATGGTTACCTTTTTTATCAAATCTGTTTTGAGGTCCCTGAAATCTGTGTGAATAATTGGGATTGTATGGTGTTGCTGAAGCAACTGGCATACTCTCCTTAATCTTAGTGTTGCCAAAAGTCACGTCGGGGTGTGCAGTGACATATTGGGAACAATATTCTTCCATTTCTTTTAGAGATTTGGGTTTACGCTCATGTATAAATTCAAGGAAAGGTTTGTTCACACATGACATAATCTTATCTCTGAGCAACAAATCCATAAGTCCTTCATACGTTTTTTATGTTTTGGAAAGCTCAATCCAACGATCAACTGTGAGACGTGCCTTTGCAGTGAATTCTGAGAATTCTACACCCGTCTCAGGTACCATCGTTTTAAATAAAAGGCGATAGCCTTCCTCACTTAGCTGATATTTTTTTTATCAAAGCCGCCCTAATGACATCATAATTATCCTTATCTGCTTCTCCTACAAGGCATAATCTAGTCAAAGATTCACCTTTCAAGTTTTCTGATAATTGATTAGCGTATTGTGATTTATCCACATTATGTGTACGACAAGAACGTTCAAATCTATCCAGCCAGAATGCAATATCGTCACTGGACTGATTGAACGGTGGAACCTTAACCTTGTAAGTAGAAGGTTTACCATTACCACTAGATGCCTGATTAACATTACTCATACTTGTCAATCTTAATTTCTCCAACTCAAATTCATGTTCTCTTATTGCTTTTTTTTCTTCAGCCTCTCTGTCTAATCTTTTTTGTTCAGCTTCCCTGTCTAATCTTTTTTGTTCAGCTTCCCTGTCTAATCTTTTTTGTTCAGCTTCACTGTCTAATCTTTTTTGTTCAGCCGCAGCTTCTCTTTCCAATTTTTTTTTGTTCAGCTTCAAATCTCCTTTCCTCTACCTGCATCTGCAATTTCTTTTGTTCAGCAGCAGCCTCAGCTTCTCTTTCTAATCTTTTCTCTTCCGCCATAGCTTTTCTTTCTTCTGCAGCTAATCTTTTCTCTTCTGCCATAGCTCTTCTCTCTTCTGCAGCTAATGCTTTGTCATATTGAGCAACTGCCCATTGTTCTAATTGTTGACCAGTCTTATCAAGGGCTTTCCCTTGGGTAATGAAGTATTCTAATGTAGCCATGATGTCTAACAATAATACTAATCACCTGAATCAATAATAATACCACAAGTTCTCAATGACTTGATTAATCAGTATACTATCCCAATATCTGTGGGTCACAAGCCTTTAATAAGGTCTTGTATAATAGTAATAATAATCAGGTACTGGTTTATACCATAATCCAAGTGCAGTGCACAGGCAATTGTGTCTTATGAAATATACCTATATAAAACATATGTCAACCAACAGAATACATAAAGTACAAATAGGACTGACAATACAAGAACGTTTGCAGAAATCAAAATAAATCAAATAGGGAAATCAATGAAAATAATCACTGAATCTGCAAAGAATAACAACACAAATGACGTCACAATATATGAATATAAATTGTGAATAGAACTGAAAGATAGAAAAGGTTAGACCAACAAATTACAAACAAATCAAAACAAAACTAAAGAACAAAGAAATATCACAAAAATAACAATAATTACAGACTTCACAGCTAACACAAAAGCAACAGTTGTCGCAGCAAATTTTCAATCAAGAAAATTGCACCTATAGAAAACGCCCACAACGGACCCTCTATGACGTGGGATATTCTGTTGTGAGGATGCCGCCCAACCTTAAACACAACCCGCTGACATAGAAACTAACATACTATACAAACAAATAACATGTAAACATAAATATATATAAATTATGTGTATGATAGTATGTGTTGCAAAATAGGCTCAGTTTTACAGTAATGGCAAAGTTATTTTTATGAAAATAAACAAACTGCCACTTTATTCAATTAAACATTCTGGCCTTAAATATTAAAGTTCATATATGGAAAACAAGAAGATCCATCGATGAAAATAGGACTTCTTAGTTCACTCATACTGTCTTCCTGTTAACATTGACAAGAATTGATCCAACTGTTCTGTGAAACTCTATAATGTCTAATGTAAAAAATGTCAACAACGCTGACCTACATACTGCATTCACCTGACAGGTCACGTGACGAAGTGTTGACAAAGAGCAAACCAATACTGCAAGTGTGTCGTATCAGCCACAGGAAACGGTCTGGTATCGGTAATCTGTTGACTTCTGAACTTCTGCGAGGTCAAACCCAGAAAGCTGGTCCACCAGTTGATAAGGTTGATAAAGTTGGATTTTTATTCCCGTTAATGATATCCACCAAAAGATAGATATAAGTGGATGGAAGCAGACATCATCATCATCATCAGTTGATAAGATCTCTATGGTGTTGTTTGCTCCACTGTAGTGTATGGAATGTCAACTTGACCTACGCAGTGGTGTGTAGACATGGATTGAGTGTATAATGTGCGAATGATGATAAAGGTTCGTGGTGTTGACAAAAAATGTTCTTTTCTCACACTCATGTATGGCTGGAAGTCATCGACACCAACGACTGTGTACCTTTTCTAAAGTTTAATTTGACGTACACACTCGACAGCACAGATAGTGACAAATCACAGGTTGCCATAATACATCATAGTACAGTGGATAAATGGTCTTGCAATGTTACATGGGCACTCATGTAGAATAAGTGTATAATGGACTGTCAGTAGCCAAGCACTCAGTATCGCCCATACATATATATCATCTGACTTCACTGACTGAGCACGTCAGCTTATAAACAATATTTCAGATGGCTTCTAAACCTAATCTCGTCTAGCGACGATTCTTCAACATAATGTTCAGCACATATTTTTCCATATAATAATATTGAACCGCTAGCAATGGGTTCTCATGTGTAGCAGTGATCTCTGGACTGATCAAGCGATAATACGGGCATCCCTTTTCTCTTCTTGAAAGTCACTACATGTTTTGGTTCCAAGATGGCTTCACTCGTGAGCTGTCACTCACGTTTGGATACAGATAATGAATCTGTCCTAAAGTTAGTCATTCATAAAACATTTCATTGCTCTGTAGATTTGATCATGAACAATTGACTGCAATCTACAGGATATAGTGCTGCTAGGAATCGAAGTCGTTTTTCATCGAGTCAAATATATTCTCTTAGACATTCAAATCGTAACTATCGAAAATGGTGGCTTCGATCGAGAGTTCATAAGAGTATCTTTGATTACCTTGGTATAGGAATTATGAAACTGCCATTCCTTGGCAATACGACTAAACACTGGGGTAAAGCATACACGATAGGTTTAGACAACTATCACCTTCCCCACAAATACTGAGATCACTTTTTCCCCGGCGACAGGCCGACATGGAAAACACACAGTCCCTATCAGGACGAAGCCAAATCACACCACACTCTAGCGACACATCCGCCGAATAGCCTTCGACCTCTCTAGAGACAACAGAACATATAGTTCGACTTAGATATGTAAAGATATACAGATATAAGACAGACTCGTCCTACTCAGACAAACAATACACATAAATTCAGGCCATAGATATTCTGAAGCAAGAACAATCTATTATTACCCAAACAACGAATAAATCGCAGAAAAATGGATTTATCCGCGGAGTTTGATCGAAAGAGCCGACACAACTTTCAAGGGAAGTAACACAATAATGACTTTCCCTTAAGCACTATTTTGCTTTCAAAATATTTGCGAAGATAACAAGAATACCAATGTATAATATTGTAAGATATCAAAGACTGCACGTAACAGTAATGTAAAGCTAACGCTATTCAGTTTAAATGTAAAGGAAGATTTATCTCGAGGGATTAAATTTAATTCTCATCGAGGGTAAATTCTGACATGGGATGGTAGAATAGAAGAAAAATAAGGGGGGCGGGGGGGGGGGAGGGGGGGGGGGGGGGGGGGGGGGGGGGGGGGGGCCGCACATAACTGTGTCGGAAAAATAAGAGGGTCTTATAGACAGACGCAGAACCAACTTTGCCGTTTCTCCTTGACGTTCTTGGAACGTGCAGCGCCTGAACTTTGACCAGAGACGAGCGAGAGCAGAGTAAAAGGAACTAACCCAGCGGGAGAAGAAACTACCATTGGCAGCTAAGTGAAAATATCCGCTGCCAAAAGTGACCTCCTTTATTCAGTTAAATCCCATTCAAGTGATGAAATCCTTTTCATAACTGTCGTAGTTGAGTTGGAGTGTAGAGTATTTGTCGAGTTGGACAACATTAGCGAAATCGACAAGGGATAGTGACTGACAGAGTTATAGATTACACTTTAGATAAGGTGTAAATAGGAGATGGACTTGAGACAACCTGGAAGAAGATTTATTCAAAGGATCTCTCTCTCCAGGCCTCAACTCACTTTTACTGTCTAAGCATCTCCGGCTCTCACTCTTTTCTCTTATCATACATAGAGATTCTAGTAAAGAGCTAAAAATAAAAATATGGATGAAAAGGGTCGGGAACAGCGCATTAATAAATGTGTAAACTTTATTAAAGAAGAAAAGCATGGAATTAATGCATATCATCACAACAACATAAAATTACATCAATAATCATCAATAACCAAAATATGCAAAATACACCAATAACCACACACACACCACCATTCATAAAACCTGTAGAACACAGAGAGATGAAATAACTGAGTGTCAGTCCGTCCGCTTTCGGGACCATATGAAATATGCTCCAGTAAGTGGTTTTTTCGTACATATCCTCCATGGGTGATGGAATTAACCTGAATAAAATCACTGTATAGGCGCTATCATTGGTGATTCCTCCCTAATTGCGCGAGGTGGTCTGGAAGACTCTATCCATAGATGGCTGCTCATACGTGCGAGGTTTTAAGTATCCAGAAAATACACCAGAAGAAGTCACTTGAGGACAAAAAAAGTCCCAGGCGCGCTTATCCGGCGCAAGGCTCCGCTTGGCTGTAAATGCTGTTTAAACTGGTTTGGCTGTGGTTTGCTGAGTGCCCCGTTTAGGCACAAAAAAGGCGGGTGATATGGAATTCTGCTATAGGCATGCTGGGCGGGTTTGATATTCTGGAAGCCTCGATGCTCTGGCTGGTAATCCAATAGGCGAGTAGAGAGCTACTACTGCATTTGGCGATTCCAGATTTTGCGTTGGCTCCGTTGCACTGCGTGAGCTTAACTTGGCGTTGACAAAAAGGGGTTTTGATTCAGGAACGGGGTTGACGATTCGTGACGCTAGCGGTATTCAGAAACCCTCTAGATCGAAGAGTCTGCTCCAGCGATTCGGTTATCCCTGAAACTGAGACCCAAAAGAGACACCCTTTTACTTCAAGCAAATAATAAATCACACTAACTTTATACAGAAAGTTTCGCTCCACTATGGGATTAAATTTATTGTAGTTATTGCTATGATAGTTTAGGGCTGTCTTTAACCATGTCTCCTGTTCCTTAAAAATATCAATTATCAACGCACGCCCGCATAGGCTTAATATCTTTTGTACACCCATGTAACTGTCATTAAATGTGCTGACAGCAAAATCTCCTCCTCTTCTCCCAATCTCAACATACAGGAAACCTAACCTGTAGTTACAGTTAAAAGAATATGCTTATTCATCTTACAACATTAAATGAATTTACATAAACAGATTACAGCATTTGACATTACGTAAATAAATCGTATGTCCCCTTTGGAAAATATATTAGCATTCCACAAAATGAGTACAAAGAAAATGCAATGTTCTTGCTATAATAATACAGTTGTGGCTAGATCATAAGATATAATTATATCTATGCCTGGTGACTGCTTTCAGTGAAAGTTATAGACTAGTGCCTAGCCACACAAGTAAGCATAAAATGATCCTCCCTTGCCACTAGAAATATCTATCAAAAAGGAATAAGTGACTATCTCCTATAATCCAGAGTTATTACCTGCATCTCACTATTCAGTTTTAAAGTGAACAATCCACACCTGACATTATCTTACAGAAATGACAGTTAATTTTTGCTGACTCTTAACCCAATGGTAAGCATTCGTGGACTGATTCTACGCCTAATATCTGTTATTGTAAGTTTAACATTTAACCCATGATAAACCGTAACAGTTTAAGCACCACTTAATAGGCCGTAGACAGCGCTACCTTATCACTGAATAAATTACTAGGAGAAGTCCTCAGAAATAAATTCACTTCCCTAACAGATATATATAAAAGCTAACATGAATCTAATATTATAATTATAAGATATGTCAACTCACCCCGAAAATGACTAGAACATAGGCAAACACATTCTAGTACTGTGTTAAAGTTTGCCTTATCTCATGATGGTCATCTACGGGCCAGGAAAATTTACGAATGTCTTTGTCTATTAAAACCAGTCTACTCTTATAGATCACAAGGGACGCTCCCCCCGGACACCTGGCCTGCATATTTCTACAGAAGTTCGGCGAAAGACGTAATCTAGAGTAAGACAAAAGAAATCGTGCGAAAGTTCCCCAGGTAGAGAAATGCATAACATTATGCTCTATCTTGTCTAAGGGGCGAAAACCCAAAGACTGACCGCGGGTTTGTCTCCCCCTGTTTCCAGGATGCATAATATTATGATCCGAAGCAGCGTTCTGGAAGCCAAACACAGGGACCCTTTCACTCGTGATCAAAGGCTTTAAACGTAAGAGATATTCCCCTTGTCAGACCAGGTGCGGCTTAGATAATATTATCGTTCGCTGACCGCTACAGGCCGGAACGTAACCAAACCTCGGGTGGGGTTTGAGAAGGTGAAAAAGTTTGGCCACGAAGGTAGAAAATGAAAGAAAAAGAAAATACAAAATGACGAGGAAAACCAGGACATTTAAAAAGTAATCAAATTATGGACAAGATGGTAAAATAGATTATCGGTCACGTGACAATAACTATTCAAATTATTTCTTTTAAACTGTTAAAACTTAAAGTGATTATTAAATTTTGTTATTTGTAATGTTACAAATTTAACTTCGATTTAATCCTTTTAAATGTACTTCATGTTTGTCTCAGTCAAAGTTACTAAACACACAATCTAAACAGCACTATATATATAGTATAATAATAATTCCACTGATTAAATCAGCGGTGGGGGCTTAACGAGCTAGAATAACCATTGCTTAAATTATTCATAAAAGGCGTCGGCAGATTACACAATTAACGTGCTTAGCGACAGCCAGCATTGTTTTCGCTTATCTGAATATCTTATGAAGACTCCCATGTGATAGAAGCTTTACTACTCTTCTATCGACATTTCTGCCAAGAGTAATCTTGTGTAAAAATAGACTCAATTGAAGCCTATAATAGATACTCTTGAGTTTTGGCCACTGTTGGACCACGACTGCTAAGCAGGGGAGGCAATACGTCACACCTAGGGATTCCAGAACAAGAACGGTCTGTTAATGCTATCAACATGTTTAATATCAATTAATGTATTATCTATAAATGCACGGAGCATAAAAGCTAATTACAATGCATCAGACGTTGAGAGGACATTTGTATCCATTGAATTAAAAAAGTAAAAAAAAATTTTGGCTGGTACATTTAAATTAAATTATAGACCTTTTTAACTGTGTTCCAATTTACAGTAGTTACAGAGAAAATGGTGGGTATAAAACTGTGAATGTTTTAGCTTTAAATATATTGAGGAATCGTGTTCTTGAGACTATTAGTGAACAGTGTTAATTTTATGTTTCGACTAGTTTTTTGACACAGTGAATGAAATGCTGTAACTGTATATCAAAGATATTACTGTAGATGATTCTGCCGTAGTGGACTATAGTATTAGATACTTAAATTCCCTAGGTCTTAACTTTATTAAACTGGGTGACCGGTTCCGTTCCTAGCTACCTTTGCTTTCTATAACGCAAAAAGCAGAGCCAGGCACACATTTACATATGTGTATACTGGAGCATGAAACTACCAGTTTCCAAACCACGTAATGTTCTATCGAGAAGCAAGCGCTCTAACCACATGTCCCCTCAATACTTTCATATTTAGTGATTAATATAGTGCATGAATTAGTGAAACATTTTAGTCTTATAGATTATGATGTATCCGGCAACGGGCCCTCCCAGTTTCAGGTAGCGAGGTATTGGTTATGTGTCTGTTCAGATGATGCTCTCTCCGGCAAACTCTACACCTTCGGTCGAAGAGTACTGAAAACCTAGCAGTTATAGCTGCTGTTTAAAGGCTGGAATCGAACCAAGAAGGATCAAAAATTTCATAGTGATAAAGATTCTATTATTAGAGGACAAGTCCGGGCACAACAGGCCAATCACCTGTATGTCTTAATATTTGATTGCATGTTTACCTTGAGAGCCATTGCGCTCACTGGGAAACGTCTTCACCCAACAGAAGAAGAGGAAATTTCCACGAGATGAAATGAGATGATTATGATGAAAAATATTAAAAAACAATTAGTAAAATAACTTTAAAGGTTGAGCTAAAAGTTCCATTTCCTTTTTCTTAAAATATATGGCTTTAATATGTAATGGTAAGTGTAAATGAAATATGCTGATAATTATAAAGTTATTTATCCTTAAAAATGATGTCCATGAGGGCTCATACTTAAAGTTAAAGTTAAAATTACCAAAACTCATTGACACAGATCTTGGTCAGTTCTTTGAAACTCCTTTGTTATTGCCGTTTTGAGATCCTTTAAGTTGTTAAGTTTCCAGCTACATGTCTTGTTCTTTAAATATCCGCATAAAAAATAATCTGCTGGAGTTAAATCACGAGATCTCGCAGGTCAATCAATTGAACCTCGTCTGCCAAATCCATTTGTTAGGGGATTTTCATAGCTATTTTTATGACAATAAGGGAGTAATGGGATCATAACAAGAATGTGATCTTAAACTCTGAGTTAAAACATGGTGGCTTTGAAATGTTGGAGTTTCCTGCAAAAAAATGAAATAAATAAAATTATTAAGATAATCTACTACGTATTTCTTTATCACATAATATTTTGAAATGGTAAGTGACATATGCCAGAGAAATGAGAGAAGAGAACGCTTGACAACATTCTGCCTAGAAAACAACCTAGTCATCACAAATACTCTTTTTATGCAACACCCTAGAAGACTATATACAAGGACGTCACCGGACGGAAAAAGCAAGAACCAAATAGATTACATCTTAATACAACAGAGGTGGCGATCATGTATATCATCCATCAAGACACTCCCAGGAACAGACTGTGACTCTGACCATGAACTTCTTGCCGCAAACTTCAAGATCAAACTGAGAAAAGTCATTACAAGCGACAAAGTAATACGATATGACACAAGTGTCGCGGATTGCCTCCCCTGCTTAGCAGTAGTTGTCCAACAATGGCCAAAACTCAAGAGTATCTAAATGGGTCGATAAAGGTGTTTACCTTCACACAAGATTACTCTTGGCAGAGAAGTAGATAGAAGTGTAAATGCGCTTCTATCCGAAGATAGCTTCACAAGGTAATTCAGAAGTCAAGAACCATGCGGCATAACGCATATATATATATATATAGGGGCGTTCAGAAAGTAATGCACCACATCGTTTTTCTCAGGAGCTGTTTATTAAAAAAGCATGACATTTATACACAATATACATGGATATGTCATGTAAACATCGGTATTATTCAACATAATCCCCATCAACTTGTACGGCTTTATGCCAGCGCGAAACAAGTGCATGTATTCCAAGCCCGTACCAGATTTTGTCTTGATCATGTAACCATTTCTTCGCTGCATGAATCACTCCTTCATCATCTTCAAACCTTGTCCCACAGAGTGCATCTTTAAGTGGACCAAATAGATGAAAATCAGAGGGTGCCAAATCGGGTGGATGGGGTAGTACAGTCCAACCCAATTTGGTGATTGCTTCCCGTGTTGCCAGACTTGTGTGAGGGCGCGCATTGTCGTGAAGGAGAAGCAGGTCTGCTGGATTCTTGTGCGGCCGAACTCTGCAAAAACGTTGATTGAGTTTTTTTCAATGTCTTAATGTAAGCTTGCGAATTGATTGTCTATCCTCTTGGCATAACGTCCACAAGAATCACACCTTCAATGTCCCAAAAGACAGTGATCATGACCTTTCCAGCTGAAGGAATTGTCTTAAATTTCTTTCTTCTTGGTGATTGCGGATGATGCCCCTCCATTGACTGTCTTTTTGTCTCAGGTTCAAAATGATGTGCCCAGGTTTCGTCACCTGTAACGATCTTAGCCAAAAAGTTCTCTCCATCAGCATTGAAACGCTCCAACAATTCAGAAGAAATTGCTTTCCTTTGCAATCGGTGGCCATTTGTGAGACTTCGAGGAACCCATCTTGCACAAACCTTAGAAAATCCGAGAGTTTTTATAACTGCATTTGCACTACCAATGCTGACTGACAGCTGTAAGGCCAATTGTTGAGTAGTGATTCCGCCTATCAGTAAGAATAATGCCCTCAGCGCATTTCAACATTTCTGCGTTGGTGGCTGTGGCAGGACGTCCACAGCGCGGCCGATCAAGCAGCTTCATATCTCCACTTCCTGATTCTTTGATTCTCTGAACCCAGCGACTGATTGTACTCCTGTCGACTGCAAAACTTCCATACACATCACATAGACGCTTGTGAATGTTCACAACAGTTTCCTTCTCTGCAACGAGAAATTCTATCACAATTCGCTGTTTATAACGCAAGTAGCTAACACGCTCCATTTCAACGGTTTAGGGCAGCCGTATTATTTGGCCGGTTGCAGTGCAATTTAGTGCACACAATTGGCACATGCCATATTTGAAGTGTGCAAAATTTCATGCTTCTATCTTCATTATTAGCTGAGAAAAACGATGTGGTGCATTACTTTCTTAACGCCTCTCGTATATGTATATATATATATATATATATATATATATATATATATATATATATATATATATATATATATATATATATATATATATATATATATATATATATATTAATATTATTCTGGCTCATACGTTAGCTTTCATACATATAAAAAACTGAAGCGACTATGATTGTTTAGTTGTAAAGCAACATGTAACAATTTTAATAAAGAATTAGTCTTTCACAGTTAAAATAAATATGGAAAGATTGGTGAAATTTTATATTGCAATCAAATTTTTTCCTCACGGATATTAAATTGAGGGTTTTATCAATGTATGTTGCTTTCGCCTGTTAATAAGCACTTAGCTTGTCTACGTGAGTCCTACCGCCTTTGTATCGCCACTTTTCTGGTGATGCGGGCACGTCTTCGCCTAACTCGTCTTATGTAGGTGGTCAGTGTTGCTTCCCTGCTCTCACAACTAAGGGCGTAGAAACGTCAGTCTTGCAGCTTCGTCCTCGAACGGTCTTATAGCTTCGTTCCACGAACTATTGGACAAAATAGGAAACAAATGCCTCTGCTAAGTCCACCCACCAATGTAACTAGCAAGAAACAATCACCAGCACTTGCTGTAGTGGTTCATGAATATACTCTCTTCATATGTTAAAGTTGCGAGCCTCATTTATAACTACTAAGCAAGAAACATGTCAAATTTCACATTTGTAAAATAAATGTTCACAACTTACCCCAAAGTTTTGGGTTATACAATCTCCTTGCACATCTTTGGAAATTTTAGTTAATTCCTCTGACGGCGGGTATTCTGCGAAATCACTTGGCCTGGGAAAACTTGTGTTTAATTGCTCTATGACTTGTGATCCAATTCCTAGGTTTCCAGTCTTGTTATTTTAAAGTCCTGGTCCCTTAAGTATCCAGTCTCGGTATTTATAAAGGCGAGCTTACTTTTTTAAGGTTTTAAGTTTCCCAAATACTTCGATTTGTCACTTTATGAAATTCTAGGTCTGATCCTTCTCTTTCTGGCTTTTTGGGAAGGTTTTATCGCGGGATGAGTCACAGATGTGTTTGTATGAAGATGCCATCGGAAGTATTACGACTTATTAGACAGAGGTCACGCGTGGAATATTAAATGTAATATTTTAAAACACGTGGGGGATATTTTGAATTAAAACACTCCGACCCAGTGCTAGAGAGATTTGATTGGTTTGATTTGAGATCCCGGAATAAACAATGAATTCCTGCACATAAAGATTTCATTATGTTTTTTGTGCTTCCTAGTCAATGCGTATAGATCACGGAACAACCAATTATAATTGGTTTGGCCAAAATCAGAGACGACTAAATGGAACATTTTCATTTTGTCTATCTCTTCAATTTAGTGATGTGAATATTGAGGTAGATCCAGCGTGATTATATCGGGTCTCTCGGGAGACAAAGAAAGAATAACACAAACGTGAGGTTGTATTAGGATTAGCAAACTCAAAGTATAAAATTAGCTGCTACAAAAAAGAACGTCTGCAAGAGCAAATGAAGTGCTTTGGAACAGAGTCCCTGCTTGAGCGCTACCTGGATAGCTGGCCGAATGCTCGTCAAGGAGCTTCAAATGAGAAAATAGAATACTAGTTGGGAAAGGGGAGGGGATCGAAGAAAGAGTTAAAAGGATACCACCATTATTCTGTCGGATACCACCATTATTCTGTCAGAAGAACTAAGTTTTCTTTCTTTCAATATTCACATTCATAAAGGTCAGCAAACACTCACTCCAGGTAAATTCAGTATTTCACGGGCCATACAAAACGTCAGTAATTTAGCGCACTTAGAAAACGACAAGTATTTTACAAAACAACAACAAAATTTAAGTATCCCGCCACACAAATAAAAGTGTATCATTAGGCATGTAACGCTGTAGTATTTCATCTATTGCATAACTGATTGTTTACCTTGCTGTGGACAGAAATAGTTAATAAATGAACACTTATAAACAGTCATTTATTCATTTCCTTTGAGCCCTGTAGTTATGAAGCCACTCTACCGCTGGTCCCCTTGCCAGGAAGAGTGCGTGAAATCCTCCTTGCTCATGAAGCAGTAGTTTTGGTAGCAATATGTTCTACATGATGAAGCTGCCAGCCTCATATAGAACTTCTTATCAGTCGCCGCTTACAACTGGCCCGAGGAAGCAGCCGTTCTATTACCTCTTCTTAGAGACCCCAGGTAACTACATGGGGAATTTCATATATTTTTCTGCTCATCGAAAAATTCACCAGTCACAGAAAACTATTATAATTCATCACTTACAGAAAAAGTGTCCCTGGTCATTCACATTAGACATCAATCATCATTCACAGACAACATCAGTAACTCATCACTCACAGACCACTTGCGTAATTCATTTACAGACTTTTTGTTTGTCGTAATGTTTAGTGTTTGAGAAGCAGCCTTTCAAGATCCAAACTTTTATCGTTCCTCAACTTCCAGCTGAGTGTACCGGAAGGACAGGTCGAGAAAATGGAAATCTCTCTGACAAACGGAACCGGGGTGTCTGAGTTCTTACCTTTGATCTGAAGTGATCAATTTGTTTTCAAGAGCTGGTTCTTCAGATCTTCAGCAGGTCATCGGAGTAACAGTTAGTGACATCCACTCCTAGAGTTTAATCTTCTGAATGAGTGCACAGGGTCATTTTACTTTGGAACTAATAATGATTGAGTATACAATGTCATTCTAATTTGTCATTATGTAATGATAAGTACTGAGTGAAGTTATCACAGCAAGCAGAAGAGAAGAGAAAACGAAGAGAACACCAGGAACATAGGAAGCTGAGGGATGTCACATCAGGGGCGCATTCTCGTAGTTATTTATGACTGAAGGGGCTATTATTATTATAATTACTCAGTGACACTCAACTTTCATCCATTTATCATTTTAATTTCCTATGGGAGATGGAACAACTGTTGCAGCAGTGCCCTAGGAGAAATCTTCAAGCTCAAACTTCATGTTAGTTGGCTTCTACGACATGCACGGGCAGCAGTTGTCATATTCTTTCTTTGTCACATCGCAGACGTCGGGGAACTACACATGACGTCATTCTTCTTTGTGGCGAGTTAATGATTGAGTACACACTGTCATTCTTCTTTGTGGTGAGGTAATGATTGAGTACACACTGTCATTCTTCTTTGTGGCGAGATAATGATTGAGTACACACTGTCATTCTTCTTTGCGGCGAGATAATGATTGAGTACACTCTGTCATTCTTCTTTGTGACTGCATAATGATTGAGTACACTCTGCCATTCTTCTTTGTGGCGAGGTAATGATTGAGTACACACTGTCATTCTTCTTTGTGGCGAGATAATGATTGAGTACACTCTGTCATTATTCTTTATGGCGAGGTAATGATTGTGTAGACATTGTCATTCTTCTTTGTGGCGAGATAATGATTGAGTATACACTGTCATTCATCTTTGTGGTGAGATAATGATTGAGTACACATTGTCATTCTTCTTTGTGGCGAGATAATGATTGAGTACATACTTGTAGTAAAATCTGCGAGATAATCGCTCATTTCAGTAAGATTTTAGTCCTATGATAATAAATAACCCAGCCCGATTGTGTCTGACTATGAGCATCTGACACGCCAGCATCGCGGTGAATTTTGTGCCATGGTAATGCTTAGAAACGATCCCGCCGTGTAAACCTACTCGCTTTCCTTGTGACGTACTTTAAACATTTTTAGCATTTTGCCCGATCTGATAGAGACTGCGGCAAGACTTATAATCAACGATCTGCCAGAAATGTGCTGCCAAGTTACTGTCTGAATTAACGTAATACTTTAACTTTAACGCCTCTAATAGTAGTAATCCTTACATTTTTTGGTAGTGTAACACGAGACAACAGTAATAATTAACGCAAATTCTAACACCCGCCGCGCAAAACCCCGCTTCGCTTGACACGCGGTGGGATTGGCCCGATGATATATACACACAGACAGTTTAAATTCTCGCCGAGTAATGTTTTTCTGACGTCACTCAAACAAGTTAGTTATTTGAATAAAAATGCTAGAGAGAGATGAGAGGGGGAAGATGGCCGACTTGTGTAAAATTTATATTTGACGATTGACAGTGACAAAACTGAAAATCTAAACCATAATGAAACTGACCATAAAAATCATATATTATTATAGCTTAGTATCTCCTGAGCCAAAATGTGTTTTTAAAAATATGGTAGTCCAAGTATTAGCCAGGTTATTGAGAAAATACTAAATGTCGAATAACACTAAGACGGACAGACTGTGGTTCCTGCTTGTTTTTTTCATAACGTTAGTGGGGACGCCAGCTTAAAAAAGAGGCATGGTAGTAATTCAAATTCTATTAGTTGGTATAGGAGTGAAAGGGGAGAGATAGGAAAAATGTAACTAAAAACGAAACATCTTTTTCTATTGGGCATAACTAAGGCAGACTGACCAATCGACTACCAGACACAGAGTGTGTTTGGAATTTTGTTTTGTTTTTCAAAAACTACATTTGAATTCTGGTAGTCGCAAGTTTTCCATTGGCCAGTACTAATAGATATTAGCAAAAAGCTTTCAATGCTCATCGCCAGTTGACAAAAACTTTTTCTATCAAATACGCTGAGATCAGCTGTGTTAATTTATAAAATAAAGAATTAATTCGCAGTCTGGGCAGGGCAGAGAAAAACTGAGGCCATTCTTTGCAAGTCAGCGTTATTTGTTACTATTTCTTGAAATTGTGGTAAGAATGCTTTATGTATTAATATGTTTATTACAACTGCCAAAGTTAGATACTGCTATTGGGAAAAGTGAAGGACATGCCGGGAGCAGACATTGTTGAGTCCTCACATTGAACTGCATCTAACTTTTGTATATTGTCATGATTTTGTTTTAATATTATTGTATTAGAATATGTTAGTAAGCCTCCGTGTTCCATGAACACTGTTCAACATGCCTGGAGCGTTTATAATTTTAAAAAAAGGAGAGCAAATCATACAAAAGGAGATGTGGTTACTCCACGTTATTGTATTGAGGAAAACTATGTAAAAGTACAGTGGCATATCTGCCATAGGGACTTGAGGTGTGGTCACAGCAAAGTGTGAGTCATATAAAATTAGGGGCAAGTGCACCTGTATGCACGCGAGGCTGACACCATACCACCATATGTAAATAATAATAATAAAGTGTGATCAGATATAAAAAGACCAGGGTGTCTTTTTATTGCAGAGGTTTTATTTACTGTTACCAGCCGGTGACAGGAAACCTGATGAGTGAGTGTAACGCCAACAAGTCTCCGGTAAATCGTTTATGCTGTCAGCAGATAGCTGGAGGAGCTTGTGTGTGCTGATATATCTATATTTTCTGCAACGACATACTGAATTATCCTTCTACAAAGAATCCCAGGTGATGTGTTAGCATCTGGGTATATCTGACACTTCAATTTTAATAAACTTTAGTATTTTCAATTATACCCAGGATGTTATGGGGCGTGATGAAACTACAGCCCCTCCTAACAAGTGACAAACACTATTAGATAATAAAGTTGTAATCTGTGAATACACCAACAGGAGAGATAGAGTGACTTTATACTTATTGGACAAAGTGTCCACACATTTTAGTTAATCTTTTTTCTGTAAACTATCTTTTCCTCATTTTCAAAGACCTGTCCAAAAGAGATGGCGGGACAGGCAGATTAAATTGTAAAAAGAAAATATTGAATTTTTAAAGAAACACATTAACCACTGTTTTAGTCAATTCCTTATAGTGAGTTAAAGTGTTTTGTGTTTATGTATCATCATTTTCATTTCTCCCCTAGACATTAGGTACATCATACACCAGACACTAGAGCCAAAATAGTGACCGTGTGAGATCTAGGGAGGTAGCGTTAGGTTCCCTGCAAATACATCATCATCATCTATTATAGTCAGGGGCCTAAATGTGCTTGACCTCACACGGTTAACACAGACATAGATTTCCTTCCTTTTAGGTATAACATCATAACCTCCCCAGCAAATTAAACTTGCTACAATACTGTCATTCTTCTTTGTGACTGTATAATGATTGAGTACACACTGCCATTCTTCTTTGTGTCGAGATAATTATTGAGTATACACTGTCATTCTAATCTGTGACTGCATAATGATTGAGTACACAATGTCATTCTATTTGTGGCGAGGAAATGATTGAGTACACAATGTAATTCTTCTTTGTGGCGAGATAATGATTGAGTACACACTGTCATTCTTCTTTGTGATTGCATAATGATTGACTACACACTGTCATTCTTCTTTGTGGCGAGGTAATGATTGAGTACACATTGTCATTCTTCTTTGTGGTGAGGTAATGATTGAGTATACACTGTCATTCTTCTTTGTGGCGAGGTAATGATTGAGTACACACTGTCATTCTTCTTTGTGGCGAGATAATGATTGAGTACACAATGTCATTCTTCTTTGTGGCGAGATAATGATTGAGTACACACTGTCATTCTTCTTTGTGGTGAGGTAATGATTGAGTACACAATGTCATTCTTCTTTGTGGCGAGATAATGATTGAGTACACATTGTCATTCTTCTTTGTGGCGAGATAATGATTGAGTACACACTGTCATTCTTCTTTGTGGCGAGATAATGATTGAGTACACACTGTCATTCTTCTTTGTGGCGAGATAATGATTGAGTACACACTGTCATTCTTCTTTGTGGCTAGGTAATGATTGAGTACACACTGTCGTTCTTCTTTGTGGCGAGGTAATGATTGAGTACACAATGTCATTCTTCTTTGTGGCGAGATAATGATTGAGTACACAATGTCATTCTTCTTTGTGGCGAGATAATGATTGAGTACACACTGTCATTCTTCTTTGTGGCGAGATAATGATTGAGTACACACTGTCATTCTTCTTTGTGGCGAGATAATGATTGAGTACACAGTGTCATTCTTCTTTGTGGCGAGGTAATGATTGAGTACACACTGTCATTCTTCTTTGTGGCGAGGTAATGATTGAGTACACAATGTCATTCTTCTTTGTGGCGAGATAATGATTGAGTACACACTGTCATTCTTCTTTGTGGCGAGATAATGATTGAGTACACAATGTCATTCTTCTTTGTGGCGAGATAATGATTGAGTACACACTGTCATTCTTCTTTGTGGCGAGATAATGATTGAGTACACACTGTCATTCTTCTTTGTGATTGCATAATGATTGACTACACACTGTCATTCTTCTTTGTGGCGAGATAATGATTGAGTACACACTGTCATTCTTCTTTGTAGCGAGATAATGATTGAGTACACACTGTCATTCTTCTGTTTGGCGAGGTAATGATTGAGTACACACTGTTATTCTTCTTTGTGGCGAGATAATGATTGAGTACACACTGTCATTCTTCTTTGTGGCGAGATAATGATTGGGTACACAATGTCATTCTTCTTTGTGGCGAGATAATGATTGAGTACACAATGTCATTCTTCTTTGTGGCGAGATGATGATTGAGTACACACTGTCATTCTTCTTTGTGGCGAGATAATGATTGAGTACACACTGTCATTATTCTTTGTGATTGCATAATGATTGACTACACACTGTCATTTTTCTTTGTGGCAAGATAATGATTGAGTACACACTGTCATTCTTCTTTGTGGCGAGATAATGATTGAGTACACACTGTCATTCTTCTTAGTGGCGAGATAATGATCGAGTACACACTGTCATTATTCTTTGTGGCGAGATAATGATTGAGCACACACTGTCATTCTTCTTTGTGGCGAGATAATGATTGAGTACACACTGTCATTCTTCTTCGTGGCGAGATAATGATTGAGTACACACTGTCATTCTTCTTTGTGGCGAGATAATGATTGAGTACACAATGTCATTCTTCTTTGTGGCGAGATAATGATTGAGTACACACTGTCATTCTTCTTTGTGGCGAGGTAATGATTGAGTACACACTGTCATTCTTCTTTGTGGCGAGATAATGATTGAGTACACACTGTCATTCTTCTTTGTGATTGCATAATGATTGACTACACACTGTCATTCTTCTTTGTGGCGAGATAATGATTGAGCACACACTGTCATTCTTCTTTGTGGTGAGATAATGATTGAGTACACACTGTCATTCTTCTTTGTGGCGAGATAATGATTGAGTACACACTGTCATTCTTCTTTGTGGCGAGATAATGATTGAGTACACACTGTCATTCTTCTTTGTGGCGAGATAATGATTGAGTACACACTGTCATTCTTCTTTGTGATTTCATAATGATTGACTACACACTGTCATTCTTCTTTGTGGCGAGATAATTATTGAGCACACACTGTCATTCTTCTTTGTGGCGAGATAATGATTGAGTACACACTGTCATTCTTCTTTTTGGCGAGGTAATGATTGAGTACACACTGTCATTCTTCTTTTTGGCGAGGTAATGATTGAGTACACACTGTCATTCTTCTTTGTGGCGAGGTAATGATTGAGTACACACTGTCATTCTTCTTTTTGGCGAGATAATGATTGAGCACACACTGTCATTCTTCTTTGTGGCGAGATAATGATTGAGTACACACTGTCATTCTTCTTTTTGGCGAGGTAATGATTGAGTACACACTGTCATTCTTCTTTGTGGCGAGATAATGATTGAGTACACAATGTCATTCTTCTTTGTGGCGAGATAATGTTTGAGTACACACTGTCATTCTTCTTTGTGATTGCATAATGATTGACTACACACTGTCATTCTTCTTTGTGGCGAGATAATGATTGAGTACACAGTGTAATTCTACTATGTGACTAGGTAATACCTTACATTTGGTTTTTTCAGTACTACAAGGGCAGATTTCAGTGAACGAAAGTTTCATTGCCATTTCTTTTACAGCGCAGACAAGACATGAAATCAGTAGAAATAGAGAACAAACGAACTTTAAACAAGTCAAAAGCACAATAAAATAACAGTATAAAACAATTCACAAGTGGAACAAGAGGAGTGGATAAGATGGATAGGATAAACATTAAGAATAGCAGTTGATAGCATCACAAGGCTGTCCCTGTTCTGGAATCGCACAGTAAAAAAAAAACCAAGGGAGGCTAAACAAACGTGGAGAAGAGAACTGAAGTCAAACATGAAAGGGATAGCAAAATACACGGAAAGACACTGACCAGATGACACTGACAAGATGACACAGAACAAGAAAGTTGGACGTGTCTTGTTGAAGGACTGTGCTCCGTGGGGAGCTGAGCTGTTGATATGGTGTGACGATATTCAAAATACAATAACTAAATTAGAATATAACATTAAAGTGCATAAAGTCTAAAATAGGATAGAACTAAAAATTTGGGAGAGAATGGCGTCTTCACCCACGCCAGCGCATTAGTTTGATAACTCCTTATGGCCAAATAACATGTACCCAATGCTTCTAAGTAACCTTGAAAAAAAATGTAACACTTTTCCAAGTTCAAACAAATATTTGCCTAGGAGACAGAAGTATATTGGAAAACGGGGGAAGAGAAGGATAGATGGCCCAATGCTAATTCGTTTCGCGTTGATTTCAAACTAAAAGCCAACCGCAACGCAGTGGCAAGACTTGCCTAGGGCGATTTTCACAATACGATGAAAAAGAAAAAAAAATGTAATTCTGAACCAAGGTACAAAGGGCCATAAAAGTTATATATTCGTGTGCCTTGGGACTTTCTAATCAAGAATATGTTATCAATTACACAAATAGTCCACTAAATGACCAAATTATAGCCATAATACTATAGAGGATCCGACAGACTGTCAGGACAAGTCATGCCTGCTTATTTTTTTTTATGGCATATTTTGAAAACAACTTTGGGGAAAGAAGGTACGGGGAATTGGATTGGATAATATTTAAAGCAAGGCGAAATATTATTGGCTGACCTAAATATACAAATATAGTTGGTAGTAGTAACGCATAGTGGTTTGAGATATTTTTTTAAAAGTTCATTCAAAAATAAGAGATGCTTGGTCCCATTGGCCAAAGCCTTTTACATTATAGGAAATGTAGGCTGCTTGCTGCCATTTTTTCAAAATATTCTGAGGAGCAAGCAGCGATGAGCAGACTTGTGCTTTGTTTAAAATACTAATAACAGAAAGAAGTCGGAACAGGGGCAGTGCTGAAAGTGTGCCATATTCTATTGCCTATTCATCGTTACTTGTTTATATTTCCTTGATATGTGGGGTTTCTGCTGGCACTTGTCTGGTGCTGGTAATTGCTGATTGAGAAATTCTGCACGATTTCTAAGAGTCTCTGGTACCTGCTTATAGTAAAGAAGTTCAAGACCAGAGGAGACTGAGGTGTTAAGCCAAACCAACTACAACTGCTGTGATTCCAGGGTCCAGATAAGTCTTAGTATCTGGCCTGGGACAACTTATCAGCGACTAAAGAAAATCTCCTGTGTATACATAAACATTTCTCCCAAAGAATAAAATAAACAATCCTAGTGAAACAAAAGAACTTTGGGACGATGACAATCCCCAACCTGCCTCCAATTACCAGTTAGTTAAAATAGAGTAATTAACATCAAATTGAAAATTTGTAACAATGTACTATGGACATATTGTCTTTTGTATGTAAATATCTATATATATATATATATGTAAATATATCTATCTATCTAAATTGATTCTCATTGAGAGGTAGTCCTGACCCAAACAACTTTAGGCTCAGGACCAATAAAGTTTAACAAAAGAAATTCTAAATATAAAATTTAACAACTGGAGTTAGTTGAGTTTATCATAGTAATTAGTATATGTATGTGTATGTTTTTTTATTGAGGTTCTTTAACATCACTCTTACATTACCCTAGACACTAAACATAGCTCTCAATCATACTAGGCCAAAATATAACTTAGAGTGAGATCGTAGGTGGTATCAGCAAGGTGCTCTGAAACACAGCTATCAATTGTCTATATCAGGGACCTTCACAGATTGACCTCACTCAAGTACAACTTTACCATACACCAACCTTCTTAACATCAAAACCCACCACATATGGGAGTTAAGAATTATCTTTTTAAAATGAAATTTTGCCTCGTCTCAGCTAGGCGCGCCCAGTTCAAACTAGAAACAGGGTCCGTCAGTTATATTAAGGCGCATGTCCAAATATAAAAGACCTTGTGGTCTGGTTATTCTGATAAAGTTAAGTAATTCTACCTCATGTAAAATTATTTCACTCGAAAAGCAGCAGCTGGGAGACTTTTTCAGGCCATAAATCGAGGATTCCTCAGCAAGAGAGAGGTTGGTAAGAAAACAAAGATGGCTGTATACCGCTCCACCTATGTCCCAGTCTTGACATACGGATGCGAGTCATGGGCAATGACTACAACCAATAAAAGCCAGATCCAAACCTCAGAAATGAGGTATCTGAGGAAGGTGGTTGAAGTAACAAGAAGAGACATGGTACGCAACCAGACGATACGTCAAGGCCTTAAATCCTACCCCCTGCAGACCCAAGTAGAACAGTCCCAATTAAGATGGTTTGGCCATGTCTGCAGAATGGGAGAAGATCGGATACCATGACAAGCATGGGAAACAAAGAGCCAAGGATCTAGACCCCGAGGACGACCCAGAGTCCGCTGGGAGGACAACATTAGACAATCTTTGAAGGATCGAGGACTAGAATGGAACCAGGCCAGGAGGAAGACAGCCGATAGGATAGTCTGGCGCTCTCTCTTCCAAACCTCTACACCTCACGGTAGAAGGGGAACGACTAAGTAAGTAAGTAAGTAAGTAAAATTATTTGGTTCAGACACAACGCACGAGAACATGACGTTCTATGGCTCAGGTTTCTTGCAAGAAGGCTAATTGCAGACGTTATCCCCTTTCTCTTTAAGAAGTGAAACAAGAGAAAGACAAAAATGTATCATCATCTTTAGTTTTCAATCACACCAAAACTTCCTGGACTGTGCCATTCGTTCAAGGTTGTTTTTCCATTTCTTCTGTCTATTTTCATGTCTGTCTTCAGTATAATTTTCCATGTGTTTTTAGATCTAACTTTATTTCTCTTGCCGTGGAGATTCCTGAACAAAAACTGCACTGTAATGCTATTAGCTGGTTTCCAGTTTGGCATTTCTGCTTCCACCTATGCAGTTTTTCCTTGGTCGTTAGTATTCAACCTGTGTGTCTTGTAATGTTTCTGTCGAACAAAGTGACGTATACTTCTATCTTTATCTGCTCCAAGGAAACTGTAACAGTGACATTCACAACGGTTTGTGTTTGTTCTTCTTTATTTCATCGGATTTAGTTTCGCTCGCTTACTATAACTTGTAAACCAGGGTTTCTCAACCAGTGGTTCATGGATCCCCTGGGGGTCATAAATAGATTTAGGGGGTCCGTGTACATAACATAACATTTAAAATGTAAAGTTGTTAATTATGCTTTTATGTACTTTTTTTTTCAAGAAAGAGTTTGTAACCTTCATTGGAAAATCAAAGGGGTCCATATCCTTCATCGGACAATCAAAGGGGTCCTTGAGACAAAAAAAGGTTTAAGAAATCCCGTTGTTAAAGTTTAGTAAATAAATAAGTTATTCTGGACTACGTTGAAATTCAAAAATTCTCTGCTATATTTTCAATTGTCTGATATTCGGTGAAATATTAACCGTTTATCAAATGAGATATTATCATAGTACATTGAAACCCCAGAGATGATTACCCTAGTGGGCAACCGTTAAGAAATCGACTTCTCATAAATATTTCATGATAATATACATAATTAGATAATATACGACGCAGTTCTGTGAGAGCAGATATATATGTGGGTTCGAGGAAACCGAGTATAACAACCTTGGAAGGTGACCTAGTTTCAGGATGGGAATATAGTGGAGGTAGTCGACATACCACCATTGGTGGTCTCTGATGAGACATAGGAAGAACAAAAATACTGTTTCTTCAGGCATGTCGTAACAAATGTGAGATGGCGTGTGGGGCTGATAACATCACAATGTAAAATAAATTGATACAGAAATCACGGCTGCTTATTATACTTTCGTGCAGTCTTCCTGTAGGAAGTACAACCGCAATGGTAGCTGCGTGCTCCGTAGATACACGGGAAGTGGTGAAAACAAATCGACATAGCCTTACCTGAGCGTTTACCCTAGGTAGATCTACGTTCGTGCATCACAAAGTCTTGACTTATTAACAAAGGATTAAAATAATGAGGCTAACAAACATACAAAGAGAGAAATTGGATATGGTTATAATATGTATTCATCATCATCATGAACACTTTTCAATTCTTCATGGATCACAGCTCTCCAACAGACACACTCGTGACCTGTGCCATCCGCTTACGTCTTTTAATGTCTTCTTTCCCCTTTTCATTTCAATCTCCTAATTCTATTCTCCGTGTGTAATTTGATCTCCTCCATTTCTCATAACTTGAGGATTCTAGGACAATGACCGCATAACACTTATTTCTGATTCATGAGCGTCCGATTGGCAGAATAGCGCGCTGGCCTCTCACGGCGAAGGAACCAGGTTTGAAACACGGTGGCGTCACACTTCAGCTTACCCGGCTGTAATTGGGTACCTGCCTCTGTTCTTGAGTTAGCGACGGCAAAGGCAGCAAGGAAGGGTACTGATTACCCCACCTCTCGAAGCTGGATTTAGTATAGTGAAGTCTCTAACACTTTATTGTTCTACAGCAGTATTTGCTATGGGTCTGCCTTTATCTACACCGATTCACTAAAACAGATACCCTCAGTTAAGGCCTAGAAAAGGGATCCTACACAAATGTGGAAAAAGAACAAGCAGGTTTATTGATCCATGGAAGAGAAGCAACATAGAGAAGGAACAAACTGGTGCAGGCAAGACCTACATTAAAACCTTCTGACTCGCTCAAGACAGGTCTTATCAGTATGTAAGTTCAAGGGTTGGAATATAAATGAAGGATCCTGTATCTAGGTTAAACAAAACGAGGCAAAACTTCAATTGAAGACACAAAAAAGTCTTACAATTTTTTTCACAACCTATAGTGGTGGGAGTAGATGAAGAGGACGGAGATGAAAATGCGAAAGAAGCGCTATATATATACTTGTATATAGATAGATAGATAGATAGATAGATAGATAGATAGATAGATAGATAGATAGATAGATAGATAGATAGATAGATAGATAGACAGACAGACAGACAGACAGACAGACAGCAGATAGATAGATAGATAGATAGATAGATAGATAGATAGATAGATAGATAGATAGATAGATAGATAGATAGATAGATAGATAGATAGACAGTAACACGCCCACACGAAAAATGTGCTGCAAATATGTAAACAACACAACTGGGACTAGATCAATGAATACAGAGACGTCAGCGAAATCGGATATTCTCTGGCTCACGTGGCCGGCCGCACGAGACACTAGCTGCTAGAAAGGTTTCATTAATGACACACAGGTCTAATTCAACATGAATAATCAGGCTGTGTTATCCTTTACTGCACGCGGAAACAGGAATAAAACATAAAGTAAGTGTGCATATTTGTAGGGAATTGAAAATACATTGAGGTATGTATCTACACTGCTCAGACACGTCTGTCGGAAAGTAGATATTATCGTTCATTACCGTTAAGGTCTGTAAGGAGCATCTTCTTTCTTCTTTGATCCTTAACCGCCGACTGTCAAAGCAGTCAGTGGCCATCACGCCTGGTGGTGTCTTGTAGGGCAACAGCAAACTGCTTCCACTTTGCTCTGTCGTCGACCATCCTTCTTGCAGTGCCGCAGCTCTGGTTCATTCTTTGCATCTCGGCCTCCACAGTTCTCCGCCAGGTTTCATTTGGTCGGCTTCTCTTTCGCTTTCCTTCAGGGGTCCATAGCATAGCTGTTATTGTGATGGCATCAGGGTCTCTTCTGAGGACGTGGCCGACCCAACTATGATGGTGTGCATGTCCCCTTGGTTGCTCCGAGTAAGCAGTTGCAGTTCTTGGTTGGTGAAGGTATTCGGCCAAAAGATTAGGAAAATTTTCCTTAGCCAGATTGTGTGGACAGAGGACGATTTTGACATTTCCTTCTCTATTACTCTCCAGCATTCCACACCACAGAGAAGCACAGAAAGTACACAACTCTCATATAATATTAATTTGGTGTTTGTACTGTACTGGGAGGACTTCCAGATGTTGTTTATCTAATAAAGACTGTTCTCCTTTTATTCATTCTGTTGTTGATGTCTTTCCTTGTTCCGCCGTCTGGTGTTACTATGCATCGTATGAATGTAAATGTGTCCGTCTGTTCCATCTTCTGGTTCCTTACTGTTATGGGCTCGGGATTGCCCACACTGAGTGTTATGACCTCTGTCTTCTTTTTATTCTTTTCTTTGCTATATTGGCGACGCCTTCATTGTGCAGTCCATCCTCTCTTTCAGAGTAAAGTACTGTTTCTCCTATTGCTGTTGTTATTATTCCTGTCCCGATCCATCTGCTTCCACTTATTCCCAGGATATGTAATCTTTAGTTCCTTATTTCTGATGTGATCTGCGTCAGTTTCCCAGCCTCATTCAAAGTTCTGACGTTCCAGAACCCAATAATGTGAGAAGTTAATGTGATTGAATTTACAACAGGCCCCAAGTTTCGGTTCCTAGCATTTTTTTTACGTTTTTAAGGAAGATTACGGTGGGATTTTTTTATCTTATTCGTTTTTTTTATTTCTCTTTGTATAATAATAGAGTTTGGACTTTTTGTGTAGATTAAGAATTACGGTTTCTAGCAAAGATGGTAGTTTTAACTTTTAGACTGGCACCAGCGCGCTGTTTCATTGAGATAATTCGTTCATGGAAGATTTTCCAGTGTAACATAATGGCAGAGCATTTTCGGTTCTTCTCAGTGAGCGCGCTATAATTTTTAGTAAGGGTGAAATCAGATGGGGGTAGAGGGGGAGTTTTAAGCGCGTGGAAACAGGTCAGCAACGGAATTTTTCAGCTTGATCGTAAGTTCTAAAATTAGATCATGACCGCAGGCAATTCCTGGCCCGTTGGTTGGTTCATAGATCGACCCGCTTAAGAACAAAGCCTAGCTATGACTCACGCGTAGCGTGGTCTGGGGTAATAAATAAGCGGGGTTCCCTGGCAGAAGTGGGAGATTTTTTTGAACTTCTACGCCTTGGAAAAGAACTGTCTGTATTTATATACAGAGCCGTCTGCTCTTTCGAGAGAAATTCGTGCTGCAGATATTTTCCAGGCGTGGCAGCTAGGGCTACAGTAGTCCTTGAGCGGCTAGAAGTTCGCCGGTCTTCTCAGGAGAAGAAGAGTCGGCAGAGCCAGGAAAGAAAGTGGAGTAGTGACAAGGGGTTCACTGGTGCAAACGTTTTGTACCCAAGAGAGCAAGGAGCTGGAAGCACAGACTTCTTCATCAAGAACAAGAGGTTCTTAATAAAATTCGGAGCTATTCACGCTCAGATAAAGCACACACTGAACCTAGGCGCAGGGCCTAGAGGTGTCGTGATTGGTCGGTCATAATAACACCGACGGCCCAGACCCAAGAGATGGGTAACGGGGCCTGTGATTTTTCCAGAATCGTCATTTGGTAGTGCAGAAGAGTCCAAGTCGAGAAACCAGAATGCCAATTCAAGTTAGCAGCTACAACGGCAGTCAGAGGAAAGAGGGTAAAAATACCTCTGAGCTGCAATAGAGGGAGAGAAGGAGAGTAGTGGAGGAGTCGCTTTTTCTGTAGGAACTAGGAGCGTCAGACAGACACTGAACATAACACTAGAACTCAGCAAGTCATCTGTAAGTTGTGTCGGAGGTGATAGAAGGGTTCTGGTCGTGGACTTGGTGATAGTCAGAGAATATTTAGCCTATAGTGGAGCAGCGGTGTAGGCACGTCATTTGTGTAGAAACACGTCTGCAGACAGACGGACAGTAGGAGTTAGGGTGTGTTTACATGATATCAGGTTGATTAGGAGAAAGACGGATCTGGTGTTAGAGATCCTCCTTCACATGTTGTTGTATTACTTACCTTTCTTCCTTACAGGTTGAGGGGAGGGCGACTGTGAGGTTACCTTACCTAATCACTTGAAATTAATTGTTATGTTCTTTCCAGGTGTGTGAACACTCATGTTTATTCTATTTTGTAGTATGTTATATGAATTTTCTGTGGTGTAAATAAAATCCATTGTAAATTTTCCGGCTGGATCAGTCACTTACTTCAACCTATATGTTGTCTGTAAGTGGTGTCTGTGGTGTTAAGTAATTAAACCTTATCCCAGTCTTGGTAGCTAGAGGTAGTGAGGTTATCGCAAAACATTACGTCACTTAGTGGCAAGGGAGAGTCAATTTCGGTTCTCGACCCTTGACGCCAATAGCCTCATCTCCCACAGTCACTGTTATTTTCTTCTGAAATCTATCTTCTTAGTCTTTCTTTCCACTAGGGTCTAGTCTATTTAGGTAGGCAACCTCTAGTCTTAAATCCACTTCGTGACAAATTCTAGTTTCGTGTTTTACGATCAGTGCATCCGTTTTCTTGCCAATGGCTTCCTTTCCGCTTTCACCACTGTCAGGTATACGAGACTCAGACTCCGGATGTCCGTCCTGCATCAAAGCTTTTTAATCTGTTGCTGTTTCCGTAACGTGATTGTTTTTGACATAGACAGGGGTGTCTGCCCTGTGTTAAAACCCCCAACCTGAAGAACCAGGGTGCCAGATTTAGTCTGACTACTACCCGCGCTGACCTGTCCAGCGAGGTAGAACATGTCAGGAGTAAAACTCCCGCTGCCATAGCACTGGGGGTTGTCAGGGTACTGAAGCTGCCTTACCGCTTCAAGGTATAGACACCAGTGAAGGCAGGTAAGGAGCATAGACCTTATAATTTCATGGCACGCTACCATTTTCTGTGCCATTCGTTCAAGGTCTTTCATTTTTTTTCTTTATCGCCTGCATGATTGGCTCAAATTCCCGTCTCTATGTTTTTGATCTCCCTCTACCTCACTTAATCTTGGGATTGCAGAACAAGGACTGCCTTGTAATACTATCAACAAGTTTCTGTAGTGTGTGTCCTATCAAACGCCAACTTCTTCTTCTACACGTTAGGGATACTTGTTGATAGGGAAACTTGTTGCTAGGGAAATTTGTTGATTACAAAGCAGTCCTTGTTCTACAATCCCTAGGATAAATGCGGTAATGGGAGACGAAAAAGTGGAGAATAGAACTGAACGAACGAACGAACGAACTTTATTTTCAAAGGGTTAAGAATTGGGCACGCAGGCCCATCTGACATTCTGCCCTTCTTTTCTCTCTCATCATGTATACTGTATCCTTCCATCCTCACATTTACTTTAAGCATTATTAAGGCATTTATCATTATAAAAGTAATATAACATCAAACATTTGCAATAATCACCATAATTAAAGTATGTTTTAAAATAAACACGGGCATGAGGGGCATGAAGACGACTTGGAAAGACTTTGAGCTGATTGCACAGAACACGAAGACTTAGCAGACGTTTGTTGAAGGTCTCTGCTCCTTGGGGAGATGAGCGGTGATGAAGAAGAAATAACAAGAACTCGGGCATGAGTTAGCTGTCAATGATTACACTATAGTGGCCAGTGGTTGGTCGTTAGCTGTCAATGAGTACACTATAGTGGCCAGTGGAGCGCCGGTTGGTCTCTGAAGAGTCTGCTGCTACCTTAGGTAAGGCATGTCGTAATGGAAGAGACAGCTAATGTGAGGCTGTGCACAGAGCTGGCAATCTAATGATGTAAAATAAGGGGCTACAGAAACCACCGCATTAATGCGCATGAATGTGCTTTAGTGCAGCTTCCTGCAAGTGAACCAACATTTCATTCCCTTATTAGAAGTGAACAACTCGTATTATCGCACGTCCTTCTCTTATTAGATGAGCAAATTGCACATATTAATTTTCTGAAAGTATCAGATTGACCCAAAATAGTATTTTAATTTGCTGAATACTTTTTTCAGTACCTATCATACTATAACAAGTAATGAAAAGAGCTGAAACAAAAGCCACCACAAGAGTAATTGTAGAATTATACTTCACCGGGAAATTGAAGACAAAGAATAAATCGTTGGCAAATCATGTTTAAGAAGAAATTGAAAGAACTCCACAAATTGTCCACCACAAGAAGAGTTGATGTGAGAGTGAGTGCGTCACTTTTAGGAATTATCACTTCTAACCAAAAACAGACTATAGTTTGGTTGATAAGAATTTGTTAGAAAAATAAAAAGTAAACCGGAAAGTTATAGTAGGAACAGACCATAACAAGAATAGCGTAGATTAGTTTTTATCCAATCGTGAGCTCAGAAAATTTAGAACAGACGCGATTTCCCCAGCGGCCCAGAACCCAAAAGTCAGTGTGCGTGCCTAACTTGAGAGACAAGCAGATGTGTCTGAACGCAGTGGTTTACTGCAATCAAGATTTTTCTAATTGTGGGATTAGAAAATCTGAAGTTTGTCGTGCTTCAATTTCAAAGTGTACTTATCTGTGTTTAAATTCCGAACTGGAAGACAGTAAGTTGTTGCCATAATTATCCTATAATATTTGACAGGTCGAGACAGGATGGTTTTTGCAAATCTAAAGGAAAAATCATGGCGGTATGAAACAGAGCTATTGAATAAATGAACAAGCAGTGATGAACTGCAAACATATACTTACTCATTCAATGGTATTGAGCAGGGAAGAATTTTCCTCAAATGTTGAATCTGAGTGATTCACATGATGTCAGTCCCCTACGCTATGTTAATGAAGGCAATGTACCATGGTATTTGAATGAAATATACTGTTAACCTTCACGTCATTATGTATATAAGTTGAGTTGAATAAAATTCACGTTGAGACTAAAGAGAGGTCGTCCATTTATATACCTTGCTACAGATATATGTTGTAAAGGAAGGAAGGAACGTCTGTTAAGAAAACTATAATGCTTTGTTAACTGCTCCTAACTAATACACCTTAGAGGATCGTCCCAGAACCTGGAAAACTCCTGTAAGACTGTAGGAGAGAAATTTCAATCTCTAGCGCACAAGCTAGTTTAGCAATCTAACACTCTCTGTACAAACAGCAACCCCCAACTACCTACCCGGCCACATTGACGAGAACTGATAGAAGGTTTATGCTCCACAGGGAGCTGGTAGGTTAAGAGAAGGAAAAAGAAGAAGAAACAGACCTATTATGTTGACGTTTTTCTGCTTGGGTATCTGTAGTGTCTATGAGTTTATGAGAATTGCCTCCAGTGGCTTCTGGGAATCTCTGTGGAGACAGAAAGTTTATAATTGCTGCTCCTTCAGGTATGTCGTAATAAGCGACGAACTGGACTTTTGTGTCTATGTGTTTATGAGAAATACCTCCAGTGGGTCTTGCATGCTTTGATCTTATTTGTTTAGATATGTCTGTTTCTTCGCCTGTTTGAAGACACATCTTGGTAACTGTCTATTTCTTTGCTTGATTGAAGATCTTGGTAACTGTCTCTTTCTTCGTCTAATTGAAGACAGATTTTGGGAACTGTCTATTTCTTCGCCTGATCGGAAACAGATCGTAGTAACTGTCTATTTCTTCCCTGGCTGAAGACACATCTTAGTAACTGTCTGTTTCTTCGCCTGACTGATGACACATCTTGGTAACTGTGTATTCCTTCGCCTGATTGAATACAGATCTTGGTAACTGTCTATTTCTTCGCCTGATTGGAAACAGATCTTGGTAACCGTTGCGCCTCTTTTTGTGCACCGCAAAGCGTTCATGATTTTGAACCATCGCGGTGCTCAACTAGAACGTCGCTAGATTGAAATGACGTCAAATAAAATAATTACGTAGAAGCGCGTGCAGAGTAACGACAGTTGACTTTTGGCAGTATATTCAGCCGTAATGGCTGCGTTTGTGTGAGCTCTGGCCGATGTGTTTCATGTCCGCAGAGGTGTCTACATTTAAATAAGATATTCGCTTATATGCTTGCCAGAGACGTATATATTCCTACAGGAAAGTATTCTAATGTTTATAGAATGATAACTGACAATGGTGTACTTCAGAATTAATTCGCGGACTTAGACTATACAGACGTCACAGTTTATCCATTACTTCATGAACTTTGATGGCCCATTGTAATTGGCCTGTGTGCAAATTATAATCATGAATCAGTATACTCATGTGGAGCTGCGTGTTGTAGAATTTGTGAATAAATTATAAAGAATCGTCAGCAAGAGTGAGCTACAGTTATTTGACGAGTTGCTGTTGTCGTTTCCATTGGAATTTTGAATCGTTGATACCCTAGATGTTACTTGACCAATATTGTCATCACTTTCAAACACCAGTATGAAAGGATGGAACGGAACAGTAACTGTATATTTCTTTGCCTGATTACAGACAGATCTTGATAATTATCTATTTCTTTGCCTGATTGGAGACATATCTTGGTAATTTTTTCCACGTATGTTTTTGACGTTTTTTTAGTGTTAAATTGTTCCTTATCTCAGACAGATAAGACTTTTGTCAGGTAAATTTCTTCGAATTCATTGTTTTAAAACATTGGCGTGTTTCTATTTATTTATTTTACTTTCAAGCATTGTTGTGTTTTCTGTATATTTATGTCCCGCTTTTACTTTCTGTGCATGTCATTAACGTTCTCGTTAGCTATTCCAGCTTTGTAAATTTGTGTCTGGGAATAGGAATATATCATACCTGAAGTTGTTTTTGTTTTGCTTCTAATGACGTTGTGTTTATACGTTTTCCTTCTCTAGGAATATTATTTATGTACACGCGTTAAACGGTGTGAGGAATAACACATTTTATTGCTTTGCTTTTTGTCTGTATTATAATTGCATATGACATTTTTATAACAGTGACATTTGATTGTAAACTGAGAAGTTCATTTTCTCAGTCTAATTAAAAATGTGTTTGATTCTATTGGGGGGAACAGTGACTTGTCCATCTGTTGACCTGTTGTGACGGAATTTTGGTTGTGTCCTTTTGCTCAACTTCTTTCCCTCCTACTTTCTCCATTTATTTCTTCATTTTTCGCACATAAACCTGCCCCATCGCCGTGCCTTAGATTTGTTAACCTCTGTTCATACTGCTATAGTGTTATTTCAACCGTGAAAACGAGCGTCTAGGCGCATTGTCGCTACAAAGCGTTCAGACACTGTGGCGGAGAATGCTAATGTTAATGTTAATTAGAATTGACGTCGTTGCACTTCGGGCAACCCCATAGGTGCTCAGTCTCCCTCAGCAAATGACAAAGGGTATGAATGCTAATTGGTCCCGTTGTGCACTGGTTGTATACACGTCGAATGCGTCCTCTCATACGTTCATCCCTGCTAGTGTTACGGTTGATGCCAAATTCCAGCAGTCTTAGCCTTCATGATTCATCGATTGCAGTGTCATTCTCTAATAGGCGATCATGAATTGCCTTTATTTCTCTCCCCTATCCATGTCCAAATCACCTTCTATGGGTGCTCTTGACACTAGTCTGCCAGTTTTTTCATTGCTGCGGAGAATACAAAAGGAAGACCAGATGGTGTCTGCCATATGTCGCAGCTTGTCCTTCTTGAGACCAGGAAAATACAGATGATAATTGATTAACTCACTCCTGACCAGACATTATCTGTGTAATTATTACAGAGAAACCCGTCTGGGTAGACAAATTAGCGATGACACTATCTGCAAGCGAAGTTACAAATCGTAATTGAAAGGTTATCTAAGAGGGACGGAAGAAGTCGAGTCACATATGGGAGATGAGGTCATGTGTTTAAATTTTAAAATGATATTTTAAAATACACGGGGGAAAGAAAACTAACGGACACCTCGACCCATTACATTCTAGCTCATGGATTTGATCATATGAGAATCAGAAATAAACATTTATTCTGATGGGACGTTTTTGCCGGAAACGTCTGGTGGAAGCGGGGGACAGGAAAACTACAATATAACCTAGCAAATTCGGAGGCTAAAACACACTGCATCCCAGAATCATCAAAAGTAGACAGCTCGAATTGAAGCCAAGAAAAGAATAGAGTTAGGATTCTGACCTTATAGGACCCGACAACACACTTATGGGAACTCCTTCTGAACACTACAGCAAGGAAGATTTACCTGTTAATACGGAAACCGGACTCCTACAGAACCTACTCACAAATGTCACAGAGGGACTATAACTAGAAATAATACCCATGACGCGTGTTCGATGCATCTTTATCAAGTTGCCAAGACTATTCAACTGAGCAAGAAGTCTAGAGTTCCCAACTAGTTTGGGGTAAGTTGTAACATATATTTTATACTTCGAATTTGACACGTTTGAACTTGTTGATGGTTATACAAGTCCACCCGAGGCTGGCAACCTCAGCATGTAAACATGATATATTCACTAACCACCACAGCAAAGCGCAGTTGATTGCTTCGTGCTAGTTCTCATATGGAACTAAAAGCAGAGGTAACCCCAGACTCCAAGTGAAGCAAGGAGTGGATGATGATGACATCATATGTATATATTTATCATTTGTAATAAGTTGTATGTATACTTAAACATGTTCACCCAGGCACAAGCCATTGCACTTGCAGCTGCCCAGTTGCAATTTTTTCAATTAAATTAACTAAACGAATGGTGATTTTTCATCATTTCCCCTGATTTATATGATGTACGCTCAGGGAGAGTAAAAGTTCAGAGAAAATAATCGGTGACGGACAGCGGGAAAAGCGCCTGATTAATATCAGGGAAGCAAAAACTTAACAGAGGTTTTGTACTTTTATTTCCTCTAATGTTTGTGGTACGAATCGAAGAGATCATTTGAGGAACTACTCTACGATAACAGTTGTACTACTATACTGTGGCTTAAAGCTTGTGATCGACACTGGAAACCTACGTTCCACGGGTTGTGAAGATAACTGCCTTGACCAGAAGAGGTTACCTCTTGAACTGATCGGGAGACGTGCCCTTGCCGCAGAGACGAATCGACGGAAACAGCAGCACCAACACTTCAGCGTTTTGGCAGCTAAGTGACATTTCTAGCAGGCCAATCACAGAAGAACTTGGTTTTTCTTTTCCTCATAAGCTTTCTGAAGCTGACATCTTTTTAATGAAGATACCTACATTTTATTAATCACCAACTCTTATTTATTTACATTTGTTCAAAAGTATTGATAATTAAATGTGTTATATGTTGTTTTACAAATTCAAAGTTGATTTAGTTATTACAGAGAGAAATGCACACGTATGATTCAGTATCTTTAATCTATATCTATATAGAGCCAATAAGAAGAATTTTTACTGTTAATTCAGTTGGGAGCTTGTACGAGCTAAATTAAATTATTTAATACCTCTTCACAAAAGGCGGCGGGCAGATACAAGTTAACATTGCTAAGATACATTCAGGTACTCTTTGGACATAAAGGATGACACTAGACAACAGAAAAGAAAATATAAGTGATAGGCTTACCGGGAATCGAACCTAGGACCAACCAAACGGCGCCATCGCCTTGCTGTGACAGTACATCGTGAAAGGACGCTCAGCCAATAATGCACTTTTTTGGGGTGCAAAATTGGCTGAGCGTCCTTTCACGATGTATTGTCAATGGAAAGCGATGGCGCCATATGGTTGGTCCTAGGTTCGATTCCCGGTAAGAACATCACTTTTAATTTCTTTTCTGTTGTCTAGTGTCATCCTTTATATCCAACGAGTACCCATTAATTACCTTTATTTATTTATTTACTAATTTATTTACTGTTCACAGGACTCAAGGTTTCCTCCATTATTTAAGACACATTCAGCATTGTTCTTGATTTCTGAAATATCTTATGAGGACTCCCTTAAGGTAGAAGCATCATCCTCCTTCTATCTGCAGCTCTGCCAATAGTAATCTTGTGCGAAGGTAGACACCTTTGAAGACCCACATTAGATAATCTAGGTTTTGGCCATTGATGGACCATTACTGCGGAACAAAGGGAAGCAACCCGCGACACCTGTACGTTTTGATTCTACTTGGGAACAGTGAATTGTCTATCTCTCTTTGGTCTGTAATGTTTGATTCTACTGGGGAACAGTGAATTGTCTATCTCTCTTTGGTCTGTAATGTTTGATTCTACTGGGGAACAGTGAATTGTCTATCTCTCTTTGGTCTGTAATGTTTGATTCTACTGGGGAACAGTGAATTGTCTATCTCTCTTTGGTCTGTAATGTTTGATTCTACTGGGGAACATTTAATTGTCTATCTCTCTTTGGTCTGTAATGTTTGATTCTACTGGGGAACAGTGAATTGTCTATCTCTCTTTGGTCTGTAATGTTTGATTCTACTGGGGAACAGTGAATTGCCTATCTCTCTTTGGTCTGTAATGTTTGATTCTACTGGGGAACATTTAATTGTCTATCTCTCTATTGATCTGTATTGTAAGATTCCACTGGGGAACAGTGAATTGGCAATCTCTGTAATGACATCCTGTTGCGTTAGTCTATAGGAAGAGTGCCACATCTCTGTTTTGTTTGTTTCCCTTCTGAATCAGTGAATTGCTTTTTTTTTTTTTAAATCTCTGATATTTGTTTGTTACCAATAGTAGCAGTAAATTTTGTCTCTGCCTGCAGTTAACGCTTGTTCATAAACAATAGTAGCAGTAAATTTTGTCTCTGTCTGCAGTTAACGCTTGTTCATAAACAATAGTAGCAGTAAATTTTGTCTCTGCCTGCAGTTAACGCTTGTTCATAAACAATAGTAGCAGTAAATTTTGTCTCTGCCTGCAGTTAACGCTTGTTCATAAACAATAGTAGCAGTAAATTTTGTCTCTGCCTGCAGTTAACGCTTGTTCATAAACAATAGTAGCAGTAAATTTTGTCTCTGTCTGCATTTAACGCTTGTTCATAAACAATAGAAGCAGTAAATTTTGTCTCTGTCTGCAGTTAACGCTTGTTCATAAACAATAGTAGTAAATTTTGTCTCTGCCTGCAGTTAACGCTAGTTCATAAACAATAGAAGCAGTTAATTGTATATTTCTTCGAAAGGAACACAAGGAAAATAAGCAGCTGAGGGCTTTCACCCCAGGGCCGCATTCCTATAGTCTGTTTGAATTGAAGAGGCTATTATTATTATTTGAGCCGTGTTTGATTCTAGATTGTGTGAACCGTGAAATAACATACATTGTGAAGTGAATAGTGCCGTATCTGGTTACTTTAGGTTGACAGACATAATTTACAGTCAACCGACAAATGTGGGTTACTGCAAACTGACAGACTGGACTAGTACTGTGAAATGACAGCTGGTTACTCTGAACTTACACATGGGATTTTCAACTGACTAACTGGGTAAATTTCAGACCTACCACAAACGACCAGATGGTTAATTCAGAGACTGACAGATTAAGCCAGAGATTTCCGCTGTTTATTACTTCAATCTAACACAACTAAATACAAGAGAAGATTGGCCTGAAATTTTAGACGATGCTGTTGTTGACACACTAAGATGGTGTTTGTTATTCATGCTTAGCACAAAGGGCATCAAAAGAAATATAACAGGTAAACTAGCAAGTGCAGAGAAGGGATGTAAAGTACTCGTGAGTTAAAGAATGCACACAGATAAAAAACAGATAAAAACAAGGAAAGTAAGAGGCACAGAGGCGTCTGTTTATATGATATACATAGATATACGACCTACATATTCTTCACGCTTCTGCAGTTAAGTGTCGTAAATAGGGTTGATTGTTGATTTGCGATCAATTGCACGTGGTGCAGTCTGGCATACTATTATGTTGTGTTCCTTTAAACAAAAGTATTTCTTTCCTTCTATTAATCTTTCTGTTTGACTCGGTTATTTTCTGCCCACGGTTGCTTCAATTCTGAGATTTGATAAATTGTGTGTATCTATATATATATATATATATATATATATATATATATATATATATATATATATATATATATATATATATATATATATATATATATATATATATATATATATATATATATATATATATATATATAATGTAGAGATGAAAAGAGAGAGAAAGGAGGGAGGAAGAAGAGAGAGTGCCCTTGGAGATAAGAACTTGAGGGCGGAGGAATGCCTCTTGCAGGGCCGGCTTTAGGCCAACTCCATGCATACCCAAGTATAGCCCTGCACCCTATAGAAGAGAAATATAATAATTTATATCAGCTGAACAACAAATTTTTTTATCTAAACGAACTCTGTTTTTTTAACATGTTAAGGTTGGTCCTTATGTTTGTGTTCCCACACATTTAGTCTTTAGCTATATTCTTTTTCACTATCACAATACAAAAGTTACTGTTATGTCATGACTTAAGTCAGCGATTCCAGGATCATTTACATTAGCGTTTACCGCCAGGTCGTGATTGGATCACATACTCACTTCACAGCTTGGCGGGTGCATTGTGGGAAAATAAGCATGTCTCATTTAGACTGATGCAGCCCAGAGCAGCTGTGTACCATGTCACATGATGATGAACATCCATACATTTATAATTGGAATGTACATAGAACATACAACAATTTACCTTGGGTACACAAGTTTCTATGTGTGAACCAAGCAAACATTCTATATGAACAAACTTCATCAAAATGTAGATGTGACAGGGTAGACCAGTACCCATGTCAAAAGATAAACGAGCAAGAAGACAACAAGGACGCAAAGTTAATGGCATAATTAAACGTACATAATAAAGTACTGATAGGCATGCATAATAGAGCATAGGTTAGGTGTAGTAAATAAAGCATATTAAACATTAGAAGATAACAACAAGAACGAACTAAATAGATAAAGAAATAATGAGAATAAAAGACGAAGATTAAAATACAACTCGAGCTGTAGAAACATGATGATAGTGAAGAAATTAAATCTAACATAAACCACCAAGGCCGTTGTAATTACTACGAGTTCAATAACGGTAACAAATTAAAGACGCATTCCAGTCTATTAATAGATCAAAAACGACTTTCGACATTTTAAAACTAAAATGCAAAAGCGTTACATCGCATTATAAAATATAGGACGTAGGTTAGTTTTGCAGTAGAGTAAACAGCGCCTTGTCCTTGAGAAAAGTTGGCATTTTTGTTGTGACACGTTCATTTATTTAACTACGTAAATGCAATTTAGATTCGATACCACAAGTGGCGCGAAAGCTAGTCATGTGATCGTACTAACTAATGAAAAGTCTTAGTTCATATGAACGGCCAATTAAAATACAGATTACTAGCAGAGGCGCGAAAATGACCATAGTATATAAGGAAATGTTTTAGGTATTGATTTGACTCCTCACAGTAACTGATGGAATTTTTCACATAAAGTACTTAACATTTCTGTATTGTGATTGTCCTTCTAGGTATATACACAGCAGTGTCAGCTGAAAGTCTTGCAGTAGACCACCAAACACTGATGGGGTCTAATGCGTGAATCTAGATGCCAATATCTGAAGCTCCTGTGTTGGTTCAGGAATGCACTTATTGATCTAGTATTCAAGACCTATGGTGTAGTATGACACGAATGAACCTGGAGTCAATACGTGACAAGTGGCTAGCCTTTGGTCATAGGGTCAACAAACTTACGTGTACATGAAATGAAGGTGTTCAGATGTGTGCATGTATATGAATGATACATGGATCAGTTCTGATTAGAATAGCGAGACAAGACAGGTGTCTGTCTGTTTAACATTTCTAAAATAATATAATACACGAATAAAAGTATAACACATTTTATACATGATTATGATGTAACCGTCGCCTTTCATATTCTGGAGTGCCAAGTCCATTATTCCAGTATAATAGTTTCAAATAGATCACTCCTACCTATATTAATGCTAAACGTTGGTAAGCATCGAATTCTTTTATACATCCATAAATTTACATACCCTCTTATGATAGATGAAAATCACAGAATAGATTCGGTTTGGTGATGAAGAACTGCTCGGCCAACAGATGGTAAAATTATAGCCTTGACGAGCGTCTCTTTCCTTCCATCTATCTGACCTGCCGTGTGCGTGTAAAGTTTGAAAATTCCACTGTGGCCTTTTTATAGGTGAAGTGCGGACGTGTCGGAGAGCAATACAATGCTTTCGTTTTCAGACTGTGTATCTTTTGCAGACTTGAGCGAGTTTGTGTTAGCTGGGTCCAGAAATCTTCTTCATGCTTCTAAACCCTGTTATCCATGCCTTTCATCTATATCTCCTTTTCTTTCAATAACTTCTGCTTTCCTTTTATATAAAGTCCTCCACATTTGGTTCCGACTTCGATTTAAATCAAATTTTTAAAGACAATCGACACCGCAGTTTTCATCGTGCTGGCGTCTTTACCTTAAATTTTCTCCAAAACGAAATAACGTAGCAACATTTCCTTTGGCATGCATATAGCTGGTCTTATCCTTCAAAATCGAAATCACTGTCATTACTTTCTGTTGCTTCATTCTCTTTTAATTCATCTAAGTCTACGTATTACTATGCACAAATCTCTCCATTTGTTTATACGCCATTACGAACCATTTCACCGGCGAGAGAGAGCTGCGTGCATTTGATTGGCCGTTATTTCCCTTCTTTCTATCATAACAAGGCATTGTTTCATCATGCTACATGCATGAACGTCATTACTTTAAGGTGGAGACATGTGGAATAACAGAAGGTTGGGAAGCACCTGAAGGAAACAGAAGATAACAAATAAAGAAGCCATAGAAAAGCTAGGAATATAATTTTTTTTAAAAATAGTAAAATAGATAAAAATTAGACACATTAAACATTTTGAACATAAACATAAATATCTCACATTAAAAAAAAAAAAAAAAAAAAAAATATATATATATATATATATATATATATATATATATATATATATATATATATATATATATATATATATATATATATATATATATATATATATATATATATTGTAGTGATTTCTAAATACAATATCTAAATTAATATATAACAGTATAGGGCATAAAGGCAAAAATAAGAAAGTACAAAAGAATTTTCTGCTAGAACGATTGGTGTCGCCTACACCTTCAGATTATTATTTGCTAACGAATAGCCGAACAAAACGGTTCCCAATTTTTCAAATTCGCCCTTGACATAAACACCCACTTTTCCTAGTTCTAAGAAAATATTTGCCTAAAATGCATTGTTGTCAAGCAGGTCTTTATATCATTAAATTACCTAGATCTTCTTCCTATTCGCTCACCCGAATCCTTTTATTTTATTATCTTTCCGTACTTGTTTTTTCCTGTATTTTTTCGCATCACTCGTTGCGAAAAATATATTTCTTTCCCATCATCGTTTTTCTTTCTCATACTGACTAGTAACCTTATTGCATCAGATGTCAGTCGCGCAGATAGCTGTGAATATACGGTTCTCGCCAGACATACGTCTGCAGTTTCCCCGGTCAGAGCTCGGCCCGACCAGATTTCTGGGCCTGGGGTGTGAGAAATTCGTTTCGCTGGACATAGAGCAGACTTTTGGTCTACCATTTTTCACCTGTCACTAGCTTAAGGTGTCAAACCCGGCATCTGTACGACGCAGTTGTAGACGGTTGTCTGAGATTTGCAACTGACACGCGCTTTTCCCGGTCAGTTTGTCAACGCAGGTGCGTAATCGCCCGGTGGCAGTTACGACACGCCTCTAAGTATAACGTAGCTGTTATGAGAAGGGGGAGAGATCGGCGCGGGGGAGATAGTTCATCCTTTGTCTGGTTTAAAATATTAACCCACGTTTGAAACTATTTCATTTCACTCAGTAACTTTGCAGTTAGACTAGAACAACCTTCGTTCGATTTCTAAAATATCTCTGTAAATAGAGATGGTCTTAGTTTGGTCGAAGTGGTTTAACGTTCTTAGTAATTCTGTGTTTGAGGTATATTAATATTATATATAATAGATATCTAGTTTTGTGAAGTGATTTAGTGTTAAAATCGCCGATTTCATTTTAAACTAGTTCTGTGTGCAGAGTGAATATTTTGATAGTTTGTTATTTCCTTAATCGACGAGTTGCAGTGGAAATACAAAATAAATTATATTTTTAGCTTACTAAACAAGTAGCTGAAATAAGTTTAAATTAACTGTTAAATACTCAGTCGAAACTGTTTTAATAACTAACTTATAAATGCTAGATGCGACATCAGTGAATATTGACGGAATACGAAGATATTCCTGACGATTGATTTTTATATAACTTACTTTACGGGAAGTTTAATTATAAGTCAAGCGGTCGGCTTGTTTTTTTTTTTTAAATGTAAGTTATAATGAGTACATATATGTAAATTATTTGATATGTGTTCTTTCTTTTATATAGTGAAACGGTGGTACCAACTTGCCAGCGTTTAGTAAAGAGACATATTTGTGTGAAGCATAGACAGTTCCTATCTTTAACAATGTGGGTTTTTTTTTTGTTTCAAGTAACCCTAATCTGACAGTGCATATGCCATCAGAGAGAGACAGTAATAGCAATCCCACTAACGGTTTCTAAAGACTAGAAATATATATTGGGCTTTTGAGCCAGTTCATATTGTTCCACAAATTTAAATGTACATGCTGCCTGGCGGCGAGAATATTTCAAGAAACATTAACATTACGACAGAGATTGTGACTAGTATTGTGGTGACCAAATATAGTACCTTCCTGGAAGTAGACACCGATCTGACATTCTTTAATTTTAGAATCCAAAGCTAATGACATTGTGCTCTGCTAACTTTCGTGCCTGGACAAATTTTATGTGACATAATCAGACATTCGAAACATTAGAACACCCAAGGAATCGTTCCCTGAGAGTTTAGTACGTCTTTTGGAACTGGGGATTTCTTGGTCAAGGACTGCATTTTCGGGTCTGTGTGAAGGTCCTAGAATTATTATGTTCCCAGAGGCAACGAGCAAAGTTGTGAGTATATATGTGCAAGAAAGGCCATGGCTGGATGAATGAGAGTACACAGGTCTGAGTGTTATTTTACCGGTGTATTATTGTCACACATTTGCTGTCTTAAATTTTTTTTTAATCTGCAGAATTTGTTACAAAATGCAAGAGTTTCTGTTTTCCTAGGTTAAATCAGATTTACCCAACTCTGTTCATATATTTACGAGAAAGAAAGAAATCTCTTAGACTAAACCCTACGTATCTATAACTCTTTGGGCCATCATCTGTTCTCTTAACGGGGCTGTGGGCTAAACCTAGAGTAAGATCTAACGGGCTATCATCCTTGTAGCATTTTTCTTGAATTTTATGACTATTTGTATATGTTTTTCCTTGATGAAATTTTTTTGGTGTTGTGAGAGATTTTTTTTTTTGATGATAATAATAAAAATCTCTCTCTTGAACAAAATCAGTGCGTTGGTCAGCTCGATCCCAAGTATCTGTATAAGCATTGTTATAGATTTTCCAAGTCTGTGTGTTTAACTGTCGTCACGTGTATGTGCGTGCCCGTGAGTAGATAGAATTATATGTAATATATATGTGGTTTAGACTGTCGGACCCTGTAAAAGCCGTCGTAGAGGATAGGTGAGAGAGAGAAGAATTATTTTCGCTTTCAGCGACAGCCTCTATACCACAGTCTATCATCTCACCACTCGTGGAATCTATTTCATTTTTTCTAACTCTCACCGTGACTATAACTCATTCCAACCTATTCAGAAGAGACCAACCCAAGTCTTAATACTCCTATCTAAAATCTACGACAAATGGGTTCTCGTCCGACGGATTTTTGAACTTAGAATAGGAAGACGAGTACGACAAATGGTCGCTCGTTACCGGGAATTGAACCCAAAATCCTAAGGCGATACGACAAATGGTCGCTCGTTACCGGGAATTGAACCCAAAATCCTAAGGCGATACGACAAATGTGGTCTCGCCCGACGGATTTTTGAACGTAGAATAGGAAGACGAGACGACAAATATCAGCTCGTTTTTTTAGATTCTTTATTCTGTAATAGAGTAAGAGTGTGATGTCTTGTGAGTTGTTATATCTTTAAATAATTTATCCCCTAGACTAACGATCTGTTTACGGGCGTGCTGACCACACAAACTGATAAGTTTTTTTTTTCACAGCATTAAGAAGCATTATACATTTGGTTTACAGGTTCATTTGGTTGGAATACATGTTAATTAATGATTTTGTAATACTAAACGCTGGTAAAGTTTTGTGAGTGCATAACATTCACAAGGGTTCTGAAGCAGGAAGGTGGTTGAACTAAGTTAAGGAGTGCGTTTCGGACTATTTGTCCAGATTAATTGCCTCCCTCACATTAACTGTCTTCAGGGGTAAACTTGATAGTGGATTAAAAATAAAGGGGGATTTTTTTTCCTCCAAAATTTTTGCTATAATCATTTTGCTTTTCCACTGTAGCTACTTATTTTTCAGGGATTAATCTATATTACCATTTAGTTGGCGTAGTCGTGTTTTGCATTAGGTGCTTTATTGCCGATAATAGCAGCGATAGTTAGATTTTATTTTTGGAGGAGGTATCCCAGGGTTAAGGATATCATCTTTTGAATTTTTGGAAATTTTTTTCTCGTAAGTGGTAGGAACCAGTGTATCCTTTTTCCTATTTTCGTTCTCCACTAGTCTCAGTCACTGACATAATATGGCCGAGAGGGCAAAGCTTAGACAACTCCTCAGGGAAGAAGCGAGAGAGGAGGGACTGGAAGAAGAGGAAGCGAAAGCTTTTGTCAGGGACGAACTTGAGAGATATGACGCGGAGAGGAAAGCAGCTGAAGCTAAAGAGGAAAAAGAAGAAGCTAGGAGGAAAGAAGCGGAAGACCGGCTATTACAGCAGAAGAAGATAGACGAGGAAATGGAAATTCGCAGGATGCAGCATGAGGAGAAGGAGAAGGAGAGAGAGGAAAGAGAGAAAGAGAGACAGCACGAGTTGGCACTTAAAACTCTAGAATTCCAAAGTCGTGGTGCTGCCTCTACCTCCAGCAATGGAGAGTCTACTTCTCATTCTTCCTTAACTGATCCTTCTAACACTCAATCTCTTCACCTCACTGCTATGTCTTTTCCGCTCGAATCTTTCCCTTGTCCTAATGAGAAGATTGACACATGGTTAGAAAAATTTGAGAAAATTGCAACTCTGTACGGGTTAGAGAGGTCGCGTTGGAATATGAAACTTTCCCAGGCCCTAAAAGGTTCTGCTTATGATGTTTACGCCAAACTGGAAAGTAGCCAACAAGACAACTATGATCTGTTGAAGAAAGCGTTACTGGAGCGCTTTGAAATGAACGCGCGCAAGTTTTTGCAACTGTTTCGCAACAGCAGAAAGGAGAATTCTGAAACTTTTCAGCAGTTCTCGTCTCGTTTGAAGGGTTATCTGACAAAGTGCCTAGAGCTCTCGCAGCTCCCCTCTACCTATGAAGGTCTTGAGGAATTTGTTCTATCAGAACAAATAAAGAACACTTTGTCTGCAGATACCCGGAGATTTCTCGCTGAGCAGGGTGCAGAAAAACTAGAAGACATCTTAGAGAAGTCTGAGCGTTACCATAATGCGCTGGCTGAACTACCGGCCACAAAGCGGAAACCGACAGAGGAGCATTTTCAAAAAAATAATCTAGATCAACCTTCTCATGCTTAGAATCAGGTTACCCACAGAGAAACTGGACCTCAAAACCCCCCTCCTGAAAAATCCAAGTTCTACAAGAACAAGTACCCCAACCACCCCAAATAGTCTGATCAACCCGACCGCCCTACATGGCAGCGTGGCCAGAAAGGTCAAGGTGACAAAGGGAAAACCCCTGAGCACGGGACATATGATCAGACCGAGCACACCGAGCCGAAACGCATCGGATGCTTATTAACAGTCTCGCAAGGCGGAATTATTGACAGTGATTCCCAACCTGTTGGGGATGGACCCTCAACGCGAGGTACTGTTATTTTGAACTGTTCTCAAACTTCTTGCTTATTTGACACGGGGCTTTCTTATGATTGCATTGTTGCCAGAAACCTGGTCAAACCCGGTCAAGAGACAGCAGAGACCGTCCAATTTTGTGGAGTTCGTAAGAGTGATGCACCTACAGCGCTTCCCATCGCATTGGTGGAGATCCACTCTGATTTTGTCAGAGGCGTGATCAAAGGGCTGTTATGGATGATCCCATCTACCCAGTCATACTTGGCGGGAGATACGTGTGTATTGGAAAACAGGGAGAGCCGATTGTGGCAGCAGTAACTACAAGAGGGCAAACCAAAAAGGAACGGGAGCCTGCGCCTAATTTGTTACCCATGGAACTTAAAGAAGCGCAATACAAGGACCCTACTTTGGCACCCTGCTTTAGGAAACTGCCCATGGCTAAGGAACCCAAACAGCACGGGGGCATTTTTTCTAAGGATGGCGTACTTTATCGGAGAACGGGCAAGCCTGACCAAGGTTACAACCAGCTCCTAGTACCGAAACAGTACAGAAGCCAAATCCTAGAAATGGGGCACTCTCTTCCCTTCAGCGGACATATGGGACAGAATGCCACAAACCAACGGATAACAACTCATTATTGGTGGCCAGGAGTAAATACTGATATTATCAGATATGTCAAATCCTGTGCCCAGTGCCAACGGGTGCCACCCAAGCAACGGACACCCCCAGTCCACATGGGTGAAATGCCAATAATGGGAACACCATTCGAACGGGTTGTGATCGACATTTTATGGCCTTTCGAAAGGACTAAAAGAAGGAACAGGTTCATCCTGACCTTAGTCGATACATGCACTTTATGGGCAGAAGCTATCCCGCTAACATGCGCAGATGCCAAGCATGTCGCAGAAGCCCTCGTGCAGATTTTCACTCGGTTGGGATTCCCTCAGCAAGTGTTGACGGATAACGGATCTCCATACCGAAACCTGTTGATGGATGAGATCGTTAAGATCTTGAGGACCCAGCACATCCACACTAAGCCATATACTCCGGCCGGAAATGGGCTCGTGGAGCGTGCAAATGGAAACCTCGCCATGATGCTAAGTAAGCTGGCACAAGTGAAACCTGAAGATTGGGATCTCTGTATTCCTGCAGCATTATTTGGCTACAGAGAATCTCCTCATACTTCCACAGGATTTCCGCCAGCTACACTCTTATTCGGCAGACCCATTAAGGGCCCGCTTGAAGCCTTACTTCAGTCTCTGACAGACAAGAAGGCGGATGAGACAGTTGTCTCAGCAAGTAAATATGTGTCGGTTTTAAAGGAAAGGTTGAAACTAGGGTGGGACCTAGCAACGACTAACTTTAAGCGAGCACGCACAAAGCACGCTAACCGATACAGGAAAGTCGCGAAAGAAAGAGAACTGGAAGCAAGAGAGAAAGTTTTGGTGTTACTCCCTACCGAGAACAACCAACTGAAGATCGGATGGCAAGGGCCGTTTACCGTCCTGAAAAAGATTTCTAAGGCTAACTACCAGATATCTATTCAAGGAAAGGAAAAGGTTTTCCATTTAAATCTCTTAAAGAGATACATGGAAAGACCTGTGCCAACATCCGACCATCTCCTGACGATCGCCAAAACTGATGAAGATGACGATAGTGGCAGGGATATTCCACCACAATCACACGAAATCTTTCAAAAATGTCAGAAGCGGCGACGCTCTTTCAAGCGCGCATGGGAGACATTCCAGAGGAAGGAAACTTGAGTAGGAATTGGAGAGAGATGGAGGGGGAAGATGAGAGGGAAGAAGACAGACACCCCGAAGCTACGGTTATAGGAAATTTAATTCCATAACGTAGACATGGAGTGCTTCCATATCTTAAAGGGGGGACGTCCTGTCACGTAGGTCTTTATATCATTAAATTACCTAGATCTTCTTCCTATTCGCTCACCCGAATCCTTTTATTTTATTATCTTTCCGTACTTGTTTTTTCCTGTATTTTTTCGCATCACTCGTTGCGAAAAATATATTTCTTTCCCATCATCGTTTTTCTTTCTCATACTGACTAGTAACCTTATTGCATCAGATGTCAGTCGCGCAGATAGCTGTGAATATACGGTTCTCGCCAGACATACGTCTGCAGTTTCCCCGGTCAGAGCTCGGCCCGACCAGATTTCTGGGCCTGGGGTGTGAGAAATTCGTTTCGCTGGACATAGAGCAGACTTTTGGTCTACCATTTTTCACCTGTCACTAGCTTAAGGTGTCAAACCCGGCATCTGTACGACGCAGTTGTAGACGGTTGTCTGAGATTTGCAACTGACACGCGCTTTTTCCCGGTCAGTTTGTCAACGCAGGTGCGTAATCGCCCGGTGGCAGTTACGACACGCCTCTAAGTATAACGTAGCTGTTATGAGAAGGGGGAGAGATCGGCACGGGGGAGATAGTTCATCCTTTGTCTGGTTTAAAATATTAACCCACGTTTGAAACTATTTCATTTCACTCAGTAACTTTGCAGTTAGACTAGAACAACCTTCGTTCGATTTCTAAAATATCTCTGTAAATAGAGATGGTCTTAGTTTGGTCGAAGTGGTTTAACGTTCTTAGTAATTCTGTGTTTGAGGTATATTAATATTATATATAATAGATATCTAGTTTTGTGAAGTGATTTAGTGTTAAAATCGCCGATTTCATTTTAAACTAGTTCTGTGTGCAGAGTGAATATTTTGATAGTTTGTTATTTCTTTAATCGACGAGTTGCAGTGGAAATACAAAATAAATTATATTTTTAGCTTACTAAACAAGTAGCTGAAATAAGTTTAAATTAACTGTTAAATACTCAGTCGAAACTGTTTTAATAACTAACGTATAAATGCTAGATGCGACATCAGTGAATATTGACGGAATACGAAGATATTCCTGATGATTGATTTTTATATAACTTACTTTACGGGAAGTTTAATTATAAGTCAAGCGGTCGGCTTGTTTTTTTTAAAAATGTAAGTTATAATGAGTACATATATGTAAATTATTTGATATGTGTTCTTTCTTTTATATAGTGAAACGGTGGTACCAACTTGCCAGCGTTTAGTAAAGAGACATATTTGTGTGAAGCATAGACAGTTCCTATCTTTAACCACGTGGGTTTTTTTTGTTTCAAGTAACCCTAATCTGACAGTGCATATGCCACCAGAGAGAGACAGTAATAGCAATCCCACTAACGGTTTCTAAAGACTAGAAATATATATATTGGGCTTTTGAGCCAGTTCATATTGCTCCACAAATTTAAATGTACATGCTGCCTGGCGGCGAGAATATTTCAAGAAACATTAACATTCCGACAGAGATTGTGACTAGTATTGTGGTGACCAAATATAGTACCTTCCTGGAAGTAGACACCGATCTGACATTCTTTAATTCTAGAATCCAAAGCTAATGACATTGTGCTCTGCTAACTTTCGTGCCTGGACAAATTTTATGTGACTTAATCAGACATTCGAAACATTAGAACACCCAAGGAATCGTTCCCTGAGAGTTTAGTACGTCTTTTGGAACTGGGGATTTCTTGGTCAAGGACTATATTTTCGGGTCTGTGTGAAGGTCCTAGAATTATTATGTTCCCAGAGGCAACGAGCAAAGTTGTGAGTATATATGTGCAAGAAAGGCCATGGCTGGATGAATGAGAGTACACAGGTCTGAGTGTTATTTTACCGGTGTATTATTGTCACACATTTGCTGTCTTAAATTTTTTTTTAATCTGCAGAATTTGTTACAAAATGCAAGAGTTTCTGTTTTCTTAGGTTAAATCAGATTTACCCAACTCTGTTCATATATTTACGAGAAAGAAAGAAATCTCTTAGACTAAACCCTACGTATCTATAACTCTTTGGGCTATCATCTGCTCTCTTAACGGGGCTGTGGGCTAAACCTAGAGTAAGATCTAACGGGCTATCATCCTTGTAGCATTTTTCTTGAATTTTATGACTATTTGTATATGTTTTTCCTTGATGAAATTTTTTTGGTGTTGTGAGAGATTTTTTTTTTTTGATGATAATAATAAAAATCTCTCTCTTGAACAAAATCAGTGCGTTGGTCAGCTCGATCCCAAGTATCTGTATAAGCATTGTTATAGATTTTCCAAGTCTGTGTGTTTAACTGTCGTCACGTGTATGTGCGTGCCCGTGAGTAGATAGAATTATATGTAATATATATGTGGTTTAGACTGTCGGACCCTGTAAAAGCCGTCGTAGAGGATAGGTGAGAGAGAGAAGAATTATTTTCGCTTTCAGCGACAGCCTCTATACCACAGTCTATCATCTCACCACTCGTGGAATCTATTTCATTTTTTCTAACTCTCACCGTGACTATCACTCATTCCAACCTATTCAGAAGGGACCAACCCAAGTCTTAATACTCCTATCTAAAATCTACGACAATTGTGGAACGAGGAGGGGCAAGGATAGATGAAATGCTAATTCGTTTCGCATTGATTTTAAACTAAAAGCCAACTGTAGCATAGTGGCAAGCCTTGCCTTAGGGTTTCCCCAATACGATGAAAAAGTTAGAATTGTGGACACTACGGTCATGTAAACATGTTAAGCTCTTATTATGAATGACCTAAGCTCTCGTATTCAGCTTGATATTACATGGGAAAAGAGTGAACGAGAGGTAGTTTAAAAATAAACAACTAACATAGAAAAAAAGATAGAATTTTGAACCAAACCACATAGCCCCTTAAAAATCGTAGATTCGTGTACCTGAAGACTTGCTGACCAAGAATATGTTATTAGTTATCTAAATAGTCCCTTAACTAATCAAATAATGATACAACCATACATAGTGATCAGAGATACTGTCAGGACAAGTCATATCTGCTTAGATTGGATCGCATATTTTTTGGGGAAAAAAAGTAGGTGACAGATAGGCTAGGATGGTACAGTGAATCTGATTGGGTGGCATTTGAAGTGAGACGAAATATTATTGGCTGACCTTTGAATAAACATAAATAGCCTAGTAACGTAGAAAAGTTTGAATGATATTTTTTGAAAGACTGTTTACCCTTGTAATATTGAAAGTGATTGGACAACTGAATCGATATTGTCAGAATAAGCGTTAGGGGGGACGCCATTACTAGAAAATTTTCACCAGTGATAGATGAGATCAGGCTGTGTTTTCAGATATAATTTCTGAGCAGCCTGGACAACAAAACAGATCGAAACTGTGTCAGTCATCGTCTCTGTGTATTTCAATGAACAAATTGTGAGGTCCTGGCTACTGACGTTAATGTGGTACCAAACGCTTGAAAACTGATTGATTCAGGACTCTGCCGGTTTACTGCGAGCCCATGCTAGTGGCCATTGCCTATCAAACAGGGAACAGATTGTCAAGCGAGCAGAGGAAAGGTTCAACCTATATTCTACTGCCAAGATAAGTTCTCGTTCGGCACCTGAGAGCTCAACTACAGAACTTTAAAAGAAATATAAAAAGTGACAGTGAATAAAACTGGGACAAAGATTTAATAGTTCCACAAGTGATAAAATAGAAACAAACATTACTAAGAGGGTATGATGTCAAACAACAACCTAGTGGTACTACCAGTATTACCTTAAAGTAGGAGAACACTACAGACGTATATTAGAAAAATATTTTATGTATGGACAGAGGATCTATTGTGCTATTTGACTGATGTAAATGATTATTTTGATTTCACTTTTAAATTGTCAATCCTGATTCCAAATAAATTAGAATCAGGATAATAAAATTGTAAAAATCATATTTACACAAATTTCAAACACGGTCTTAAATAAGATAGCCTTTTAGAGTGTCGTTTGTATGTTATTGTGGTAGTACTGTGTGCTGTTGTGAATAATAAACTATTTGTTTGTATGATTGTTGATTTTGTACATTACACTCTACATTCATAACCCTAGACACAACACGAAGTCATTTAATAATAATAATAATATAAATACATTTGGAATGAGATTAAAAAAGGTGGTAGCTGAAAGGTACCCTGAAAAGTTCACAATATTATTGGGTAAATTCAGGGACCTTCATAGCTAATCTCATTTATTAACATATTAATACCTAACAACAAATTCCTAACATCAAATCCACACACACACACACACACACACACACACACACACACACACACACACACACACACACACACACACACACACACACACACACACACACACACACACACACACACACACACACACACACACACACACACACACACACACACACACACACACACACACACACACACACACACACACACACACACACACACACACACACACACACACACACACACACACACACACACACACACACACACACACACACACACACACACACACACACACACACACACACACACACACACACACACGCGCGCGCGCGCACACACACACACACACACACACACATATATATATATATTTAAAAGGAAAAAGCGAACTTCCAGCAATACTAAACTCAAACTGAAAAGAGACATTATGTCACGCACCTGGAAAGATGCCATATTGATGCCAAAGATATGACAAATTAATATGGATAAAGATCCTTTAGCTGTGTTGGAAAACTGATGGCTAATACCAGTCTGGTACAGCACCTAGAAGAAAACACATGTTTATTCTTCACCAGCAGTTTACAGGCAACGCTGATTCACTCAAGATTAGAAGATGCCTTCCATGTGAAGACACACACTCTGGTGGTATGGTTTTGATAAAAGATATGGAAGAAAGCTTGAACATCAAACTGCGCAGGCGTAAAATATGTCTGAAAATATGCAAATGGATCAGCCAGTGCATGTCTTAGAATTTATCATAGCAGTATGGGCAACATCAGCCAATTCAAACGTTTACAAAGATAACTGAACAAACGAGCTTTATTTTAAAATGGTTGAGAACTTGGCATGCAGGTCCGTCTAAGAATGTACCTTTTGTCTAATCGTACATTCTGTCTGACCTTCACTCATGAAGGAAAACAGTAAATAATTAATTTGTACACTTTTGCATGCATCATTGTCCTAAAACAGGCCGTGAGAATCATAATAGGAGATGTGGCGAGAGGTTTTATTTGGCTGTAGGATCAGTATAGTACTGAAAATTACAGAAATAGAATTTCTGCAGAAAATGGTGAAGTCCCAGTGTCTGAGAGAACTACTGGTATCACAAATTAGTTACGGCTGTGAATGTTCTGATCTCGAAACAATAGTAGAGAGGAGACCGACATAAAGTGCCACCTCCGCTGTGTAACTAACTGTGATATTAATAAACAAGGAAACAGATTTTACTTAACACTGATAAAATTGACAAGTCGTTCAAATACAATTTCCTTATTTTTATTTAGTATATACACTATCTACTCTTGTGCTGAAGGGTGAATGTTGAAAAAAATGGAATGTAATGAATTTGTAAGTTTACATATGATTTACAAATATTTATATTTATATATATATGTAAATAAATATTACAACAAGTTTTCCAATTATAGGAACAAAAATTATATCAGCTGTGCTGTTAATTAAGGATATAACACTTATCAGCTATGTTGTTATTTATGTCTCTTGCTATGCTAATTTCACTTTCTCATCACTGACAGTTTCTATGCTCACAATGCTGACAGAAATGGTACGAATGTGTACTCATCTCTTAAAACGTTCTGTTCTCCTTAGTTTATTCACACAACTCCTGCTGAGGCTCTTTACTTTAGCCCACCCAAGACTGAGGGGGACTAAAGATGTAGCTTCTGTACAATCTCTATGCTCCTGCGAAGTTCCAGGCAGCGGGATTGACTCGAACATACGACCTCAGGTTTTTAGGACACAAATAAACCTGTAACAAAGCAAAAATAGGGGCTAATTTCTGTCACAGGTGTCTACTCGCAAAGCATTCTTTCTGATAAACTAATACATGGATACAGTCAGTAATATAAATTCAATGCATCAATAATATAAATTCAATACATGAATACATTCAATACATGAATACATCCCATAATATAAATTCAAGACATCCAATAATATGTACATTTAGGTGTGATACAACCATTTCCTTCCCCCTATAATATACCAGGCCCTCTCTGACGAGTGCTATGCTAGCGGGTAACATATATCCTAACAATATTGCTATGATAGGAAACTCTTTACAGAGCGATACAACAGGAAGCAATCTGATCATCAGAAGAAGTCCCCCCGTCCGACAAGTGTTTCGGCCCTATATACTCCTTTACACTCTAAGGGGGGCGGGCCCACTTGGGTCATGACTCCCAAGCGTCTAAGCTTCCTGTTGTCTTGCATCAAAAATGAACCCATTTCACTTATGGTAGCAACTTTAAATTCCACAACTCCGCCAGCCGTGGAGGCAATTCTGAAAGTAACAAAGAGAAGACAAATTATTCCGTTCGTTCCGTCGCACACACTGAGACACCAGCGCGAAGTCAACGAGTCGCCACTGCGCGTTCCCCACTGGACTTTTGATACTGACACCCCTTATAGTATACACCGCTTGTCGCCCCTGAGTCGCAGCCCGTTCACTAGTCCACCACAAACCTCAGCGTATTGTGGACTTAGAAAAATTCCTGGTGTTTTCTGTACCGCAGCGTTTATTGTTACGATCTCCATTCCCCATTGCGGTTGTTCCACAGCCAGCCTGATGCCTTTTCGGCAGTTTCACTAAGCCTCTTCAGGGCCCTTGTTCTCGACTGTCCCCTCAGCCCCAACAGTTTCAATAGATCATACACTGATGCAGCCACAAGCCCTCTTGCACCCACTTCAACAGCCATGACCCTTGCAGTGAACCCATCGTGTCTCAGATCCGCGGCCAGATCACTATACTTGGCCGCTTTGAACGAATGTTGCTCATCTAATCTGGATTCAAATGGCACGGTCAGTTCAATCAGTATGACCTGAAGCGTTGCTGCAGAATGAAGCACTATATCCGGCCGTCTCCGCGATTTTCGGATACTCTCTGGATATGCCCCTCGTCCAGGTAGGTCTACCGCCATCTCCCAATCATTTGCACAATCAAGAAGAGATGGTAAACTGCTACCAGGTTTATTCGGTTTGGGGTGTGCTGACTTTCCTGCCCTCAGAAAGTATGTGTTTGCGGTGTCTGGCCGGACTTTGCTATTCGCCTTCATTCTTGCCAGATCTATTGTCGCAGCAAGCTCATTTAGCACTTTGTTATGGCGCCAAGTGTATCGCCCTTGCCCTAATGACACCTTACACGCTGAGAGCACGTGTTCAAGTGTCTGCCTCCCCTGGCACAGGGGGCACTGTTCATCATCCGACTTTCCCCATTTCACAAGGTTGGTGGCCGATGGCAGCAGGTCATACAGTGATCTGACAACGAAGCTGAGCCTAAGAGGTGCCATATGCCATATATCATTCCATGTCAAGGACCTCTGCAGGGCTCCTTCCCATGTAGTCCATTGGCCTTGTTGGACCTGCTGCACTGCTTTTTGCAACCTCTTATCATTCTCAGCTTCTCGTATCTCCTGAACTACCATGTCTCTGCGATCCCTGCTTGATGCCTTGGACCACCAGCGGATGTCTCCATGACCAAATCCCCGTCTATTCGTTTGTGTGTATCCGATTACCTCCCTCAGTTTGAGTGACTCTTGGGCAGCATCAACAGCTTCTTCCACTTTCCACTTCCTTCCCGTTTTCAGTGTGGGCTGAATGGACTTAACCACGTCATCAGCTGACTCGCGTAGCATCATTGCAAGCCTTGCCTTTCCAACTTTGTACTCTTCAACAACTGACTTGAAAGGAAGCAGAAGTTTTGACTTTTTGCAGTATGATAGGAGTATATGAGACGAGGACTGTTTGGTGATATATCAGGTGGGAGTTATAGGAGACAATAGATTGGAGTTAGATGCGACAATAGATTGAGTCCTGACAAGGACTGTTTTGGTTATATTGCAGTTGGTCTTATCTGAGACAATATATTGAAGTTATAGACTGACAATAGATTGAGTCCTAACAAGGACTGTTATGGTTATATTTGCAGTTGGTTTGAGATAATAGATTGAAGTCGTGTGAGACAATAGAGTTATAGGAGACAATAGATTGAAGTATGAGTCCTATTAGCCTTCGTCTATTCAATCATAATAGGAAATACAATCATTATACTTAATTTCCCCAAGATACAATCAGTAACCTGATAGGTAGTATAAATGACACACACCAAATACCAACATTATAGACCTGCGGAAAGCCTATTTTCCTAAAGGTTATCGTAAATTTATATTTACCCTCCAAGATTTAAAAAAGGCCAGTTTGACTCGACTAGTGAAGTAGGTTGCAGGTCGATGCCCTCAGGTAAACTATAAATCAAGAGGTGACAGCTTCTTCCTCTTCAGTCAGTATCTCTGGCGTCAAGTTCGGGATTGCGTGGTTAGCATAAAATTCCGCCCGAATATATAGGCAGGTAAATACGTAAGGAAAGCTTTCGGTTGGTTCCTGGCGGAGCAAGTTGATTGGTTTCCTCCGGTTTCGTCTTTTGCTCATACAGCCTAATTTTATTCAGTTTTTCGCCGCCATCTTGCGTGAACTGCGTGAACAGTATAATTTATTCTGTCTCAGAGACTGGTGAACGGTGCAAGTTGATTGGTTGAAGCAAATCTGTATCTCGACATAGTGATTAACAAAGTAGTGGGTTACACTTCGTTTCACGACATAGCCCCCTCCTTTCCTAGCTGTGACTTGTCATAGCTGACGTGTAAACCCCTGCTGTGGTTAATCCTTTTGCGTCTGTCCTTCCAGAGTAGTAGGGTGTCGACTTAAAAAATCAGCTCCTACATTGTCTCTTCCCGGAATGTAATTCACGGTAAAGGAATAAGGCGCCAGAAGCAGACTCCACCTTAACAATCTCGAATTTAGCTTTTTAGATGCAGCCAAGAATGTTAAAGGTTGGTGATCGCTTTGGACAATGAAGTGTGTCCCATACAGATAAGGTGAAAATTTGTTGATGGACCAAATTAGAGCTAAACATTCCTTCTCTATGGTCGAGTAGTTCAACTCAGCTGCATTCAGCTTCCTACTGGCGTAGGCGACTGGTAAAAGTTCCTCCGGCTGGGCTTTTGATTTCTGCAAGAGAGTTGCACCAATCCCTATACTGCTAGCGTCCGTCCTTAATACAAATTCCTGCGTGATATCGGGTAGCGTAAGGATTGGTTTGCTGGTGAGTTTTGCTTTTAGCTCTGTGTAAGCTTTTTCACAATCAGCATTCCATTTGATTCTGTCAGGCTGTCCTTTCTTAGTTAAGTTAGTTAATGGTGCACACAGAGAGTTAAAGTGGGGTATGTACTTCTGATAGAACCCACATAATGACACGAATGATCTCACATCTTTCTTCGTTTGAGGTCTGGGTGCCTTCTTTAACTTCTCTATATTCTTTGGATCAGGAGACATACGACCTGTAAAAATAGTGTGACCTAAGAATTCCAACTCCTTACAACCGATATAGCACTTGGTTGGACGTGCAGTCAATCCAGTTTCTCTCAGTCTGTCAAACAACCTGGAGAGCGCTACTATATGCTCTTCAAATGTGTTTGTAGCAACAAGAATGTCATCCATAAAGTTAGTGATATGGGGGTTTTGTAGAGGTTCCAATAATTTCCTCATCATTCTTGAAAAGATACTGGGAGCATTTTTCAGCCCAAAGGGTAGTACATTAAATTCGTAGTGTCCGTCCGATGTACTAAATGCCAGCATTTTCCTAACTTCTGGTTTCACTGGTATTTGGTAGTATCCCTTGCTTAGATCTACTTCGATAAATACCTAGCCTTACTCAGTGTACAGAACAGCTGGTTGGTGTCAGGTAATGGGTCCACCTGAGATTCTGTGATCGCATTAAGCTTCTTGTAGTAAATACATAACATGTGTTCACCACTAGGCTTCCTTAATAGCACCACACTTGAGCTATAGGGAGATTCAGACTGAAATAATTTTCTCTTTTAAGAGATAGTCAATCTCATCCTTGAGTGCTTGGGCTTGCTATTGTTCAGTCCATGTCCGCAGCAATGCTTCAAGTGGACTGTGTATGGGGACGGCAATACAACAACGTTGCCGGACCCACACCTATTTCTATTGTAAGGGGCAGTATACCGAAGTGGGGCCTGTCTCCATCAACTGTTTGGTACAGCCCTGGTTCCTACCTCCTATGGTTCGGGTTTGTTTCTGCAGCTTTTTTAATACTGGTTGCTGACTTTCCAAATGATCCAGGCCATGGTGTTCCGACAAATACCTAGTCGGGATGGGATGTCTCTCGTCCCCTCTCTGTACAATACGGAGAGTTGCCATGGTTACTGGTGTAACAGTAGACTTGTTGTGATTTCGTTTTCTCGTTATCACTGCTTCTACCTGTTGTTTTCTCTTGTGTATCTTCTGTGTGGGCCTACGTCCGCAACAATGCTTCCCTAGGTCCTGTAACTGGTCTACGCTTCTGAATGAGGTTACCTGGTTACATTCTGAACAGGATTTCATATACCGACTTATGTCTTCAATTATTCCTGGCCAGTAATATCGCAATGCTATATTTTGACCATTGGCCCCTTTTCCTCTGTGGCCACTGCCTGATGTAGCATGCTCTTGCTCCATAATTTCCTCCCTATAGATATTTGGCACTACCAGCTGTCCATGCCCTTTAGGTCCTTTTCCAGCTTGTCTGTAGAGTAGGCCATTTTCCATATAGTAGTCTCCTTTCTCTGGAGGGTTATGGGCCTTTGGCAATTTGCCAAAACAAGGCTTCAATGTGCTGTCTGCTGTTTGAGCCTTTTTCATCTTTGTACGATGAATGTTTGTTGGATCTCCCTCTTCCTTTTTGGTGCTCGACCTGGTATGGTTTGCTGCCATGACAACAGGTTTTATTGGGTCACCCAAAAAGACATATTTACATCCTATTACCAGCGGGTATATAGGATCATCACTTACTGCTGCTCTTATCACTCCTTCTACATAGCGAGTTCTCACGTTGATCCTTGCTATGGGAAGTGTCATGGTGCCGGTTCCCTGCATTGCCCCTTGTATGTCCACTGTTTCTGTGGTAAGTTGATCAGGGTGCACTAGGTATGCACTCACGACTGAGTCGAATTCCAATCCGGAATCATATAAGCACTGAATTTTAGTGCCATTACATGTCACTTCCTCACAGACAGGGGGATGGTGGAGGTCATTCTGACTAACTGCCAGTTCCTTCCTTCCCTTGTTCCCTGTTGTGAGACACGCAGCGTAATAAGGAGGGTTCTTCCTTCTGCAGTCCGCAGTATTGTGGTTACTCATTAGACAAGTTTTACACCACTTTCCTTCCTTCCGGTAAGGTGTCTTATCCGATTTTAGAGGGTTTTTGTCCTTTTGGTCAAATCTTTGTTTGTTCCTTGTGGTATGGTCATTTTGTTCATATTTGGTATAGTTTTGTGATAATTGGAAGTTTTCACTCTGCTTCTTCTTATTTCCTAATACTTCTGCCTGAGCTGCTTGATATCTCTCAGCAACAGTTACAATATCTCCCAATCTCTCTGCTCCTTGTTCCATGATAAACTTCCTCATTTCTTGAGGCATGGACTCTTTCACTTGCTCCATCATTATCATTTCTTTCAGGTCCTGACACTTTCCTAAACTACTCCATTTTTTCAAATAGGTTTCTGATAAGGGTGGATTTAAGCTGACGACAAATCACCACCCCTATCGACACCTGGTATAAAAGTGCAAGATGTAGGTGTCTTCTCTGGTTTATAGTGTTGCTGTGTATGTTGCAGTAGAATAGTTCACAGGGTACAACACAGGCAACATGATGTGTAGAGTCATGAAAATGGTAACTTCGCTTTATGTTTTATACCATTTATTGCACGCCACAAAACAGTCATGATATTTTGTCATCACCAACATAGTTTAACGAATGCAGCATTCAAAATCATATTAGCTGATAGTCATGTAGGATTCAATACTCAATAGTTCTATTGTAAACAGATAGCTTCTGTATATTCGATATCATAAAGTTCTGGTTCATGAAGCTGTATAAATAATATATATAACTTCTGCAACAGTGTCAGCTGCAGATCATCAATGTTCATAGACAATAATAAATGCTCCCTTCCTGATGCTAGCAGATCAGATGTGTACAATAAGTCCGTTTACTGTCTGCACGTGAATAGCATACATGGAATACAGGTCAAACCGACCCTTATAACCTTCCTAAGTCTAACCATCTGACTTGGACGTGATCTCTGATATAACGAATCCTGGAACACAGACAATAGTCTTGTTGGTCTAGAGCGACCCATATATATATAACTAGTTCAGGTATAAAGATACCGGTGGCGAAAATCCTAGTCAAAGTACCTCTCCATTTTGAATCACACAGGCGAGCAAGGAGCCACAAAATGACGAACTTCTAGATGATAGCATAAAGTTCAATACAAGAGGAATTACCTTTCTTCGGAAATCAACCACGAACATATGCCTCCAGGCAGGCTTGAATAATATTGGGAAATAGTCGAGTTAGCTAACTAACTCACAAAGACAATGTATTTCCCTCAGAAAATCACAAGACGCACATTGCGTCCGCTCGCTGCTCAGACCATTTCTAAACTCCCGAGCTGGGCGGAACACACCAAACGAACTATCAGTTTTGACATGCGCAGAACTCCAATATCTGAGTCGCCACTCACATAAGACGATTCTAAGAACATTCGAGATAAAAGTCTTACACAGTCGCGCCTTTTATGGTCATGAACAGAAGCGTTAAGACAGGTTTCAGACATCTACAACAGTTGACTGATACTACCAAATAAGGAGATATGGTCACGCTTCGTTCAAGAAATTATAGACCGAACGTGTCTCTATACAAGAGAAGGCAAACTCATAAAAAAAATTGTAGTCTCGATATCTCGGGTTATGTCCCTTTGACTGTAAAAAACATAATACACCTTTCAGTCAAAAAATGATCATACATACGAAAAATGATCATACAAAGACTTTGGAAAAAGTAATTATTTGTGCGTAACATTACCGCACCCTCCCGGGAAAAAAAAATGAAACATTTTTTTTAAAAATCCTGGAGCCGGAAAAATCTAGGCTCCTAACGCACGTATGATGCGCGGATATATACCTAACAAACTAGCTCAACGCATGGAGCGAAACTGAGATCATATCTCAGGTCCTTAGAGAAAAAATTTATCTAAGTATTCGCGTATATATTCCAGGAAGGTGCCACCAACACACGCCACAATGATGGCAACATCATAATAAAAGTCAAATTACTCTCATACCAATATATGAAATTAAATATATCATTATGATATCATACAATGTGTTGTGCAAATAGCGGTGTAATATACTAATATACCGCACTATATTATTACATTATATAATGCATCAGTAATTAATAACTAATACAATGTTATTCTTCGTTGACATAAAACAATCAATAGAAGAAGATGTGGACATCATCCGCTCCCAATCTAGGACAGGACTTGATATCCTCAATGTTCCACAATGGACATAATCTCGCAGACTTCACTGATGTGCTGCGAAAATATCAATAACACAAATCTTAAAGACAACTGGTAAATCTCTTAATACAATTATGCAAATATATTATCTAAATGTGGCCGAGTGATCTTTTGGCCCGTATATCACTAACTAAGCCTTCTTAGATAATTACATGGTACAATGTTATAAATTCCCCCCCAAAAAAGTGAGAAAAAATCTACTAACATGTCATTATAATATTGGACTGTATATCAGGAAATATATATATATGACAGAAGAATCATGTGGAATCGTGTGGGCATCTGGACAGAATGTCTGCCATCACATTATCCGAACCACGGATAGCTCGAACCGAGAAATGAAATGGTTGAAGAGCTATGGCATAACGAGTGGACCTCGAGCTCTTCAAGTTTTTGCTCTGAATAGCAGTAAGCGCTTTCTGGTCGGTTTCCACAATGAAGTGTGCGCCTAGAAGAAATCTTTGTAACTTCAGAATAGACCATACCATAGCCAATAACTCACGGTCTAAAACCGAGTAATTCTTTTCTGCAGCATTTAATTTCCTAGAGATATACATCACCGGATGCAGAGTATCAGAATACTCCTGCATTAGTGCTGCCCCAATCCCAGTTGACGAGGCGTCACTTCGAAAAACAAAAGTCTTCTCAATAGTAGGTAACCTAAGAATAGGTGGAGATGAAAATAGGGCTTTAACCTGGTCCAATGAGGATTGACATTCTTTAGACCAGCGGATCAGATTAGGCGACCCTTTCTTCAATAAAGTAGAAAGCGGTGCCATAATGGAGGACAGATTCGGAATGAATCGTCCGTAGAATTGGATCAAACCTAATAGACTCCGTACTTGTTCCTTCGTCTTAGGGACCGAAATGTTAAGTATTTTTGAAACATTGTGGTCCTCTGTCTTTAAAAGACCATGACCAACACGATGACCTAGGAAAGAAATCTCGCTAAATCCTATAAAGGCTTTAGAGGGTTTTGCAGTCAAGTTATACTCGCGAAGAGTAGACAGTAATTCGTATAAACCCAAATAGTGATCTTCCCAGGAATCACTGAATAGACAGATATCATCTAAGTATGCTATGACATCTGTACGATATGCGAGAATTCGCCGCATCATGCGTACGAATGTAGCAGGGGCGTTCATAAGACCGAAAGGCATGAAATTCCATTGGAATAAACCCCTAGGTGTAGAAAAAGCTGTAAAAGGTTTGGCACGTTCAGTTAGCGGAACTTGCCAATAACCTTTAGACAAATCTAGTTTGGTAAAGAATCTAGAATTAGCAAGTTTATTGAGTAGCTCTTCTAATGAAGGCATAGGTTCAGCGTCGAACTTCGTAACTTGGTTCAATTTGCGATAATCTACGCAAATGCGAATGTTATTATCCTTCTTTCGAACAATAACCATAGACGAAGAGTATGCTGAAGTGGATGGTTCAATGATTTCCAAACGGATCATTTCATCCAATTCTTTTTCGACTTGAGACTGGAAATGGATAGGTATTGGATAAGGTCTGACTCTGATAGGATTATGATCAGTTAGCACAATGTCATGTTCAATGACATGTGTGTGTCCCGGGATGTCTGTAAGAACATCCTGAAATGTTTGCAACATCGAAGAAACTTGTCGATGTTCCTCAGCGGAAAGATTTGGAGAAACGGTCACGTTTTTCCAAGATTCCGTAGAATAAAGTGGGACCATAGGAAGAGGAAGATTGACATCAGAAAAAGTAGTTTCCTCATCCTGTATAACTGACAGAGATGAGTACTGACCATGAGGTGCTTGAGAATAGTCCGTTGCCTGGAAAATAGGCTGCAAATAGTCAGGTCTTTCATAAAATTCCGTGAGCATATTTATGTGGAAAGTTTTATGCTTTCCATCAATATCGACAACATAGTCGACATCAGAAATTTTGGAGACTATTGCATATGGACCTTTCCATGCAATTAGAAGTCTGTTCTCCCTTGAAGGAAGTAGAACGAGAGCTTTGTCACCTGGACAAAGTTGTCGTAGACATCTATTTTTATTTGCAACCTGCCTTGCCTTTTCTTTAGCAAATTCGGATGAAGAAGTTGCTAGTTTGCATGCCTCGATGATCTTTTGCCTAAGAGCAATGACGTACTCATAAGAAGATTGAGTTTCATCGCTAATATTATCGGCAGTGATTAGATCGTGAAGTAAAGACATAGGGCCGCGCGGTCGCGCGCCAAAGACAAGTTCAAAAGGGGAAAACCCTGTATGTTCATTGGGGACCTCTCCATACGCAAAGAGAGCCGCGGGTAAGACCCTGTCCCAATCCTGAGGATGATCCTCAGTTATCTTACCAAGTAAAGTTTTCAGAGTCCTATTTAAACGTTCGACTAACCCATTAGACATTGGGTGATAGATACTGCTGAGAGACCTTTTAATATGTAGCATAGACATTACCTGTGACATAGTGTCTGATATAAGTTGAGTGCCATGGTCTGACAATATTTCTCCGGGAAAACCCAAGCGAGAAAATATCAGCCAAAGAGCGTCTGCGATATCAGCAGTTGAGATGCTCTTGAGAGGTATTGCCTCTGGCCAACGTGTGCACATATCGACACATGTAAGAATAAATTGATGTCCTCTAGCTGACTTAATTCTAAAAGGACCGATAATATCTATTGCCATTTTTTGAAAAGGGCGAATAGGAATGTCAGCAGCCTGGATAGGCGCAGCATGTCGTGGTCCTTTAGATTTGACCTCCTGACATACTTTGCAAGAGCGACAGTAAATTCGTATGTCCTTGCTCACAAATGGCCAAAAGAAAGCCGCAAGAACCCTCGACTTTGTACGGGAAAAACCCATATGTCCAGCACATTGCGAGTCATGAGCATGTTGCAATATTTGCAATCTCATGCTCTTGGGCACAAGAATTTGTGAATGAGTGGACGTAGTCGAGTCTTGTACCATACGTACAAGTACGCCGTTCTTCATAGAAATCCAAGATTTTCTATTAGTATTCTGATTAGGATCACCTTTTTTTTGCTAGAATGAAGAATTTTTGTAAAGACGGATCTTCTTCTTGCAATTTGATAAATGAGTCACGTGTAATAGTCAAGTGACTATCTTGGTCATTTACTTCATCATTATTAGTTAATGAAGTTTGAGGTGGATCCAGAGCATGTGCTCTTGTGACCACCGCATTGGTAGCTTCAATGTTTTGCTCTTCCCAAACAGCAATCTGCTGTGGGGTACATTCCCTAACTCCGTGAATACGACCAATAATAAGGTCCGCAATAGGATTTGGAAGTAGACACGCGTGGACCTCTCCCGTGAAGAAAGGAGTAGCAATATGTATTATGGCAGTAGGATACTTTTCCAACGTGCCACCAAATGTGACACATTTGATGACCTTTCCTGTAGCACAGGATGGATCTACAAGAGATTGCCTAACACCAACAGTAGTACATCCAGAATCAAACAACACTGAGACTGGATTACTATTTACAAGCCACTTATGTAATATAAGAGAACCTCTCCCATCATGAGCAACATTAGCAGGAAGAGCGGGCAAAGGATGACCACAGCTTAGAGTACTAACGGTCTTCGGATCAAATAAAGTACTGCATTGGATACATTTATTTGCTCTATCAAAATCAAAAGATGAGCATCCGATAGCATTATGGTCTTTATCACTATTAATCTGTTTATCTGCTCCCTGAGATTCTTGTTGAACAGAATTCGTCTGTTGATATCTTTTTCTCTTATGTTGCGATCTACCGCGACCATTATTGCCTCTGCAATTATCATTAAAGTCCCCATACTGGCCACCAAAAATGATAAGGGTGGATTTAAGCTGACGACAAATCACCACCCCTATCGACACCTGGTATAAAAGTGCAAGATGTAGGTGTCTTCTCTGGTTTATAGTGTTGCTGTGTATGTTGCAGTAGAATAGTTCACAGGGTACAACACAGGCAACATGATGTGTAGAGTCATGAAAATGGTAACTTCGCTTTATGTTTTATACCATTTATTGCACGCCACAAAACAGTCATGATATTTTGTCATCACCAACATAGTTTAACGAATGCAGCATTCAAAATCATATTAGCTGATAGTCATGTAGGATTCAATACTCAATAGTTCTATTGTAAACAGATAGCTTCTGCATATTCGATATCATAAAGTTCTGGTTCATGAAGCTGTATAAATAATATATATAACTTCTGCAACAGTGTCAGCTGCAGATCATCAATGTTCATAGACAATAATAAATGCTCCCTTCCTGATGCTAGCAGATCAGATGTGTACAATAAGTCCGTTTACTGTCTGCACGTGAATAGCATACATGGAATACAGGTCAAACCGACCCTTATAACCTTCCTAAGTCTAACCATCTGACTTGGACGTGATCTCTGATATAACGAATCCTGGAACACAGACAATAGTCTTGTTGGTCTAGAGCGACCCATATATATATAACTAGTTCAGGTATAAAGATACCGGTGGCGAAAATCCTAGTCAAAGTACCTCTCCATTTTGAATCACACAGGCGAGCAAGGAGCCACAAAATGACGAACTTCTAGATGATAGCATAAAGTTCAATACAAGAGGAATTACCTTTCTTCGGAAATCAACCACGAACATATGCCTCCAGGCAGGCTTGAATAATATTGGGAAATAGTCTAGTTAGCTAACAAACTCACAAAGACAATGTATTTCCCTCAGAAAATCACAAGACGCACATTTCGTCCGCTCGCTGCTCAGACCATTTCTAAACTCCCGAGCTGGGCGGAACACACCAAACGAACTACCAGTTTTGACATGCGCAGAACTCCAATATCTGAGTCGCCGCTCACATAAGACGATTCTAAGAACATTCGAGATAAAAGTCTTACACAGTCGCGCCTTTTATGGTCATGAACAGAAGCGTTAAGACAGGTTTCAGACATCTACAACAGTTGACTGATACTACCAAATAAGGAGATATGGTCACGCTTCGTTCAAGAAATTATAGACCGAACGTGTCTCTATACAAGAGAAGGCAAACTCATAAAAAAATTGTAGTCTCGATATCTCGGGTTATGTCCCTTTGACTGTAAAAAACATAATACACCTTTCAGTCAAAAAATGATCATACATACGAAAAATGATCATACAAAGACTTTGGAAAAAGTAATTATTTGTGCGTAACAGTTTCCAATCTAGCAGAGAGTTGGTAATAATTTTCTCCTGGAAGAAGTTTAGCGGTTTGGAATTTCTTTCTATATGATTCTGAGTTCTTTTCATATCTCACAAGCAGTGCCTGTTTCAGGATTTCATAATCTTCCTAGTCGTCTCTTGAGAGCTTCAAATACACATCGTAGGCCACACCTCTCAATCCCTGAGATAGTTTAAGACTCCATTTTTCTTTCACTAAGCCATAGGTAGTGGCTAGTCTTTCGTATCTATCCAGGTACGACTCAATGGCGTCTTCTTTCTCAACAAATGGGTCCAGATGAAAATTCATGGCCCCACTTGAGGTGCTCTGGCTGGAGCTACTCTCAGAGTGAGGTGAGCTACCACCATTATTGCCAGTATTTGCCTGAATTTCAAGCTCTTTTAATCTTAACTGATGGTCTCTCTCTGCTTGTAATTTCCTTTCCTCAGCTTCAGTTTTCTTTGCCTCATTTTCAGCTTCCCATTTCTTGGCTTCAATTTCCAGTCTTTTGTCTTCTCTCTGAGCTTCCAGTCTTTTGTCTTCTCTCTCAGCTTCCAGTCTTTTGGCTTTTCTTTCAGCTTCCAGTCTTTTGGCTTCTGCCTCTAATTGCAACTTTCTTTCTTCCCTATCCATGTGTTTGTCCACTTCTGTTGTGACATACTGAGTGAGAGCATCACCTGTCATATTTAATTCCTTACCCATCTGCATGATCGCAGTTCTGAACTTTACTAGATCAGCCATGGCGTTACTTAGATAGGGTATGTATATTTACTATAACCAAGTTATTGTAATTAAACTTAATTAATTTAAATGAACAAAAAATTTCCGTGCAGCTTTGTGAGCATCAACTATTTACTGAGTACTAAATGGTACTCCTCCTAAGAAAATATTGTTTTTTTATTTTTTTTTATTTTTAAAATCCTATTATAGAATTTTTTTTCAAAAATCTGTTTCTTATGTTATCTATGGGTGGCACAAGATAGAGTGTAGATAGATGAATAGACTAAGTATGGCTCAATATATACAGAAATATCCCAGGAACGAGCCCCCAGTGTGGCGAGAGGTTTTATTTGGCTGTAGGATCAGTATAGTACTGAAAATTACAGAAATAGAATTTCTGCAGAAAATGGCGAAGTCCCAGTGTCTGAGAGAACTACTGGTATCACAAATTAGTTACGGCTGTGAATGTTCTGATCTCGAAACAATAGTAGAGAGGAGACCGACATAAAGTGCCACCTCCGCTGTGTAACTAACTGTGATATTAATAAACAAGGAAACAGATTTTACTTAACACTGATAAAATTGACAAGTCGTTCAAATACAATTTCCTTATTTTTATTTAGTATATACACTATCTACTCTTGTGCTGAAGGGTGAATGTTGAAAAATGGAATGTAATGAATTTGTAAGTTTACATATGATTTACAAATATTTATATTTATATATATATGTAAATAAATATTACAACAAGTTTTCCAATTATAGGAACAAAAATTATATCAGCTGTGCTGTTAATTAAGGATATAACACTTATCAGCTATGTTGTTATTTATGTCTCTTGCTATGCTAATTTCACTTTCTCATCACTGACAGTTTCTATGCTCACAATGCTGACAGAAATGGTACGAATGTTTACTCATCTCTTAAAACGTTCTGTTCTCCTTAGTTTATTCACACAACTCCTGCTGAGGCTCGTTACTTTAGCCCACCCAAGACTGAGGGGGACTAAAGATGTAGCTTCTGTACAATCTCTATGCTCCTGCGAAGTTCCAGGCAGCGGGATTGACTCGAATATACGACCTCAGGTTTTTAGGACACAAATAAACCTGTAACAAAGCAAAAATAGGGGCTAATTTCTGTCCTCAAGCCCGCCTATTTCTAGTGTGAGTGAAATGAGCGTGTCTCAGATGTATGCATGTAGGATGAATGACAACATGGCTCAGTATGAATTAGTAATAGCGAGACAAGACAGGTGTCTACTTGCAAAGCATTCTTTCTGATAAACTAATACATGGGTACAGTCAGTAATATAAATTCAATGCATCAATAATATAAATTCAATACATGAATACATTCAATACATGAATACATCCCATAATATAAATTCAAGACATCCAATAATATGTACATTTAGGTGTGATACAACCATTTCCTTCCCCCTATAATATACCAGGCCCTCTCTGACGAGTGCTATACTAGCGGGTAACATATATCCTAACAATATTGCTATGTTCTTATGATAGGAGTATATGAGACGAGGACTGTTTGGTGATATATCAGGTGGGAGTTATAGGAGACAATAGATTGGAGTTAGATGCGACAATAGATTGAGTCCTGACAAGGACTGTTTTGGTTATATTGCAGTTGGTCTTATCTGAGACAATATATTGAAGTTATAGACTGACAATAGATTGAGTCCTAACAAGGACTGTTATGGTTATATTTGCAGTTGGTTTGAGATAATAGATTGAAATCGTGTGAGACAATAGATTGAGTTATAGGAGACAATAGATTGAGGTATGAGTCCTATTAGCCTTCGTCTATTCAATCATAATAGGAAATACAATCATTATACTCAATTTCCCCAAGATACAATCAGTAACCTGATAGGTGGTATAAATGACACACACCAAATACCAACATTATAGACCTGCGGAAAGCCTATTTTCCTAAAGGTTATCGTAAATTTATATTGACCCTCCAAGATTTAAAAAAGGCCAGTTTGACTCGACTAGTGAAGTAGGTTGCAGGTCGATGCCCTCAGGTAAACTATAAATCAAGAGGTGACAGCTTCTTCCTCTTCAGTCAGTATCTCTGGCGTCAAGTTCGGGATTGCGTGGTTAGCATAAAATTCCGCCCGAATATATAGGCAGGTAAATACGTAATGAAAGCTTTCGGTTGGTTCCTGGCGGAGCAAGTTGATTGGTTTCCTCCGGTTTCGTCTTTTGCTCATACAGCCTAATTTTATTCAGTTTTTCGCCGCCATCTTGCGTGAACTGCGTGAACAGTATAATTTATTCTGTCTCAGAGACTGGTGAACGGTGCAAGTTGATTGGTTGAAGCAAATCTGTATCTCGACATAGTGATTAACAAAGTAGTGGGTTACACTTCGTTTCACGACAGGAGACATGAAGAGAACCTCCATGGAATAAGTGGGCTAGATTACATGTTTTTACAACCGGTCTAGGTCAACTAGACAACTGTACACTGCAGCAAGTTCACATACCCCCCCCCCCCCCTAAATTAAAAAAACAAACAAAAAACTCAGAAAGCTAACTTATCATTCAATGTACCAGACAAAACTAACAGAATGGAAATAGGAAGACTCAAGCGAAGCACCATTGTAGAATGACCAAAAACAGAAGTAAGAGCGAATTTAATAAACCTTAAACACAGTGTTTCTCAACCTTTTTGTGTTCACGGCACAACTTTCAATTTTCAAAAAAATTGCGGCACGCTTATCTGACCTCGCGCCTGAATAAAAAAAATTACAGTTATATATACTAAATTAAATACAATAATTTGTGGGTACTTTAGAATAAAGAAAACTCTCAGTTCGTTTGTCTTTTAATTTTTAAAAATTATTAGAAATATATTTTACAACACACACAAAAAATAAAAAAATTTGAAATTTAATTAGGTTCAAGTGGAAGTACTATGCTTCGTCCATGGCATTTGGACGCTGTTTACGCGCATGTTGTGTTTTTGTAATTTTTTGACATTTTAAAGTACTCGTACATCTGTTTTTTGTTCAAAGCAGTTAATAGCTCCAATTATTATTGAATGAATTCAAGCTGTAAGATCTGTTTTATATTACATGATCACTAAAAATATACTTCATGTAGTAAATTTACACAATTTTTGCGGCACACTTTGATAGGCGCGGCGGCACACTAGTGTGCCGCGGCACACCGCTTGAGAAACACTGCTATAACGGTTGCCAATAGCCGTCACGCAGCTTTGTTATACGTCAGTAACCTAAGGCCGACCATTGCTATTTTCAAGTATATTCATGTTGGCGTCTGAGAGTTTACTCTTCGTTAATTTAGCCGTAGCCAAGTTATAAATGTAACAATATCAGCAGATTCTAGCATGAATGAATGCATGTACACCTAACACAATTTATAACATACACACACGCAATCATGCTCCTTCCTGTAGTGTGGCTGCTAACATTCATCACCGATTAATGTGATCAGACGATACCCATTAACATGATAATCGATATATTCGAGATAAAAACAGACTCTAAGGACATGAAAAATATCGATTATATAATAAAGTCGAGGCTGTTTCGAGTTATGAGGTGGAAACATTGACCGCTCTTCCATAAGTTCTGAGGAATTGCAGCCATCCCTCAATGTAACACGTATAATATTTTATGCACTTAAGTGGCTGCACAACTTTATTTCCCCTCTCTGGTTGTATTACTTTGTGCCGTTTTGGTTAGTTCTGTTTGTCGTTGTACTGTAAGCAGAGTCACTTTTTGTGTGTGTCGTCCAGCTGTTTAAATGTGTGTGTGTGTGTGTTATCTAGGCATTCAGCTAGCTGATCTGCGGCGACTCATCGGCAGAAATGTCAGGTAAAGGTAATTCCACTGCAGATGTTGCTGTAAGGGCCTATAGTATTAGAGACTTCAGTATATTAGATCCATCTTTTCTGAGATGTTGTCCAATTCCCGTCTTTGCTACCTTTGCCTTACCTAACCCGCGATCAGAGCCAAGCACCTACTTAAGAAGAGTTGACTAGAACGTGACGCTAGCATGTTTTGAAGCCAGCAGTAGTGGGTTGTAATGTGCATAGTCTTAATTGACAACGTGATTGCGACACAAAGGTACGGCTATGCTTTATTTTCTTGATTTGTTGAGGAAAATAGGTAGTGTCCATCTCCGAGACATAGGATTCCAGGTATCTCCAAATTCTCTTTCCCCCCCCCCCTCCCCCCAGCATGATGGTACTCTATCCCAATTATGCTGCACAAAGCATTACAAATAATAATTGACACCCATATAATAATAATAATAATAATAATACGCGGCGTGTAGTTCTCAAGGGTATCTGAAGAGACAAAGGAAGGATAGAACTACTGTATCCCTAGGCGTATTGTTGGCTTATCATGGGGCTGGCGGCCTCGTCATGTATGTGACGGTATTGCCTCCCCTGCTTTGCAGCAGTAGTCCAACAGTGGCCAAAACTCACGAGTATCAATTATACTTTCAATGGAGTCTATCTTTACACAAGATTACTCTTGGCAGAAATGTAGATAGAAGATTAGTAACGCTTCTATCACATGGGAGTCTTCCCAAGATATTCAGATAAGCGAAAACAATGCTAGCTGTTGTGAGCATGTTAATTCTGTAATCTGCCGACCACTTCTGTAAAGGATTTAAGCACTTTTATTTTCAGCTTGTTTAGGCCCCCAACCCCGTGTTTACTCAGCGGAATTCTATTATTTTAGTATAGCTCTGTTTAGGGTGTGTGTAGTAATTTATGGGTTGGTTCTTTTCACTCTGCTCTCGCTCGTCTCTGATCAAAGTTGTCGGGGGTAGCTCGTTTCCCAGAAACGTCAAGGAGAGTCCACCAAGTGGGTCCTTCGTCTTAAAGCTTAGGCCATGATTCCCTTCTTGTTCCAGAGAATAGTACTTTCTGCTGGTACCACCAATAACTATGGTAAAGAATAGAACGAAACGCTCTTCTGAGTATTGCGTTTTCCACCCCATAGTTATGGGTTCCTATCTTCCCATACCACCATCCCAATTACTCAGACTTTACCCTCGATGAGAACTAAATTTAATCCCTCGAGATAAAACTTTCTTTACATTTAAATAGAATAGCTTTCATAGTTACTTTATATTTAAATGAAAAGGTTAATAATACAGATAGAGTGTTTACATATACATCTCCACTGATTGAAAAGTGTTCACAATATAAATTGAATATGTTTTTATTTATGTTTACACTGATTGAAAAGTTTGAAACTTCCATTACTTTAAAATGAATATTTTCACATAGACATTTACACTGGTTTAAGCTTGAAATCTTACATTAATTTTAAAGTTACTATGTTTATAGGGACATTTACACTGCTTTGAAAATGTAAGTATTATACTTAGAATGTACATCATTTCTTTCATCTTTCCCTCCCTGCTCCATAGGGAACCTGGAACTACTTTATGCTCTTAGTTCTCTTTACGAAATTATCAATAAAGCAATCACCAGCACGTGCAGTGGTGGTTCATGAATCATCATTCTATACGCCGAGGTTGCCAGCCTCAAATGCCTTTGACAGCCAATAGCGAGTTTCACCCATTAAACTTCCCATGGTAATATATACATATATATGTTAGTTCACATGTTAGTAATAAAATATGAAATGTAAATCACAACTTACACCAATCCTGGCTACAGACATGTTGCTCAGATGAATAAAAGAGACGAGTCGGCCTCTTACACGCGTCTGTGGTGTCTTTAATTTGACAATAGATTCCCTCTCTGAACATCGGATAATTTTGAACGTAGGGCAGAAGTCAACTCTCCCATATATGGTAATATGATGTCCGATGCCCTTGTGTACAAACTTACAGACTGATCGGGGAACTCACATGACAACATGTGTAAGCTGTAATGCTTATTACTTTATTAGAAAGTAATGTTGTCATAACAAGTCGGTCCGGAAGCGATTATGTCACACTTGACTGTCCAAATGTGTCAAACAGACAGTAATCTCGTTATCTGTCTTATGAGTACGCAAAAACTCCGTGTCTGCCCATCTGGGTTACCAAACGAGTCGTCTTACCAGCGGTTCAATCTAAACACGTCGGCGACTATCTTATCTCGGTTGCTCACCACAAGCCAGGATGACAGGGTAACAAACAGATGACATCACAGCGAGGAGTGTCGAATGATTTGATAAAATAAAAAATATATGCTACTTAGCAGAAAAATAACGAAGAAAGAAAGAAAGAAAAGTGCGATAATTGACAGCACATAATAAAAATCAGTACCACAAATGTACCGATACTGCCGGAGAGAAACAAAGATCGATAGGGGCCGCCCCGTTGTGTCACAATATACAACAAATTGATACAGAACCCACCACTGCTTCATGCAAGAGGACCAGCTGTAATGGTGGCTCTATGTTCCATAAAGAGCGCAAAGGAGAAAAATAATGATGATGATGAAATAATAATAATAATATTAATAAAATGGGAGCAATTAAAATAGCAAGAGTAATAAACAGTAATAATACAGCAACAACAATAGCAATCGTAATTCAATAGCGATAATAATAATCATCATCAATATGTACAATTTGAGAAGCAGATGCCTGCGATAGATAGGACACACATTGGGGAGACCTGTTGATAGGACACACATTGGGGAGACCTGTTGATAGGACACACATTGGGGAGACCTGTTGATAGGACACACATTGGGGAGACCTGTTGATAGGACACGCATTGGGGAGACCTGTTGATAGGACACGCATTGGGGAGACCTGTTGATAGGACACGCATTGGGGAGACCTGTTGATAGGACACACATTGGGGAGATCTGTTGATAGTTTGGTTTTGGTTTTAAGGACCATCATCATTGCACACGGACAACTCCATAAGTGCACCGATCTCCTCCCTTAGATCACACAAGAAGGATCTCATCACAGTGCACGAACTCCGTAGTACTAGCGAGAATCCCAATGTGTGATTACAGGAATCACATATTCTATAAATATTTTTTTGAATATTTATTTGGTGGGTGCGTCTGTAATTAAAATTTGCCAGCTCAGTGGCATGATAGGCCTACTCTTTACGATTTCCAACTGCCGTAGAATTTTTAATATGCGCAACTTGCACATGGGACCTCTTATTTTGTCGCCCTTATCCGAGAAGGCTAGGTTCCGATCTCACTACCTAGGAGGAGCCGCGCTAGCGTAGTGGTTACAACACCGCTCTGGCGACCGGGTGATACAGGATCAAACCCGGGCGACGGCATTTGAGGATTTTTCGTCGACCGGGATTTGGACTGGATTAACTCGAGACCTGGCGAGAACATTTGAAGGAGTGTCGTCGACCAGGGACTGGCGGCTCCTGAGCCGACCCAGCTGCAATGGGTACCTCCGAAATCGGCGAGTATTTGCCTGAATGGCGAGGGACACTTGTCTCTGTACAAGAAATAAAGGGATACTCACGTAAAATCAATGTCAGGTTAGACATAAATAATAACCTGAGATTTCGCCTCGAGTATTAGCGGGCGTACGAAAAAAAAAAAAAAAGAAAAAAAAAAAAAACTACCTAGGAGACGGTGGGTGGGGTATGAAATCATTAGGACCACTATTCCTGAAAAAAAAATTGACATAAATTATATTCCCTCAACTGGAAATCGATTCCGATACCTGGTGATATTATTACAAGACAATCTTTATACTAGAACCTAGAGTGTAAGAGCGGCAGAGATAGACCAAAAAACACATGGAGAAGAGAGCTATAGACAGAAATTGAAATGATGAGGAAAACAGGGAAAGAACATGAGCGGATGGCACGGGTGTGACGATACGGGTGTGCGATCTCACGTCCACTCCGTCAGTATCACGTCTTTCTTCATTTTTCTCTTCCTCTCACTCATCGCTTTTATTTTGCATAAATTTTGCCCTTTCATTCATTATTTTGTGGCATATCTTATGCACAATTTTTTTACTCTCTATGCCGAGTCTAGTAGGGACAAGTCTCTAACACTCCACTCCCCTATGGAAGTATTTGCTACAGGACTGTCTTTATCTTGTTTACCACTCCTCAGACGTATTTACGTTCCGCCAGGTGAACTGTGGTATTATCGTAACAATACCCAGTCATCAGACCGGTCACCCGCTTATCTCTTTGAATCCGTCTGACCACCTTTGGAAACGTCTCGGTCCAACATTTGACCCCAGTAACAAGCCGCTGATCATGTTGACACAAGCTTGTATTGTGCGTACGAAGAAATACGACCACATTGTCTGACCAGACATCTGTCTGGCGGAGGAACGCGGATAAAGGCGATAATTAGATAATATGTCGGGGTAGACATCTAGGCGGAAGACATTACGCCAGAAAAACATGGTCACAATATTGTGGGAGGCAGATGGGTGCAGCCAGAACAATATTACGTCTTATAAAGAGGTCACGCATGCATATTAAAATTAATATTTTAAACATGCGAGGGGATGTTTAAAAACGTCCCCACCCAAACAGTGCTAGAGAGATTTGATTGGTTTGATTGGTTTGATTTTAGATGCCGGAATAAACAATGCATTCTACTGGAACATTCGGCGGAAACACCATCTGTGAATTGAACTGAGAATGAGAGATATAATCTAGTGAACTCAGAAACACAGAACAGACAGCTTCGCAACTTCAACCTAGCAAATCCCAACAGCCAGAAAAAAGAAGGACCGGACCTGGAATTCCTACATCAAAAGTGACAGATCGACAGTATTTGGGCAACTCTGAAACCCTAAGAGTAAACCCGCATATTTAAATACACAGACTGTAAAACTTCAGGACCAGGACTTTATAAATACAAGACTGGAAACCTAGGAATTGGATCATCAGTCATAAGAGAAATAATATTCTAGGCCAAGTGTATCGCAGAACACCCGTCGAAGAGAAATTACTAGTTTCCCAGGCCAAGTGATTCATAGAACACCCGTCATAAGAGGAATTTCTCAGACGAAATTGATTCGAGAGCATATGTACCGAAATTGCTCGGGTCCATTCTAAATCTGAGCAGGGAGATTGTGTATAACCCAATTTGGGGTAAGTTGTAAACATTTCTATTACAAACGTGAATATAACATGTTTTCTTGTTAGTGGATATATATGAGGCAGGCAACCTCAACATATGAAAATAGTATATTCATGAACCACTACAGCAAGAGCTGACTAGTCGTGCGGGAAACCCGACAGCATAGCGACCCCAGACTTCGATTGGAGCAGTGATGAGTGATGATTACATCACATGTGCCTAAGATGTAACATATTATCTTGTGAGAATTATGTGCCTTTTTTAATTGTAATTCAGGCAAATCATTATTCATGCACTCCAGACGCAATTTCCTAGTTAACACCCAGAAGGATATGGGGGAATTTTCATCATATTCCCTGAGTTACACAGTGTTCTCGGGAATTTAATTCTTCTGAGAGGTTAACATTGGTGGGTGGAGCGCATGATAATGGGCCTGTTAGTTTGCGGTGAACAAATGTACTCAGCAGGCATTTGTTTCTTTCTATTTGTCTAAAGTTCGTGTTACAAGCCATCAGACGATTTGTGGTACTAACGCAGCTACTGTGAAAGAAAAAGCATCCTTCATAACCACCTACAGTGGAAGAGAGTGTGGAAAAGGCTTTCGTCATCACAGAATTGATGTACCACAGCTGCAGGACTCACTTATACAAGTTAAGTGCTAACTAAAAGGCACTAGCAAAAAAGGATATTCCAGTTAAACTTTAAGTATAAAGTTCAATTTCCACCTACACCTCAATGATGAGAACTTTATAACTATCAAACTTCCACTAATCTTTCCATTTTTATTTTAACCTGTTAAAGACTATTTCACTATTAAATTTGTTACCTGTTGTTTTAAAACTAAACAATAATATTTGATTCAGTTATAGGTATGAAAGCAAACGTATGAGCCAGAATAGTTAATCTATATATAAATACTGAGACATATATTTACACTAAACAGAGGGATTTCGTTGGATTACACCAACTGGGGGCTTGAACGGGCTAAACCATTGCTTAAATCTTTCACAAAAGGCGACGGACCAGATATAATGCGTTAACAATTGTTCAGCACAATGCAACATTGGTTGTGACTTCTGAAAATTTCTTGTGAAAGCTCCCTTCAGGTAGAAGTATTATTAACCTTCTATCTACATCTCTGCCAAGAGTAATCTTGCGCGCAGGTATATACCTTGGACGCCAATATTAGATGCTCTTGAGTTTTGGTCACTGTTAGACCACTACTGCAAAGCAGGGGAGGCAATCCTTGACAACGGGACAAGAGGATTTGACATGTGTTTGTTGAAGGCCTATGCTCCTTGGGGAGCTAAATGATATTGATTGGTTGATTCGTCTTCTTTCTTCTTTGATCCTTAGCCACCGACCGTCAAAGCAGTCAGTGGCTATCACGCCTAGTGGCGTCTTGTAGGGCAACAAAAAACTGATTCCACTTAGCACGGTCGGTGGCCATCCTTCGTACAGTGCCCCAACTCTGGTTCATTCTTTGCGTCTCAGCCTCCACAGTCCTCCGCCAGGTTGTTTTTGGTCGGCCTCTCTTTCGTTTTCCTTCAGGGTCCAAAGTATAGCCGTTCTTGTGATGGCATCGGGGTCTCCTCTGAGGACATGCCCAACCCAGCTCCAGCGTCTGCCAGCTATGATGGTGTGCATGTCCTCTTGCTTGCTCCGAGTAAGCAGATCTTGGTTGATGATGGTATTCGGCCAAAAGATTCGACATTTCCTTCTCTTTAACTCTCCAGCATTCCGCACCATAGAGAAGCACAGAAAGCACACGGCTCTGATATAATCTTAATTTTGTGCTTGTGCTGTATTGAGAGGACCTCCAGATGTTGTTTAGGCCAAACAAGGCTGTTCTTGCCTTATTCATTCTGATGTTGATGTTTTTGCCTGCCCCGCCGTCTGGTGTTACTATGCATCCTAGGTATGTGAAGGTGTCTGTCTGTACCAGTTGCTGATTCCTTACTGATATGGGCTCAGGGTCGCTCACATTGAGCGTCATGACCTCTGACTTCTTTAAATTGATGTTCAAGCCCACCTGCTGGCTAAACTTATTAAGTCTATCCGTTTTTTCCTGGATGTGTTGATTTGAATGTGCTAGTAGTGCAATTGGTTGATTGATATACCATAATTCAAAAGAATTAACACACATAGTTAAAAAATCCACTAAAGAGTAATTAGAATAAGGAGGAAAAAAGGCAATGCAAGGAAATTTATATAAACACATAAATCAAAAGTATGAAAGCACGGAGCAACGAAAGTATTCTAATGCACCGTAATTAACAAGAAATAAAAACAGACAACTAATTTGAAAGCGAATCGCTCACACCAAATCTCACCAATTGTAGATAAAACTCTACGTAAATAAAATACAAAACGGTAAATAGTTACACTTAATTTTCCAATTATAACCGAAATCACGCTGAACACAGTAGACCTACTGCCGACCTGGTAGACTGGTTTTGTAGATCACACAAGGAGGATCTCAGCACAGTGTACGAACTCAATAAAACTGGCGAGAATGCCAGTGTGTGTATGTAGTAGATGATTGGAGGTAAATGAAGCACATCTAATGCTTTCCGATCTCCTTCCATTTCTTTAAAAAAGTAATAATAAAAAAATAAAAAAATATTAAATTTATATTTTTAATTTAAACTTTGTTTCTTTCTGCTGTTTTTCAAAACCGAAACCCCTCGGTTATTTACGGCGCCATTCGGGTTCCAATTTCATTAAAAAAATTGTGTCCGATTGTAAGTTTAAGTCTACTTTAGACTGTTGAATGGCAGGTCGGTCTCAGTTCGCATGCCAACCTAGTGGGAATTATTATTTCGGACCAACTTCACCCTCTTTCCACGTACTAAATTTCCATGTCCAATATCTGACAAGTGGAACCTGTGGGCTGCCTCACAAAAACTGGGCAGCCAAACGGATTGTCCTCTCCTAATACTGGCACTGCTTTAATCCATATTGTTATATACGTTATGTAACTGTTTATTTGTTGATGTCCGTAAAGTGTCACTGAGAGAGAGAGAGAAAGTGAGAGAGAGAGAGAGAGAGAGAAAGAGAGAGAGAGAGAGAGAGAAGGGAGAGAGAAAAAGAGAGAGATCTTCGCCGGGTCCCTATTCTAAATGTTCAGTATTACGTTACGTGTTGTACTTCTTTGGCTCTCGGGCTTATTTCGAGACTAGCTTTGTTATCATTTATAACTTTTTTGGTTTTTATTTGTAATCTCTTTAATTTCTTGTTATTTTTGTCATTTATTTGTCTTAATTTGAAGTAGCACATTAAAGAAGAAGGGGTTAAGACGAAAATGAAAAAAAGTGAACAATTAGAATGTCTAATTAACAGCTTAAAAAAAAAATTTTGAAAAAATGAAAATTAGTCATCGTGTTGCCAGTAAGATAATGGCAGACGTTGAATATATTACTTGTAATTGACACTATATCATTATTATCATTTCCTTGTTCATCATGTGGAGCATAGAGCCACTATTGTAGCTGGTCCTCTTACAGGAAGCCTGTAGCAAACATTCACATGTTCTTGTAGTGGTAGTTTCTGTAGCTATTTGTGTTACATGATGAGGTTGTTAGCCTCATGCACAACCTCAAGTTAGTTGCCTTATACGACATGCCTGAAGAATCGGTAGTTATATTCCTTCTTTGTTACCAACATCTTACATACAACAATATATAACAATTATAACGTGTTATCGGAAGAACGGGATACTGTGTCAATTAATTCAAGAAAAGAGATAGGAAGGCAGTTGCCAGTATGTAAAACAGCAGCAGTTGAATATGTTATCCCCAGTTCATCATCATCATCATCATCATCATCATCATCACCATCATCATCATCATCATCATCATCATCACCACCATCATCATCATCATCATCATCACCATCATCATCACAATCATCATCATGATCATCATTATCACCATCATCATCATCATCACCATCATCATCATCATCATCACCCTTCAGCTCCCCAAGGAGCATATACCTTCACCAAACTTATGCCAAGTCTTTTATTACACAAAAGGAAGGGAAACACGAGGCCTGTAAACAGTAAATTAATATGAAACAAATATAAAGGTATGTTATCAGGCACTCGTAGGAGGTTTCTGTTGTCTAGTGTTCTACTTCTTTGTTTCCTACGAGTGCCTGATAACATACCTTTATATTTGTTTCATATTAATTTACTGTTTACAGGCCTCGGGTTTCCCTTCCTTATGTGTAATAAATGTTTATACAGTACCAAACCTACCCTCTGTCCTGTTCTCACTGTCCTAGTCTACTATCATTTACTGGACACAGTATTAAGGTCCTTGTCTTGTTGGATTGGCCTATACTGCAGGATAGGGAAACAACAGAAGTGATTGCGTCATTAAAAGGCTGGACTGCCCATGGTGGACTTCCGGTGTCGTGTGTTGCGGTTCGCGCTAATGACCTGCCATTGAAGCATCATCTTTAGGTGATGCGTAGATGGCAGGGAGGATGGTGTGATTCGCTTGCATGGCTGGGCGGGGTTGTCGCACGGAAGGTCCAGGGTTCAAATCCTGGGTAAGCCACTCATGTCTGTTGTTTTTCTGTTGTCTAGTGTTCCACTTCTTTGTTTCCTACGAGTGCCTGATAACATACCTTTATATTTGTTTCACATTAATTTTATGCCAAGTCTTCCTGTCCTGTGCCATCCGCTCAAGGTCAACGTTGGAGATCTTTTATAGCGAACTTTTGATTCGGTGATGAAATCTTTTTTCGTTGTCCTCGTCGGCAGACAGTGACTGAAAATATCCTTCTTCTCATCATCACCAGTATCATCATCATTAGGGCCAGTGCTATCATTAGGCCAACTAAGGTGCATGCCTCAGAGAGGCACCGTACTGACCTTTGAGGTGCACAGTTTTATACATATTCGTTTTTTAACCGATGTAAAAAATGCAACTGACAATTAATTTTTATTTTTTGTCTTCTTCTTTGATCCTTAACCGCCGACCGTCAAAGCAGTCAGTGGCCATCACGCCTAGTGGCGTCTTGTAGGGCAACAACAAATTGATTCCACTTTGCTCGGTCGGTGGCCATCCTTCGTACAGTGCCCCAACTCTGGTTCATTCTTTGCATCTCAGCCTCCACAGTCCTCCGCCAGGTTGTTTTTGATCGGCCTCTCTTTCGTTTTCCTTCAGGGGTCCAAAGCACAGCTGTTCTTGTGATGGCATCGGGGTCTCTTCTGAGGACATGGCCAACCCAGCTCCAGGGTGTGACAACTATGATGGTGTGCATGTCCTCTTGCTTGCTCCGAGTAAGCAGATTATTTTTTGTATTTTAAGAAAAATTCCTCAACATTGCTATGGAATATAATTAATTATATAGTCTTATAAAAACTGAGTGAAACAAGATTGGATCTCTCTTCATGGTCGATGCTTTCAAACCACTGAGATATCCTCTTAGTAATATATACGATGCTTTAATAGAGATCTTTGATGACACAAGCCTAAAAGGTTCATCTGGAAATACTTCCCAAATTGAAGTTAGGGCCCTTGCTAATGCAGTTTGAAAGTTCCAGTTTGTGTTATCCGTTGCTACATGGTACAACATCCATTTTTGAAGTCAATCTTACAAACAAGCTACTATAAAATAAGGAATCTGATTTAAATTCAGCTACAAACCAATTGCACGTGATCAAAAAGTATCTTGTGTGATGAGGGTTTTCAACACCGGTACTGATCATCATAATCATTAGCATTATCAGCATCATCATTATAATCATATTATCATAATCATCCTCATTATTTTCCTGTTTGCTCCATACGGAGCATGGAGTCACCACTGTAGCTTAACCCCTGTCAGGAAGCCTGTAAACAGATTTAACATGCCCTTGCAGCGGTGGTCTTTGTACCGCTGTGTTCTACAAAGTCAGGTTGCCATCAATTTACACAACCTCACAACCTCACATTCTCACATTCTCACAACCTCACATTTGTCATCAAGTGTGACATACCTGAAGTCTTATCCTTTCTTTGCCTCAACAGAGACCCCCGGGGAACTATACGGGGCGACGGAAAAAATGAGGTCATGGGAAATTAGTCAGGTCAAATATTACAATGTCGGCTTCTAGCAGACGACCGTCTTATGAGTACTGTAAATCCTTGAATAAAAGTAGTAAAATAATCAAACTCAAATAATCCTTCTTCTTCGCCTTCTTCATCATCATCTTCTTCTTCGCACACTTTCAGACATCGACTCGAATAACCCTGGCCACCCAGCCTGTAAAATCCCATTCCCCTGGGCTCCTGAGCAAAAAATGCACAAAACAGACACATAAGCAAAACTAGTTACTGTGACACAACAATATAGTCAGTTTTAACTATTTTATCTCAAATTGACTAACCTGATCATCTCCAATATTCCTGCTTAGTGTGCCAGTCCTCCCAGCATGTAGACCCTTCCTTTAGGCACAGATAGCTTTTACAATATTTACACCAGAATTTAGTCTTCACTTTTTTGAATGGTCTGTCTTTGTAGGCCATGTCTGGGAAGTCACTAAAGTCACTAACATGTTTGTTGAATTTGTATGCACACACAACACAAATGTTATTGCCAGTAGCTTGTGGAGACACTTGAGGATGATGCAAGCCCACATTTTGCAGCCACTGATGTGCATCAACACGGTTGTGAAACTTCATTGCCGCTGTTCTGTAATCGCCAATGAGTGATAAACGATTTCATTCATGAACATACCAAATGTTCTGTAGCGTCTTCCAGTTACATTGTGGGGATTGTATTTATTCATTAGTATATAGGCATTATTGCATGCCCACATGAAAAATTTCACTATGAGCCGTCGAGGCCAGCGATAATGCCGGCGCGTTTTATTGAGACGACAAACTTGGTCGTTGACATCGCAGCCACCCATGAAAGTATTGTAGTCAATACAAAGTTGTGGAGTTTGAACATCCACAGTTGTTCCATCCTTGTTTCTCCTTCTAACAGTTCCCATTTCTGTTGGGTTATGATAATTAGATATAAAATTGATGGGTCTTTGGTCCATCTATACAAGGCAAACAATGTTATTGAAACAGACAAATTATGATTGCTCCCTGCACATTTTCTTCTTTCCTGACAGTTCTTTTTGATAATATTTCCTATTTGTTATTGCTGTCCCTACTGCAAGTGTTCCATAATCACTGTATAACTTGTCAAAGAGAGTTACACTGTTATAAAATCTGTCCATGACAAGAATATGGATTTTGTTTGCCAAATCACCTGAAGTCAAAATCCTGATGACGACACTACCAACAACACCGAGTTCTGGAATAACATCCTCTGTTTTACCAGTGTAAATTTCCAAATTTAGAATATAGCCCGAGCTCGCTTCACATGCCATGTAAGCCTTTATTCCCCATTTTACGGGCTTTGATTTTATGTATTGTTTGAAGGCAAGTCTGCTTTTAGTGGGGATCATGCCCTCGTCTAAACTCAAGTGTTGTGAGGGTGAATAATAATATCGAAATCTTGGAAGCAAGAAATTCAGCATGGGCCTTACTTTGTACAGTTTATCTGCTTTATCCAGAGCAGGGTCCTCTTCATCTACAAGATGAAGAAATGTCCATATAGCAAGAAAGCGATCGCGTTCCATTACGGTGCGAAATTCAGGAGTTAGCGAAATGAAGTTCGAAGACGAGCTGGACCAGTAATCTTCGTAACGTGGTTTATTCACACTGTGCTCCATTTGAAGACGCAGTCCAAAGAATGCTTTTACCTCTGGCACTGTTACATCTTTATAATTTTTAGCATAGTAGCTGGTTGGCTTTTTACTTGCTCAGCACGTCTGTTTGTCTGCTCACACAAATTGTGCCAGAAATTACTGTCGAGGAAAAGTTCCAAAAATTCAATGGCTTTACTCTCAGGAGAAATGGAATATTCTTAGGGCCTATCTGTTCCACAAATGTTGTGTCTACGGTAAACATAGGTCTAAATATATTTGCGGTAGACCAACCTGTATCAAATTTACTTGATACATTGTGTGGGATACGCCCCTGCACCATAGCCCGATCCCCTGAGGGGCCAGGAACAGGGTTAGAACTAGCTTGATCATAATCTGATTCACAAGTTTCGTCACTCGATTCATTTTCGATGTCACTTTCACAATAATCACCATCTAAATCTAATTCATCATCCTCCGAATCATTGAGCACAAGTTCAACAGCTTGTTCCGTTGTTAGCCTTTTGGAATGGCTATTTCCTGGATTTTCAACACGCCTTTTCATTGTGAAAACAGTTAAAAAATTGCAAAATATTATCACGTCGTGGGCGCCGCCATCTTGGTCTAACATTCCACAAGATATGTGTACTTCCTGACGTCATTATTTTTTACAAATTTCCATTCCCACCCCATTTTGCTAAGCTAGGTGTGTCAGACCGAGATTACGGTCTCTCGGGGAGAGGATTTTTTACGCACGGACCGAAATTTCGGGACCTCGGGTTCAAAAGGTTAAAGAAAGCAGTGGTCAGTCTGAGATTGTTGATATCTCCATAAAGTTTGTCCAGAAGTGGTACTAGTGACGACCATATGTGCCTTCCCTGTTCTTCATACTTAGGGCACTATAGTAGCAGATGTTCAATAATCATTTTAACGGCGCCACAGCTACAGTCATCGGCAGTTCCTATTTATACCTTGTTGCATAGATGGTATTTAAATCTGTTGTGGCCTGTGCGGTGTCTGCAATTAACCACTTGTTCACTTCTGCATTACGCAGCATTCTTCTGGTGGCCTGGCTGCTCTGCTTCCCACGTGTTTCTGTATCTGCTTCTGATAAAACTCTTGGCCGTTTCATAAGTTATGCTTGTATCAGGCTGAGGTAGCTTTCCACCAGAAGAATGAAATCTGCGATAGTGTAACTGCAACAACAAAAATACCAGTGAACAAACGTAGTAACACGTACGACTTAAACAAACCAGCAAAAAAAAATATGAGCTACAGAAACCTTATCCAAATTTTATTCGTGAATTTTCTGACACCCGATCCTTAATGCATCCAGACCTCGACAAAAGCCAGTCTATCACTCAGTACATGTTGAATTCATGTTAATCTTTGAGGTCTGGTTATGGGACTTTGTTATGGAGTGCAAAATGTTTATGGTGCATTTTATCACACGTAACAAAAACAGCACCAATAAAAAACTTGCATATACTTGTATAAACAGTTTAAAGCTCTGAAGCACACCCGTTCACGATCTCGGTGAATTTCTATTTTTTTTTAAAATGAGGAACAAGAACTTAACTTTTAACCAAGTAAAATAAAATGACACACCAGACAGCGACCTGGTGCGATATGGTGGCTTTAGCCCAGGAACAATAACAGTAACGGCAGTCCTATAGCAGATACTGCCGTAAGGGGAGGGTTAATGTGTTAGAGACTTTACCATAATAGGTGGAGTTTTTTAATGAGGTGAGGTGACTAGTTCTCTCCTCGCTGCCTTTGTCTTCCCTAACTCAAGAGCAGAATCAGGTGCTCAATTACAGCTTGGTAGTCTGTGTCACGCTACCAGGTTTCGATCCCGAAACGCGGTTACTGTGCCGCGAGAGGAAAACTCTAACCGCTTAACCAATCGGACGTTTGATGAATCTGGTGCAGGACATAATTTTTAGTTGCAAACAAACACAGAGATTTTGTGCCTGCTTGACATTCCTGTACGGAAGTGGAAACCGGACTATGAGAAAAGGTCAAGTCATGACCGCTGCCGTGCCTCGAGGCGTCGGTGATCATGTCCCTTCACAGATCTCGACTTTTTTAATGTACTCCGCACAAATTGCCTTGAGTGAGAATTAGTCCTGTTCTTTCTTTGTCTCACCAGAGATCCACGGAAACTACACGGTTCTCATGCCACACCAGAGACCCACGGAAACTACACGGTTCTCATGCCACACCAGAGACCCACGGAAACTACACGGTTCTCATGCCACACCAGAGACCCACGGAAACTACACGGTTCTCATGCCACACCAGAGACCCACGGAAACTACACGGTTCTCATGCCACAACAGAGACCCACGGAAACTACACGGTTCTCATGCCACAACAGAGACCCACGGAAACTACACGGTTCTCATGCCACAGTGTCAAACTTATTTTCTTTGTCTGTCTTCTTCTACATCTCTTTCGCTCTAATCTTCCAGTGGCCACGTTTTCGGGTGCTCCTCGTCTCACTATAAGTCAAATAAAGGTTGACTGTATTCTCCTTATAATGTTTTATTACATTTCCTTGTTCATTAGTCCTTCTCACACATTTTTCATTTGTAGCGTTGGCTGTCCTTGGGATTCTTACCATTCGTCTGATAAACCACATCTCTTATTTCTTCTTGTGATTTTTTTGCATTGTTTGCTCATTGTCCAAAAAGGTATTCTACAAGAGGTACGGGAAGAAAAATAAGACCCTTCTAATTCTAGTCTTATACGTATATAAGAACGCTGATAATATTTTTGACAGAAACAAATTACGTATTACAGCAATAATGAAGATTAAAACAGAACAGTTTATATTAAGTAGAAAAACGGAATGTAGCAGTCCTGAAGATTCAATTTCTCCCCTATTACTACAGAGAATGATGGAAATGAAGAGAATTTGAGCGGTGGGGAGGGGGGGGAGGGGGGGGGGCTGGTTGTCGTATATAACAAGAAATCTAAACTGGGAACATAATGGGAGCGGAAACACTGCACGATACAACACAGAAATCTCCACATGAAAGCATGGACGAGAAACGGTAACCGGAACATTGTAATTTCAGTGTGTCTTAATCTACAAATATTTCGCTTTCTTCCAAATAATTTTCTCTTAACTTTTTCCTTGTTTTGACATGTACATCAGTTCATAGAGTGCTCTGCGTGCGGAAGTTGGCGGCTATGTCTTTACATTTAAAACCGTCTTTGGAGTATCTTATTCAACTGTGTATTTATCTCCTGTTTATGTAAAGCTGTCATTTTGTCGAGGTATATCTCTCTTGGAACGTCAAATTGGCTGGCTAAGCTGTTAGAGCTTTCTCCTCTCACGGCACTTTAACCAAGTTCCAAGATCGTAAGTTAAGGTAGGCAAAGACAGCAAGGAAGGGAAATGGTCACCCCCATCTCAGAAAAAAAACAGGACCTAGTATGGTGACATCTCGAACACTTCACTTACCCTACGGCAGTATCTGCTATGGGACAACCTTCACATTTTTTATACTGCTCTCTCTCTCTCTCTCTCTCTCTCTCTGCCTTCTGCGTCTTTTAAAAGAATAACGTTTACCAGTTGTTAATAGATTCTCAAATGAGTTTTTAGGCTGGGGACAGTCAAAGGCTAAGGAACGTAGTTAGTTGCTTATCCTTTACAGGACGTGGCAATCAACCCCAGCTTTTATTGGCTGTTTGTGATTTTTCTAGGCAATTTTTACGTTCAGTAGTTTGCCATTGCTTTCTGAACGGTACGGCGCTTATACCATTGTTAAAAATCCACACAAAGCGATCTGCCACCAAACCGTCTGCAGCAGGTTTCGAACCTGGTATATCTGGATTATGAAACTGCGTTCATATCCATTAGGCCACAGACGTAACCTGATATAAATGCATGTTGATATCGGATGCAGTAGGCCACGGGCCTAACGAAACTGTGAAATGTGATTCACTTGCTGATAACTTTTTAAAATATTTGAGTAGAAGTCTGAGGGTGTACGAAGAAGAAGAAGAAGAAAAATGAGTTATGGCATAGATTATTTTATCACCTTTACCAAAAACAGGCACTCGTATTACAAAAAAAAAAAAAAAGGAAACAAACAAACAAATAACAAGAAAAAAAAAAACTCACAACAACATATGCATCAACATTTATCGGTGATGCCAAGCATTATAATTTTTCGTTATGTGTATGCAAAAGTATTTCTGAGATCGTCCGATAATTTTATTTATTTATTTATTTTGTGGAACACGGTATCAGAATATTAGTGCACTATCACAAACATTTAGCAAATAAATTTCAGGAACAAATATATAGAAAAGCAAAACAGCCAACATATCTGCTAATCAAGCCTTCCTAGTGCATACGTAAACATTAAAATATTACATACATTATTTAAAAACAGAGGAAAAGTGAATCAATAAACAAACTATGTAGCTAACTCATCTTCCGTGAAAAGATCACACAGTATAAATGTTTATCTATTTCCCACTGAATTAATATTTTCTTCAATTTTTATCATGACCATTTCATGTTCTCCTCAGGAAATCTAGAGCAGTTTATAACAGTAAAGTGCTAAATATACACGTGAATTGTAGATGTAAATTCTACTGCTTGGGAAAGTTCCAGAATTTGTGTCGATTCCAAGACTTTGAGCCGTACTTTCTTATTGCGCCAGAAATCTGATCTCATTGCGTGACTGAATTCAAGGAACATTGCAAGATTTAACCAGATCGAGCAGCCGACAGCAGTAATCAGGATGACCTTAAGAATCTTTTCTTCTTGTTTTTATTTGTTTGCATGTTTTCTTTTTCTTTTGTTGTTGCTACTGCAAGTAGCGGAAACATATCTCGTGCATAGAGGCCGTTAGGACAGCTGCTTGTTGAATGGTTAAACCACTTTACTTTGTATTCTTGCTATCCCATCGATTCACTTTCCATAGTCTTCATTCATTCTTGTAACGCGCTGCTCAAGTTGTCTGCTGCTCTGTTTGCGCTCTCACCCCCACCTTTCCGACACACGCATACACACACAAAATGCTACAATATATAACCTCATCAGCGAAACCAACTTCAGCAGTCTTGGCTGCCACAAGGAGGACACTCAGAGACAGAATAATGAGTAATTTCTGTACATCTCTTTTCTCATAATTTTCTATGTATGTTTGCAACAAACCAACGCTGACTTAAAAGCACTATTAAAATCATCATCATCTGCCATCTCCACAACGAAGGTTGGCTGTAAAGGATCTCCAACGTCTTCTGTCTCTTCTCTTGGTGGTGCACTCTGATAGACTCTTTCCTGTCCATCTCTTGATGTTTGTCGTGAGTTTTATATAGACTTTATTTTTATGGTCCCAATCGAGCAGGGGTGAGATAGTGGAAGCTATGTGAGAGAAAGGTGTGAGAAATAGTCCTGTTTACGAGGAATACAGTGTAAGAAAAATACTGTCTTGGGTTGAGTGATTGCTCAACTCACCTATATAGCACGACCCGCTAAAATGAAGAAGTATTATTTCACTAAATACAGATTCTACTACACTATCCTCTCGTACGCACAAACAAACAATTTAGTGAAATAAATACGTACATACGTATACACGAACACGTAAACTGTGGGCACATATAATGGGGCAGGGAAAGGTTTTGACCAGAACTAATAGCTAAGGTTTATAAAATTTATTATATCTTTAGAAAGAAAAAAATTGATTACAACAGTTGATACATCGTTATCATGTCATCAGATGAAATCATAGTTACATCAAGGGAAAATAAATAAACAATATATATTCTCATAGACCTGGAAAAAAACTAGGAAAATGATCCCACCCGAGGCGTGTTTACCCAACCAATCAAACAAAGGATTGACGAATGGGAGTGGGGTAGACGGGACGGGTATATATAGGATATGTCCTTAATTTAACTTTCCCGTGGGTCTTCAGCCTTAGTGAGAGAACAGATAAAAGGAAGGTGTTATATTAGTAGTTTTTTTTTTTTTTTTTTTTTTTTTGCGTTCGCCCGCTAATACTCGAGGCGAAATCTCAGGTTATTATGTTATGTCTAACCTGACATTGACTTTACGTGAGTATCCCTTTATTTCTTGTACAGAGACAGGTGTCCCTCGCCATTCAGGCAAATACTCGCCGATTTCGGAGGTACCCATTGCAGCTGGGTCGGCTCAGGAGCCGCCAGTCCCTGGTCGACGACACTCCTTCAAATGTTCTCGCCAGGTCTCGAGTTAATCCAGTCCAAATCCCGGTCGACGAAAAATCCTCAAATGCCGTCGCCCGGGTTTGATCCTGTATCACCCGGTCGCCAGAGCGGTGTTGTAACCACTACGCTAGCGCGGCTCCAATATATATATATTAGTAGTAAACATTTAGAAACTAAATTCTTTCATTCCGTTTTCCCTTCTCGCATTCATTCAGGGAGCTCGCTTTCATTCACACTTACCCCCTCTGTCGGCTGCATATTTCCATAGAATTAATCACACACAGTTCTTAAGACTATTATATATGTCTTATTATTGTGTCCAGTCCAGCCCCAGAAAGCTCCGTATAGCCACTGCTAATTTTGCTCGGAGATTTCGCTGAAATGGTGTGTTGATTATAATTTTCCTGGCAAGGATTCTTCGTCAGATTGCAGGGATTGTTATAGGGACTAAGTTTGTTTCTAGGAATCTGTCGTAATGACTGGGAAATATCTCAACAGTAGAATGTTACTCACAGGCGGTTCTTGGACAAACTAGCCTTAAATGTTCTCTGGAGAAGTTGGTGGTAGGAACACTGTTTACTTGTCATATGGGTTTTGATTAAATAGATTAGTGCTGTCAGTTCTGCCTCATCAGGCCAGGGAACTTTATATGATTTAATATAATATATCTGGCATTGTCCCGTTCCAGTTACACTTTACACCATTTAGCATTGACGTGGGTTTGGTTATTTAACCGATCTACTGGTTTTGTGGAGGACTTATAAGGGTCTCCAACAATCAGATTTTTGGTATAGTCAATGTTTGTATGTTGTTAGGAACATATAAATGGGGATACCATAAGCCATCTGAACATGACTCTCTATATATAAAAAAAACCGTTGGATCGCTGTGGTGAAAAATTCTAATACCCATATATAAATTAGAACATAAATGTAAAGCAGAACGAAATAATACGATAGGAAGAAGAATGAAGAAGGACCAGTGCTTTCCCAGTACAGATAACGCCTTAATTTTATAACGCCGTAATGGCTAACACAAGATTTCTGCTTGTCCTAATTCGTTCGTTCCTAAATAAAATGCTTAAGCCTAACAATACCGCGATACCCGTAGTTCTAAAAATAGAATGTGTAGTATAATCTTTTGGACGACCTTGATTTTAAAAACTATCACTAGTGCAAAATAGCGCACAAGGTTGGCCTTGGAAAGACAGACGGGCTTAGAAGAAAAAAAAGCAGAGAGAGGTAGACGGACCATGTAACACAGTAGCGCAAGCCACTCGCTGTGTGTCTAAAAATAAACCAACTCGCAGTGTGCTTGGCCTGATTTTTTTCAAATAAACAGTGATGAAAAAAACTAACGATACGATGTAGGGTTTGAAAACAGGTTAAATTCTTATTAGGAAACCTGATTTTTTTACGTAGTGCTCCTGACTTTATACTGATAGTACAGTCGTAAAGGATTGAACAGGTGGTAGTTGAAATTAAACACTTAACATCGAAAAAAGATCGTATTCTTAACTACACCACTTAGCCCCTTGAAAATCATATATTCGTGTACAGGAAGGCTAGTGGACTAGGAATATGTAATAAATTATCTAAAAAGTCCATTAGATAATTAAATATTGGTAATAAAACATATAGAGAACAGAGATACTGTCAGGTTTGGTCATGTCTGCTTGGGATGGAAATCCCTGATTTTTGTGAAACATAGTAGTGACAGAAAGTCTAAGATAGTACGTGGGAGGCCATTGGCTGAACTTTGTAGTTAAAAGAAATTGGATTGGGTGACCTATGAATAACAAATAAATGCCTAGAAACGGAGTAGAAGTGAATGAAAATGTGGAATGACTGGGTACTCTTTTGAATATATTCAAAACGATTGGTCAATACACTGGATATTGGCAGAAGAAATCTTAGAGGGGACGAAATATCGTTACACATTGTGAAGAGATGAGATCAGGCAGTGTTATCCTAAATTAATTATATGATAACAGCTTGGACATACCGCAGATCAAACTGTGTCAGTCATCTTTAGTGTGTTTTCCTTACGAATTGTGGTAAGCTAGACATTTTTGATCTGTATTTTATATGAAAATTGAATGTGAAATGATAAATTATGTCTGTATGTGTGTGGTTCAGTAGCAAACATGAGGCAAAGCCTAGATATTGCTCCACCATGTAAAAGATTGTCAGAGAGGAGTATAACTGCATATATATATATATATATATATATATATATATATATATATATATATATATATATATATATATATATATATATATATATATATATATTGGATTGCCATATAGTAACATAACACCTATCCTATTGTATGGAAGGGATTATAGCTGGAATTGCAGAGGCGTTGTAACCATTAGGGAGAGGAATACTGGTGTAGATTGTCACATGAAAAGCTAGCTGTTGGCCTAAAGCGCTGAACTTTATGTTTGTTTGTACTGTCATGTACTTCAGTGTGGAATAATATTATATACTAGTTAGTAAGAAAGATGCATAACCTTCACTTTCAGGGACCGTGGTATAGATGGTGATATTGCATCGTCCGGTCTGAGTACTGCGTGATCCAGAAAGTTGGCTGCAGACTCCCAGCACAAGATAGCGGCCATTGCCTATCATATTATCAAACTGAGAAGCAAGCGAGCAGGGGATACAGGTTTCCTGCAGCTGCATTATGAGATAAGAGCATGTCAGCACGTAAAGCCCAACCTTGAATCAAATACCCCTGAACTGAACTTTATTATAAAAGGGACAGAAAGTTTAAAGAAATAGAATCTGTGAATCCTTTAATATTATTTCCACCAGTAACAAACACATGAAGTCGTGATGACAAACAACAACCTAGCATTAAAAGCCAGTATTACCTCATAATAATACATCACAACACTACACTTATATTACAAGACTATTATATGTCTGGACAAAGATCTTTTGTATAAATTTTGTACATAAACATTGTGCTTACATTTGATTGTGATTCCTGATTCACATTGTAGTAGGATCAGGATATCTATATATTGAAAAGCTAATACATTGTATAAAATTTAACACTTGACTTACTTAAGATAAATCTTTAGAGTGTTATGTGTTTGTGATTGTCATAGTGTTGTAAATTGTTGTGAATCTTAACTTAGGTGTTTATCTGTCTGTTGGTTGTTGTGAACTTACACTTCATCACTATCATAACCCTAGACATTAAACGAAGTCATCATACAATTCAAGAATAAGTCTGATTGAGGTAGAAATGTGGTAGCAAGCAAGGTTCTCTGTAACACACCAACCTTATTAGATACAGAGACCTTCACAGCTGATCTCATTCAGTACACTAAGTCCCCTATAAATATTTATATAATCCCAACTCACCACATATATTGGGGGTCTCGCTCCCGGGATTTGAAATTTTCAAAGCACCAATTATAGTGGGTAGCTTACTTCAGGGAATTATAAAAATTAAAAAGGTATTCTTGGGTGGAAAATAAATAAGGTTGAGCTTTCAGTGCTTGTGGTTGTCCTTAGTATAATTAGTCATAGATAGAATTGTTTAGTTAGACATTGTATAAATTTGCCTATTAGAAAATGGCTGACCTGGCAAAGTTTCGATCTGCGGCTGTACAGACTGCCAGGGAAATGCACATGGATGGTCAAGTCTTGATTGACTATGTGACCTTAGAATGTGATAAATTTATTGCCAGGGAAGAAAGAAGATTAGAGAAAGAAGCTGAAAGAAAGTTAGAGGCAGATAAAGAAATTAAGAGGCTACAGATTGAGGCTGAAAAAGAGGCTAGGGCATTGGAGGCTGAGGCTAAAAGGTTACAGATGGAGGCTGAGGCTAAAAGGTTACAGATGGAGGCGGATCGTGAAGCGGAAATAAAGAGGCTCCAGTTGGAAGTAAAAGAAAAGAGATTAGCTGCAGACAGGGAAGCAGAAGAAAGAAGATTAGCTGCAGACAGGGAAGAGAAAAAGGCTGAAAGGGAAGCAGAAGATAGGAGATTGCAGAGGGAGCATGAATTACGACTAAGAGAGTTAGAAATTCAAGGCCATGCTCCTGAAAATGGTGCCAGTCCTTTTACCTCCGATGGTACTGGCAGTCAGACAGCCTCAACCTCAGCTATGAGTTTTCATTTAGACCATTTTGTTGAGAAAGACGATGACATAGAAAGTTACCTAAATAGATATTAACTTTTAGCTACCACGTATGGTTTAGAGAGAGAAAGGTGGAGCCTAAAGTTATCACAAGGGCTTCGTGGTACAGCTTATTAAGTTTTTGCCAAGATGAGCAGAGATGACCAAGACAATTATGACATGCTAAAGCAGGCTCTTTTGTTAAGATATGAAAAGAATGGAGAATTTTATAGAAAAAAGTTCAGGAATGCTAAACTACTGTCAGGTGAGACATATCACCAGTTCTCTGCACGGTTAGAGACATACTTGGAGAAATGGACTGCTCTGGGGAAAACCCAAGATCTTAAGGAAATGATCCTTATAGAGCAGCTAAGAGAGTTCATGGCTCCAGACCTGAGAAAGTTTCTCATGGAACAATGTGCAGAGAGGCTGGGTGAGTTATTAAATGTCGCTGAAAGATATCAGGCAGCTCAAGCAGAGGTAACTGGTAATAAAAAGAAACAGGTAGACAATTTTAAGACACCACAAAACTTTAATAAGTTTGATCACAGAGATCAGAACAAAGGTAAGCACCAGTTTGATGGGCCACGGTATGATAATAAAAATAAAACCCCACAATTCGATGATAGGAAATTTGACGAAAGAAAATCTTTCAACCAAGGAAGGAAGTGGTGTAAAAATTGTCGGATGGACAATCATGATACTGACCGTTGTAGAAGAAAACCTGTGTATATGGCCACCCTTCAGGTCAGGTCGACCTCTAGAAAGGAGGAGGATATTCTGATAGATACAACTCCAGATGAGATGAGGAAGGCGCAGGCTGGGGATAAGACCCTCAAGCCTTGTTTTAAGAAATTGTCAAATTGTCATACACCTCCAGGAAAAGGAGACTTCTATATGAAGAACAAATTGATTTATAGGAAGGCTGGATCTAGATCCAAAGGTCAGGGACAGCTGGTACTTCCTAAAAAGTATAGGGCAGAGTTAATAAGGAGCTTACATGTGAGAAAAGATGGGGACCATGAGAAAATAGGTACCATCATCCAAAAGGTGGCTCACAATTATTATTGGTCCAAGGCAATGATTGACATTGAGAATTTTGTAGAAAGATGTGGCATATTACATGAGGGAACACCCACAAGTAGGAACAGTGATCAGGACCTAGACACGCCACGGGGCAAACTTAGGCCTGACACTGAAAAGAAAAATAAATTTAATAAAGTGGACAAAGTGGAATGGGAGCCCCCTTTTCACGGACAGTCTTCACTTGGATGTTTTACCATGGCCACTATGCAGCGAGTACAAAGAGATGTCTTACCCCAGAATAGGCCGAAAATCCCTCAATCGGACTTATGTGAACTGGAGGAAGATACAAGAGAGAGGAGATCTCTCACAAAGAATTTTAAGTGGTGAGAAAGCCCCAAGAAAAGAATTGGTAGCGGTCGATTTGCGAATGATGATTCTGGGAAGAAAAATCATCACTATAGGGCTTCTAGTGGAAGAGACCATACCGGTACCTGGAAAAACAGGTCAACAATATTCAAAGTCCATATGTAGCCTTGTTAAGAATGTGGACTGATGAAAAGGCAGAGGAAAATATTACATCATCATACAAATATGTGAATGAGCTGACCACTCGTTTAAAAACTGGCTGGAAACTTGCCAATGAAAATTTGAGACAAGCCAGGAAAAAGCATGCTGCCTATTATAACAAGAAAGCAAAAGACAGAGATTTGGCTGTGGGAGAGAAGGTACTGCTTCTTCTACCCGGTAGTCAGAATAAGTTGCAAATTGGATGGCAAGGTCCATATACAGTTCTAGAGAAGGTGTCTAGAACAAATTATAAGATAGATAAGAAGGGGAAAGAAAAAATCTATCATGTGAATCTCCTGAAGAAATATTTGGAAAGAGAAAATCAGGAAGAAACACATTTGCTGACCTTGTCTATTGCAATGGAGATGAAAAAAGAACCACTTTCATCATTTGAATATCCATTACACCCCTGTGAGACCGCGGCACAGGTGAAAATCAGTACACATTTAACGAAAGATCAGAAGGAGAGAGTGCAACAGGTTCTAGATGCTCATACAGAGGTGCTAACGGACCGTCCGGGGCATACAAACTTATTAGAATATGATATGAAACTTATAGACCCAACACCAGTCTGTATGAAAGCCTATTCGATTCCTTTCGCTAAGGAGAAAGCTTTGAAGGAAGAGATAGCCTATTTGTTGAAGGAAGGAATTATTTCACACACTGAATCTCAGTATAGTTCCAGTGTGATTCTATTGAGAAAGCCCTCTGGAGAACATAGACTATGTATAAATTACAGGAGACTGAATGCTATCACAGAGGGTCAGGTAGATCCATTGCCGGATACAAATCAGCTGTTTGCCAGGCTGAATAAAGCTAAACATTTCTCAAAGGTGGATCTGAGCAAAGGCTACTATCAGATTCCAGTAAAGCCTGAGGTTAGACCTTATCTAGCTTTTAGTACCTCAGAGGGACACTATGAATTTAACCGATTGCCATTTGGATTGAAAAATGCGCCCAGTGTCTTCTCTAGAATGATGAGAAAATTGTTGGATCCCCTGAATAATCCATGCATCACAAACTTCATGGATGATATCCTCGTAGCGACAGAAACGTTTGAGGAACACATTAACTCTTTGAACATGTTGTTTGATCGACTTAGAGAAGCGAATTTGACAGCCCGACCAACCAAATGTTGCGTTGGATGTAAAGAATTAGAATTCTTGGGACACACCGTCCATCAGGGAAACATGACCCCTGACCCCAAGAACTTGGAGAAACTGAGAAAAGCACCGAGGCTACAAACAAAGAAAGACGTGAGATCCTTTGTCTCATTATGTGGTTTCTACCAAAAATATATCAAAAACTTTAACTCCATATGTGCACCGTTAACTGATTTGACACGCAAAGGAAATCCAGATCGAATTACCTGGACAGCACAGTGTGAATTAGCATACCAAGAATTGAAGGAAAAGCTCACAAGCAAACCTATTTTGAAATAACCTGACTTAAGTCAAGAATTCATTGTGAGAACGGATGCTAGTAATCTAGGGTTGGGTGCCACCCTGTTACAGAAGTCAGATTCACTGGATGGGGAATTAACCCCAGTGGCATATGCTAGTAGTAAGTTGAATACAGCTGAAAAAAATTATTCAACTAGTGAAAAAGAATGTCTCGCAGTGATATGGGCGATCAAGAAATTCAAAATTTATCTGTATGGGAAGGCATTCAAGTTACAAACAGATCACAAACCCCTGGATTTTCTAGCGCAAGCCAGGCATGAAAATGCTAGGTTACTACGCTGGTCTTTGCTGTTACAGCCATATCAGTTCAGTATAGAATATATTTCTGGAAAAACTAACCTAGGTGCTGATTTTCTAAGCCGCCATCCGTGCGATGAGACTCACGGTAATCACCAAGCATAGATAGAAATTTATCTATGTGTATATAGAATTAGGGACTGACATATAATGTCTGTTTTAAGTGGGGAGAATTGTGGTGAAAAATTCTAATACCCATATATAAATTAGAACATAAATGTAAAGCAGAACGAAATAATACGATAGGAAGAAGAATGGAGAAGGACCAGTGCTTTCCCAGTGTGGCGAAATTACAGTGATGCAACGTTAAAATTCCTCCAATTATAAAGATAATAGGTAAAATAACATGTAGGGATAAAAATATTGGTAAGATACACTGATACATTCTCGCCCAGGCCCGCGTTTTCTAGCGCCATTGAAACTAACTAGTTATAACATGCAGACTAAACGAACGATCCTTTTAGACGGAGTGAAAACGGAGATAAAAGAAAAAAAATGTGACGGTCTGAACACGTGTTTGAATCTAAAAAGTCTAGAAGACGCAATTGGTAGTGTTAAAGAAAAAAATTACGCCACTAGTTGACACAATGTAAGGAAATGGACAAAAAACGACCTTAGCTCTTGTTAGAAACAGACGTATTTTGGACGTTTTACGGTAATTAGTTGTTTTAGTTTGAATCTAGCGGCAAACGCGTGAACGAAGGTACCAAAAACAAATTTCAAAACTAACCTTGAAAAAGTAGGTTTTTTCTTAATAATAAGTTTAGGAGAATAAAAAATAGCTAGTTTGATAGCCCATCTTTAACAGAGAAAGAATATACTTTTAATTACACAGACGGACAGATAACAAGGAAGATATTGACGAAAGACTGTATTGTTCAATACAGACTAGCAGACAGTTTTTTGTGCATATTTTCACTAAAGTTACATTTTGACGTCCTTGAGACTAAAAATGTAAAACCAAACTGCAGGTGGACTAGGGGCAGGGTAGGAGGATAGTAGCTAAAAATAACTTAGCATAGAATCTTAGAAGTAGGGGGAGACAAAAATTTGTGTAGTTTTTTTCTTGTAGTCTCGTCCAAAAACAAGGGTAATTTTGGGAAAAACCAAGTTGGGACGGACAGACCGACAGAAAAATACTACACACTAGACTGAGACTAGACCGAAATTGGACATTTGTAGTTTGAATATTTGAAAGGTAGAGGGGAAGTCCGCTGATTGGACAGAAGATTTTATATTGTAGAAAAACACTAGAAGCAATTGGCATTTTTGAAGAAGACTGTCCATTGACACAGTTCGTTAATGCTAGAGGTGTGATTTCCAGGAAATATTAAATATTATCAGTGGGACGCCTTAATCTAGCCAGCAGCTCAGCTGAGTTTTGCTAGTACAACGTAACTGTGTTTTCAATTTTGAATTGTGGTAAAGAGAAAAATTCATTAACCCTTTTATTTAATATTTAATATTTTGTGTGATTGATACTGCCATATCATGAAAAATGATTACGACAAGTGAGTGCTTACTCTAGGTCCCCAGCAGCAGTCCAGGGCCTAGAAGCAAACAAATAATATAGGAAAACATATCTAAGACTATGGAAGACAGATCTATATTTGAGATCAGTGGGAACATATCACCCACCTTATTGGATGGAAGAGGAAACTATTGAACATATTTCGGATGCAATGCAGTCATGGGAAACTAGTACTATTTGGTACCACCTGGGTGAGATGTGCTGAGTTGGTCAGAGAGATCTGACCTGATCTTTGTAATGTTTTTTTTTTCGTTGTTATGTGTAAAAATTGGTGCAGTAGGCAGTGTGTTGACACATGGCACAAATTTTGGTTTCAGAGTTTCTGGTCTGGCACTACGCTAGTGCCAGATGCTTTGTAGAAGTCCAAGTATGGATGCCTAAGAAGCCTACCATTTCACTCTAGCTACTGTGAGGAGTGGGCCACTTGAATTCTTTACTGCATCGTAACAGGCCAGATAAGTGAAAACCTGGCCTGTTGTGGATTCATCAATACTTGTCCACAAATCAATAACTAAATAAAATCCTGTGGTACAAACACTAAACCTCCGTCCATATTTTAAAGACAATGAACATTATAAACAGAGATTGGGTATGATGACATCACCCCGACTAAACATCCAGTGCTAGTTTTCCCAAGACACTGTAGTTAGTGTTAATATTAACCAATGTAAACATATATCTTGTACAAAATTTGCATTTGATTATTTAATATATATATGCACTTTTATTGAAAAATACATAATGTTTCATACGTCCTGACCATACAAAAATTTGGCTCAGGACTAAATAAATTCAAAAAATTATAACTTTAACTTCTAAAGCCAGTGTTAGTTGAGTTGATCATAGAGCTTATCATTATTATTATTAGACTAAGTGTTTTCATGTGTGTGTGTCAGTGTATTTAAATTACCTACACATCTCATTTCATTACCCTAGACATTAAACGTAGCTAACATACATAATAGCAGAATAATTCTGTTTGAGGTCATAAGTGGTAGCAGAAAGGCATTCTGTAACTCACATAAACTTTTTTCATCAGGAGCCTTCACAGCTGACCTCATCCAGTACACTAGGTAACATAGCAACCACACAATAACATAAAAAACCACTACACCCAGTATAGATAACGCCTTAGTTGTATAACGCCGTAATGGCTAACACAAGATTTCTGCTTGTCCTAATTCGTTCGTTCCTAAATAAAATGCTTAAGCCTAACAATACGGCGATACACGTAGTTCTAAAAATAGAATGTGTAGTATAATCTTATGGACGACCTTGATTTTAAAAACTAACACTAGTGCAAAATAGCGCACAAGGTTGGCCTTGGAAAGACAGACGGGCTTAGAAGAAAAAAAAGCAGAGAGAGGTAGACGGACCATGTAACACAGTAGCGCAAGCCACTCGCTGTGTGTCTAAAAATAAACTAACTCGCAGTGTGCTTGGCCTGATTTTTTTCAAATAAACAGTGATGAAAAACACTAACGATACGATGTAGGTTTTGAGAACAGGTTAAATTCTTATTAGGAAACCTGATTTTTTTACGTAGTGCTCCTGACTTTATACTGATAGTACAGTCGTAAAGGACTGAACAGGTGGTAGTTGAAATTAAACACTTAACATCGAAAAAGATCGTATTCTTAACTACACCACTTAGCCCCTTGAAAATCATATATTCGTGTACAGGAAGGCTAGTGGACTAGGAATATGTAATAAATTATCTAAAAAGTCCATTAGATAATTAAATATTGGTAATAAAACATATAGAGAACAGAGATACTGTCAGGTTTGGTCATATCTGCTTGGGATGGAAATCCCTGATTTTTGTGAAACATAGTAGTGACAGAAAGTCTAAGATGGTACGTGGGAGGCCATTGGCTGAACTTTGTAGTTAAAAGAAATTGGATTGGGTGACCTATGAATAACAAATAAATGCCTAGAAACGGAGTAGAAGTGAATGAAAATGTGGAATGACTGGGTACTCTTTTGAATATATTCAAAACGATTGGTCAATACACTGGATATTGGCAGAAGAAATCTTAGAGGGGACGCCATATCGTTTTACATTGTGAAGAGATGAGATCAGGCAGTGTTATCCTAAATTAAATATATGATAACAGCTTGGACATACCGCAGATCAAACTGTGTCAGTCATCTTTAGTGTGTTTTCCTTACGAATTGTGGTAAGCTAGACATTTTTGATCTGTATTTTATATGAAAATTGAATGTGAAATGATAAATTATGTCTGTATGTGTGTGGTTCAGTAGCAAACATGAGGCAAAGCCTAGATATTGTTCCACCATGTAAAAGCATATAGTAACATAACACCTATCCTATTGTATGGAAGGGATTACAGCTGGAATTGCAGAGGCGTTGTAACCATTAGGGAGAGGAATACTAGTGTAGATTGTCACATGAAAAGCTAACAGTTGGCCTAAAGCGCTGAACTTTATGTTTGTTTGTACTGTCATGTACTTCAGTGTGGAATAATATTATATACTAGTTAGTAAGAAGGATGCATAACCTTCACTTTCAGGGACCGTGTTATAGATGGTGATATTGCATCGTCCGGTCTGAGTACTGCGTGATCCAGAAAGTTGGCTGCAGACTCCCAGCACAAGATAGCGACCATTGCCTATCATGTTATCTAACTGAGAAGCAAGCGAGCAGAGGATACAGGTTTCCTGCAGCTGCATTATGAGATAAGAGCATGTCAGCACGTAAAGCCCAACCTTGAATCAAATACCCCTGAACTGAACTTTATTATAAAAGGGACAGAAAGTTTAAAGAAATAGAATCTGTGAATCCTTTAATATTATTTCCACCAGTAACAAACACATGAAGTCGTGATGACAAACAACAACCTAGCATTAAAAGCCAGTATTACCTCATAATAATACATCACAACACTACACTTATATTACAAGACTATTATATGTCTGGACAAAGATCTTTTGTATAAATTTTGTACATAAACATTGTGCTTACATTTGATTGTGATTCCTGATTCACATTGTAGTAGGATCAGGATATCTATATATTGAAAAGCTAATACATTGTATAAAATTTAACACTTGACTTACTTAAGATAAATCTTTAGAGTGTTATGTGTTTGTGATTGTCATAGTGTTGTAAATTGTTGTGAATCTTAACTTAGGTGTTTACCTGTCTGTTGGTTGTTGTGAACTTACACTTCATCACTATCATAACCCTAGACATTAAACGAAGTCATCATACAATTCAAGATTAAGTCTGATTGAAGTCGAAATGTGGTAGCAAGCAAGGTTCTCTGTAACACACCAACCTTATTAGATGCAGAGACCTTCACAGCTGATCTCATTCAGTACACTAAGTCCCCTATAAATATTTATATAATCCCAACTCACCACAATCGCGAGGTCTGATCATCTGTATAAAAGAGAATATATAAAACAAGTAATTTACTATAATAAAATCTACCACATGCGTTTTGTATAAGACCTGTAAAATCACTCTGGTATTTAAATTATTTAGATTTAAAGACTACACGAGTGACTAGCTAATGTATAGATTTAATTATCACTAGCTATGAACAGTTAATTACTTAAAATCTACGCAAGATGAAATAGAATTATAGTTAATAAACAATTTCGCTCGCCTAGCGTTTTAAAATTATGTTATACATCTATCATCTCGGGAAATAACGAATAGTTATATTATTTAATTTACATCTGGAAAACTTTGCTTATGAATTTATTTAATATGTTTAAATTAATCGCAAAAATCCAGTGAAATAATTGAAGCAACTAAACTACTGAATCCCAAGACTAATATATTACCGATAGCACAGAATGAATTAGACTCTAATATAGAAGAAAATCCAAAAGAAATCTTGTTAGATTCTACTATAAGCTAGTACTCCTTCAAATCTCTGGCAAACGAATGATAAACTGCATTTTCGGCGATGCCAATATATAGTTAATGAAATGCAAGGTAACAGCTACATGCTAAAGTTCACGCCTTATTTGAAATCAGGGAACTATTCTCGTTTAGAGCCGCGTCTCCCGCTCTAGCCTTCCCCGTTCGTCTCTTGGTCTGCCATCGCTTTCCCCGTCTTAGTCGGTTCGCATGAACGTGTGAACCGAAGGTGAGAAAAACTGCTTCGTTCTTCTGGGACCACCACAGTCCTTTGATGCTGGCCGCTTCCGTCTCCTCTTGGCAACGCCCTCTTCAAGGAGTGGCAGAAAAAAGACTAGAAAATGCTTGATGCTCATAGCTCTAGAAATAGGCAGTAGGTGTAGTTTAAACTCAACTTAAGACAAAGCGATGTCCTGGATGCACGCATGATAGCTGTTTACATATTAATTATCCAACGTGGTGAAAATCCACGTGGAAATGATGCATACTAATTTGCACGCGTGGTACCCACGTTGACTAATTTGTTTCACACAAAATCAGGGGCCCGATGCTATTCAAGGGTATTACCATATCATCTAACAATTCAGGGACAGCTGAATTTTCTCCGTCACAATGTTATCTTCCCACTTATAGCGCTGTCTTCCCCTTGCACGTTTGCCTTCACCTCTCCCTTCTATTATGGTCTTCTGCATGGTGTTATCCCTTTTCATGTGGCCAAAGTATTTTAGCTGCCGAACTTTGATCTCCCTCATTAGTTCTCTTTTCATACCTAGATTTTCTAGGACCTCCTTATTTTTTTTTCTTCTCTTTCCACGAGATACTCCCCATTCTTCTATATATCCACATTTCAAGAGCCTCAATTCTTTCTTCCAAATGCTTATATATTGTCCATGTTTCTGCACCATATTAAAATAATTAAGATTTTTAAAAAACCCATATAAAGTAACACGGGGTTGTGGTTTAGACATTAGAATGTTAACCTTCTAAATAAACATTCTGCGTTCGAGTCACAGCAAACGGAATTTTTCCTAATTCAGTCATCTGGCTTCAGTTTTTGTAAGTATGCATTTGTTAATTATAGTTTCTAACTGTCTGTGTGTGCTAACGGGCTTACTTGCTTGATGGAAGATGATTGGTGGAAAATAATGGAATGGAAGAAACTGAACATAGTGTAATTGGGGCTATTCTGAGGACAACACACAGAAATCGCACACCGTAATTCTTAACCGCCGTTTCTTGACGGGCTACTTGCCAATGTGTACATACATGATGCTTCTACAGGTACGTACACGAAGTTATATAAATAAAATATATATATAATCTGTGGAAATACGTAAGTTAAAAGATGTAAGTTCCTGAGAATGCACGTTTGTGTACATGATTGATACATACACGCGTTAATTGTGCACGAGAATGTGAAAATTTTTGTTTGCGTTGTTGTTTTAAAGCCGTATTTCACATCAATTTGACGAGTGCAGGTAACACTGACTAACAAAAAAAAATTTTTTTTTCTTTCTCTAACATTTCTATGTTTTTCTGGTCAATTTTAATGCGCTGTTTTTAAATCTGCAAACCGTTTTTCTCTATCAGGTCGGGATCTCTAGAAATACGCAATTGAAGTTTTTTAACAATGCATACAGTATTACAACATCATTTGTACAAGAAGTATAACAGTTATGTAGGCTTGAATTTCTTTGCAGTCGACTTTCATCGGTGAATGGCATGTGGTACATCGCGATGAAGCATCCAACAATAATCGGCAAGCATGGTCACACTCCACCGTCCTTGATAACGTGACTCCATTACGGCGATATCTTGATGGAACCGTTCTCCATGTTCATCGCTGACTTCGCCAAGGTTGTCAGGGAAAAAGTCAAGATGCGAATCGAGCAAATGAATTTTGAGGGACATGTTACAGCCCATAATTCTGTATGCATGTATGCACTGCTTAACAATATGCACATAGTCGACAGATTTGTGATTCCCCAGAAAGTTATCGATGATCGATTTGAATGCCATCCATGCGCGAAGTTCACTACCATGTAACAAGTTCTCGAATTGTTTGTCTGCAATAACTTTCCTAATCTGAGGTCCTACAAAGATACCTTCCTTTATCTTTGCATCGCTAATCTTTGCATCGCTAATTTGCGGAAACTTTTCTCGAAGATAAGTGAAAGCTTTGCTCGTTTTATCTAACGCTTTTACGAAATTCTTCATGAGCCCCAACTTTATATGTAACGGTGGTAAAATGATGCTGTCTTTGTTAACCAATGGCTCGTGTATTACATTTTTATGCCCGTGCTGCATACGATCCCTGATAGGCCACACCTTTCTTGCATAATGTTCCTGTCTGTTGCGGCTGTCCCATTCACATAGGAAGCAACAAACTTTAGTATACCCAGTTTCCATGCCCTTGAGAATTGCAATGACCTTTAGGTCTCCACAAATCCGCCATTGGTAGTCATTGTACTTTATTTTTGCCAAAAGTATAGCCATATTGTCATAAGTTTCTTTCATATGAACAGAGTAGGCGACTGGAATTGATGAAAATAAATTTCCATTATGCAATAACACGGCTTTTAGACTAGTCTTGGAAGAGTCGATGAAAAGTCGCCATTCGTTGACTATGTGCTCATGACCGAGGTGCACCATTAGACCTTTTACATCTTTGCAATAGCAAATGTCATCATCCATCTCAAAGTATTGAACAAGTTCTCTGTGTCTATGACGAAATTTAGATATCGGAGTATTGGGCGCTAAAAGATTCCATTCTTTGAGTCGCGAACCGAGTAATTCTGCTTGTCCTTTGGGGAGAGCGAGATCACGTATTAGATCTGAAAGTTCTGAATGGTTAATTAAGTGAACACCATCATTCACCGGTATATAATCCGAGTCAGAATTAGTTTCTAAAGCAGGTAAACTATCACTTTCTGATGGTTCATTCACGTCCAACGGATATTGTTCTGGTGGAACTTGGATCGGACACGTGACTGGATCATGAGGCACTGGTTTCGAAACCAATTCAATATTTGGATAAACCACAGACTTTCTAGTTTTAAAAGTGAAACCATAGATATTTGTCAAGCAGAAGTAACAATCAGTAGCGTGATTTGTCGGTTCACGCCATATTACTGGCACTCCAAAAGGCATCGACTTATGCTTCGGCGATTTTCGTAACCAACCTGCCAATGTATTTGCACAAGTCGAACAAACTGCATTTGGCTTCCAAGATTTATTTGCATCATCAACTTTCGAATCGAAATAAAGTTCATATGCTTTCTTTAGCAATGGTGTAAAGTTTTTCTGGTGAACACGATCGGTAAAATATCCGCACACGTAACAGAACAGATCAGCCGAATTTCTACAATTTCTAGAAGCCATATTTCACTCAGAATTATTTCAAAATACAGTAACTATTTGAAATATAACGTAACATATGTCATGCATCTTTTAGCAGTATAAAAAGTAGAATTATTTTGCATTTTATTAATTTTTAAAAAGTTATATAGTAAAAATGAAACGGAGCAAATAACGGTTTCCCAAAAATATATTTATTCACAAATATCTTAAGAACCCGACGTGATAGAGATAAACGGATTTCAAATTTGAAATCAGCGCAAGAAACTGACCTAAGAACACTTATTCTTATATAAGAAAGAAAAATGTTGTTTGTCAGTGTAATTGAAAGCGTCTGATACAAACAGGAAGCTGTGGAGAGAAGCGCGGGAGAAATAGAAATAGTTTTTTTTTTTAAAACTAAATATTACAAATAGAAATGATGAGAAAATTGAAAGAAATAGACAAGAAAGAAAAGGGCATTATAAAAGAAATGTGAGAGAGAGAGAGAGAGAGAGAGAGAGAGAGAGAGAGAGAGAGAGAGAGAGAGAGAGAGAGAGAGAGAGAGAGGGAGAGACACGGGGAGGCAGACGTAGGAATCGTCAGGGTGGAAGATAGAAACTGTGATGAAACAGGGACGAGAAAAACGTAAAATCAATTACCAATCGAGAGATGCAGAAAAAAAAATATAGAAGTCAAAGCATATGTATGAAAGTGAATCATAGAAGAGAAATTCGTGCAGGAAATAGTAAGTTAAATATACATGAGAAATACTGGGATACATATTATATATAAGAAAACGAGTAGGCAAAATGATGTGAGAGATAACGACAGGGAAATATTAAACTTACAGATAAAAAGTAGACAGGAAGAAGAAAAGAACGATATTTATGATTTGCACTTCATCATCATCATAACCCTCCACTCCCAAAGGAGCATAAGCCTTCAACAAACACATGCCAAGTCCTCCTGTCACGTGCTTTCTCTTCGGCTTTCTCTGTGTTGCATCATACGCCTCCCCACGAGAGGACCTTCCCCTGTCTTGGATGGCTGCGTTTTATTTTCTTTATTTGACTTGTCCATATTTGTTGAAGTTTTTTGTGGTTTAAATTTTTTACAGGATGGGGTAACCGGCCCCATGCCCAACCCTCCTTAGTCGCTTTCTACGACATGCTTATGATTTGCACTTGCTACACACAAATTCAAAATCCGGTGTTGCACACTTTGTGACTGCGGCCTTAAGACCCAAGAATGTCATTTCGACTGACATTTAGATAGATGTAAAATGAGGTGTTATATTTGTTAAGTCTGAAAAAAAAGAAAAATCACAGACGTGTAATTTGTCTGAAAATTAACAGAGACAACATGAAGTATCACATTAACTTGTTACCATTAAGGTTTACTTTGCTGTCCTTTATATCGAGCGCTTGTATCGTAAATACATGATGTGTGGGATAGCGAGAAGGGGTTAGTAAGAACTACGGAGCGTTACATAAGAGATCAAAGATATAAAAAGGTATAAAAAAGTCGAAAATGAAACAAAAACATGCAAGAACTGAAAAATCAGATGATGTTACTGTACTCCATTTCCAAAGCTTTGCTCAACGCATTTTCCGTTTCATATTTTTATAGTTTGTTTTAGTCATCTTGATTTTAATTTTTTTTAAAAATTTTTCTAAACAATCTCCAATTTATATTCTTATAATTTGTTTTACACGACTTTAATTTCATCACCCGCGTCTTATCCTACTTGGCTTCCATTTCATTCTCTCGGAGCTTGTTCTACACAATCATTTAACACAATCGCAGCATATTCTATAGATATACTATTTCATGCACTCTGAGACAAAACGTCATATTCTTTCGTCCAATTTGTCTTCTCATCTTTTTGTTATCGTCTTCTCCGTCCTTATTTGCCGATATTATCTCTTTCCTCGGGTTTACGTTTTCTGTAGACACCACCCGATTTCAGGGCTTAACCACTCATTGCATGTTTATATTTTAATTGTGGAAAGTCAGTACTCCTCGAAGCGAGACCATAATAAATTAAGGATTAAGAAAGCGCATCAGTCGCCTCTCGCTTTATCGGAGGTTAAACTCCCAAAATGAAAAACTCACATTTATATAATAATAGTAATATCTACTTAATCATACATCCACAGTAACCGAAAAAAAATACAACACAATGAATTACATGCCTCAAACTCGAAGGTTATTGTGGGAAAATGGTAAAAAAAAAATAAAAAAAATATAGCAATATTTTAGAGTTTAGTTAGTTAATATTATTCAAATATCAGTAAAGCTAGAGCTATGAAATTAGCAGTTTCGTATAATAGTATATGATAATGTTTGTAAACTAAATTAAATTTGATTGGTTTAATGTATGATTTAGGAGCCGCGGTAGCATAGTGGTTAGTGCACTGGCTTCCTAGCTCAGTGGTCTATGGTTCGATCCCCAGATGAGGTGGGATTTTTTTAGGCCGCAAACGGCTCCTGGGTCGACACAGCCCCAAATGGGTACCAGAACACCTCTAGGAAGGTTAAGGCGGCCGGCGTGATGCTGACCACATCACCCCTAGTGTGCCGACGGTCAAGAAAATATGGGCCTAACACTATATTCCCAATATGCCTCAATGGGCCTGTAACGGCATCCTTAATGTATGATTTATTGTGTATTTAAACACTTGTATGTAGATAAAATATTTTTAAAAAACTTTATGGCGGCAGGGTGAGCAATTTTTGCATAATTTTTTTATTTGTTAATACATATCTTTTATCCTAGTTTACTGTCATGTCTATTGTATGCCCAATATGCGGGCTAAATTGTACTGCTGTATCACTAATCGTTTGTGAAATATCTTGATATACTCACCAAGATATTTAAAAAAAAATGCTGTTTTGAGAAAAACAGAAAGTAAACAGAAAATTGCCCTTACTGAAAAATAAAAAATGAAAATGTATTCACCCCAGTATCCGCCTGCAGGGTAGAACTCATCTCTGACATCTTCCCTTACTGATAGCACAGGTTGTTTTATCCTATGCAGCTTATTTTTCCCAAAATTCTTCATTTCAGCGGACCCTATTCACTGTTTATTAACGTTCGAAAAGTTTGAAATGTATATTTTCCAAAGATCATACCCAGATTCACAAAATATAAATTTTCTCCTTTGCCCGTTAATGAATACAATTTGCATCATTTGCTGCTATTTGCAACCTACTTCTTCCAACAGAAACATTCTTTAAACAAATATTATATTATGGAATAATTCATTTAAATTGTGAATCCCATCATGAGCACACTTTTCCAGAAGGTTATCAGCTAAAAGTTCCTCAGAAACTTCCTTGATAATAGAACAGACAGATTTAGGTATTTGATTCTTATTTTCTGCAGCTGGATCTTTTTTTTTTTTGTCACAGGATACCATCCATCACAGCCTTCACGTATTCTTTTCTGTGTTTCCAGACTACCCATATGTTTGTCTTTAATGCGGAAATATTTCCAACATTTCTACGAATGGCTGCTCCATAATGTCCTTGAATCCGTGAAATGAATGCGTAAACAACTTTGATTCTGTCTACTTCAGGGAACAGAATACCGAAAAATGTTCCCAATTCATGCATTAGAAACAAACATACATCAATTTTTACACCTTGCATATATAATTAGGTGAAAAATGCATCAACCTGACTTACTTTTAAAATTATATAAAACCATCCAGGAAGTTTTTAGTGAAAATAAACATACAAAAATGTAGTAAAATGAATATACTTTTCAATGCAATGTATATCTAAATTTTGATATTTTCAACTAAAATCTTAATTTTTGGGGGGTTCATTCACCCCTTAAAACATGGAGGGGATAATCATTTTAAAAATAACTTGTTTGTTTAATCTTTCTGGGATGACCAGAGAGAGATTGCTGACCCTTGCTTATGACAATATCTACCTGAATATGTGACTCAAGCATGTCCGGTGCTACCGGCAGCTAACGAAGCTCTCCCATCTGTCCAAACCTTCGTTAGCCTCATATCTTAACTTAATGGACAAAGACAGGGGACTGGTGTGTAATTTTAGTACGAGTTAATTACTCTGACATAACCTTAGGATTACCTAAGTTGTTTCCCCCAGGTGGAAAGAGGAGACAAATATTTTGGAATTAGGGTAAACCAGATCAGGTAGTCATTTCCGGCGATACAAGTAATTAGCGAAACTATCCATCTATTTTCAAAAAACAACCCTTCCCAAATGATATAATACGCGTAGGTGAATTATACAAATTAAGACACCCCACAGCGGTGATTCGTTTAAAAAATAAACTGATCTGCAATTAAATTTCATGTGGGCGAAATTTCGGCTATAAAGACTCATACGTGGAAGCCTCGGGACTTTATTCCATTTTCATCACGCAGACACCAGGATAGAAGATAAGAAAGATTCGAGGATATGAAGCGATTTATACCAGAAATAGCTTGTCAGATTAAAAGTTTTTGTTTTCGGAAGGTATATTTATAATCATGATTATAGCAATCTTCTCCAAGTAATAAAGTTAGGGTTTTGTAGCTTAATCATTAACATTAAATCCAGCTTAGGAAAATTGCACCTACATAGCTGCAGTAACCACTGTCGGCCATCATGTGTAAACGAGTCCGCCATACCCAGACGAAGGGATGAGTCTTAGATGTATATTTTGTTCATTTGTATATGTATACATGACATGTATGAATACGCTTATTTATGTAAAGTTGTGTATGACGCAACATCATCATGTGAAATAAATTGCTACATAAACAACCTCTGCAAGAGCTCGTGACTGCCTCGTGCGGGTTTCCTCGCAAGGAACCAATAGCATACGTAGCCCCATGCTCCATAGAGAGCAGAAAGAGGACGACGATGATGATATCAAGGTGTATACATTTATATATTTGTGGTGGGTTTAGATGTTAAGAAGAATGGTGTGCGTATAGTTGTACTTGAGTGAGATCAACTGTGAAGGTCTCTGAGGTAAACAATGGACAACTGTGTTACAGAGTACCTTTCTTGTTACCACCCTACGATCTCACTCTAAGTTATATTCTTTATTGACTAGCGTGACTGAAAGCTACATAAAGTGTCTAGGGTATTGTAAGAGTGTTGTTAAAGAATCTCAATACAAAACATATACAAAGATATACTAATTACTATGATAACTCAACTAACTCCAGCTGTTAAATTTTATATTTAAAAATTCTTTTGTTAAACTTTATTGGTCCTGAGCCTAAAGTTGTTTTGGTCAGGACTACAGTTCAATGAGAATCAATTTAGATGGATAGATATATTTACAAATATATATCTATACAGGGGATTTTTCTTTAGTCGTGATAAGTTGTCCCAGGCCAGATATTGCACTTATCTGGATCCTGGAATCACAGCAGTTGTAGTTGGTTTGGCCAGACACTTCAGTCTCCTCTGGTCTTGAACTTCTCTAATACCAGCAGGTACCAGAGACTCTTAGAAATCGTGCTGAATTTCTCTATCATCGAGTACCAGCACCAGACAAGTGCCAGCAGGAACCCCTGTCAATGCAAGTTATGGTTCTGTCTTAATATCAAACTAATTCCTCCTAATTTACATGTAAACATACATTCAATACAAAAGAACATGGTCAGCTCTCTCTGACAACCCTGCTTCTCCACTTTAGTTTGATGGAACAAATGGTACCAGTTTTCTTTTCTCTTCCCTAATGGATGCTACGCCTCTGTCATTCCTGCAGTAATCTTTTCCATGCAATAAGATAGGTGCAATGTTCCTGTATGACCATCATATATATAGTCCTGTAGTTTTAAACTTCTTATATAGTCCCTTATATGATGGATCAACATCTAGGCCATGCCTAAGTCTGCCATGGAACCATTTAATTACAATCTTTTACATGGCCTTTTCTTTTTTCACACAACCTTTTTTAATTAAAAAGTCAATAAAATCAATCTTACCACATATCAAGGAAATATAAACAAGTAACGATGAATTTGGCAATAGAATATGGCACACTTTCATCACTGCCTCTGTTCAGACTGCTTTCTGTTGTTAGTTATTTTTAAAACAAAGCACGAGTCTGCTCATCGCTGCTTGCTCCTCTGAATATTTTGAAAAAATGGCAGCGAGAAGCCTACTTTTCCTATCATGTAAAAAGCTTTGGCCAATGAGACGAAGCATCTCTTTTCTTGAATGAAACTTTTAAAAAAAAATATCTCAAACCACTATGCATTACTACTACCAACTAGATTTGTATATTTAGATTAGCCAATAATATTTCGGCTTCCTTCAAATTTCATCCAATCCCCTTCATCGTACTATCTTAGCCTTCCTTTCACCTAATTTTTTTCCCCCCAAAAAATATGCTATCCAATCTAAGCAGACATGACTTGTCCTGACAGTATCTCCGATTCTCTATGTATTATTACCAATAGTTGATTATTTAATGGACTATTTAGATAACACTGGCTAACAAAAAAATAATTTTTTTTTCTTTCTCTAACATTTCTATGTTTTTATGGTCAATTTTAATGCGCTGTTTTTAAATCTGCAAACCGTTTTTCTCTATCAGGTCGGGATCTCTAGAAATACGCAATTGAAGTTTTTTTAACAACGCATACAGTATTACAACATCATTCGTACAAGAAGTATAACAGTTATGTAGGCTTGAATTTCTTTGCAGTCGACTTTCGTCGGTGAATGGCATGTGGTACATCGCGATGAAGCCTCCAACAATAATCGGCAAGCATGGTCACACTCCACCGTCCTTGATAACGTGACGCCATTACAGCGATATCTTGATGGAATCGTTCTCCATGTTCATCGCTGACTTCGCCAAGGTCGTCAGGGAAAAAGTCAAGACGCGAATCGAGCAAATGGATTTTGAGGGACATGTTACAGCCCATAATTCTGTATGCATCTATGCACTGCTTAACAATATGCACATAGTCGACAGATTTGTGATTTCCCAGAAAGTTATCGATGATCGATTTGAATGCCATCAATGTGCGAAGTTCACTACCATGTAACAAGTTCTCGAATTGTTTGTCTGCAATAACTTTCCTAATTTGAGGTCCTACAAAGATACCTTCCTTTATCTTTGCATCGCTAACTTGCGGAAACTTTTCTCGACGATAAGTGAAAGCTTTGCTCGTTTTATCTAACGCTTTTACGAAATTCTTCATGAGCCCCAACTTTATATGTAACGGTGGTAAAATAATGCTGTCTTTGTTAACTAATGGCTCGTGTATTACATTTTTATGCCCGAGCTGCATACGATCCCTGATAGGCCACACCTTTCTTGCATAATGTTCCTGTCTGTTGCGGCTGTCCCATTCACATAGGAAGCAACACAATTTAGTATACCCAGTCTGCATGACCGTGAGAATTGCAATGACCTTTAGGTCTCCACAAATCCGCCATTGGTAGTCATTGTACTTTATTTTTGCCAAAAGTATAGCCATATTGTCATAAGTTTCTTTCATATGAACAGAGTAGGCGACTGGAATTGATGAAAATAAATTTCCGTTATGCAATAACACGGCTTTTAGACTAGTCTTGGAAGAGTCGATGAAAAGTCGCCATTCGTTGACTATGTGCTCATGACCGAGGTGCACCATTAGACCGTGTACATCTTTGCAATAGCAAATGTCATCATCCATCTCAAAGTATTGAACAAGTTCTGTGTCTATGACGAAATTTAGATATCGGAGTATTGGGCGCTAAAAGATTCCATTCTTTGAGTCGCGAACCGAGTAATTCCGCTTGTCCTTTGGTAAGAGCGAGATCACGTATTAGATCTGAAAGTTCTGAATGGTTAATTAAGTGAACACCATCATTCACCGGTATATAATCCGAGTCAGAATTAGTTTCTAAAGCAGGTAAACTATGATACCTATCACTTTCTGATGGTTCATTCACGTCCAACGGATATGTTCTGGTGGAACTGGGATCGGACACGTGATTGGATCATGAGGCACTGGTTTCGAAACCGATTAAATATTTGGATAAACCAGACTTTCTAGTTTTAAAAGTGAAACCATGGATATTTGACAAGCAGTAGCGTGATTTGTCGGTTCACGCCATATTACTGGCACTCCAAAAGGCATCGACTTATGCTTCGGCGATTTTCGTAACCAACCTGCCAATGTATTTGCACAAGTCGAACAAACTGCATTTGGCTTCCAAGATTTATTTGCATCATCAACTTTCGAATCGAAATAAAGTTCATTTGCTTTCTTTAGTAATGGTGTAAAGTTTTTTCTGGTGAATACGATCGGTAAAATATCCGCACACGTAACAGAACAGATCAGCCGAATTTCTACAACTTCTAGAAGCCATATTTCGCTCAGAATTATTTCAAAATACAGTAACTATTTGAAAATAGCATAACATATGTCATGCATCTTTTAGCAGTATAAAAAGTAGAATTATTTTGCATTTTATTAATTTTTAATAAGTTATATAGTAAAAATGAAACGGAGCAAATAACGGTTTCCCAAAAATATATTTATTCACAAATATCTTAAGAACCCGACGTGATAGAGATAAACGGATTTCAAATTTGAAATCAGCGCAAAAAACTGACCTAAGAACACTTATTCTTATATAAGAAAGAAAAATGTTGTTTGTCAGTGTAATTAACAACATATTCTTGGTCAGCAAGTCTTCAGGTACACGAATATATGATTTTTATGGGGCTAACAAAAACTATATTACCTCCTGTTCAATTCTTTTTCCATGTACTTTCAAGCTAATTACGAGAGTCTCTCGTAACACGTCTAGAATTACGTCATTCGCAATAAGAGCTAAGCGTGTTTTCATAACCGTAGTGTCCACATTTTCTATCGTTTTCCTCGTATTCCGAAAACCGCCTAAGGGCAAGGCTAGCAAGTTAGTTTTATTTTTAGAAACAATCTGAGACGTGATTTGCGTTGGTTATCTATCCGTCCCTCTCCCTTCCACAATGTATTCTAGGCAAATACTTCATTTGAACTTGGGAAAGTGGTACGTTTGTCTCAAGGACGAATTTGAAAAATAGGGTACCCTTTTTGGTTCGGCCAAGGCGTTATCAAATAATACGCTGAAGGCGTAGGCGACGACTACGACTCTCGCAGAAAATTTGTAGTACTATCCTATCTTTGACTTTATGCACTATACTGTTATATTCTAATTTAGATATTGTATTTAGAAGTTCACCACAATATTAACACTGATAGTTAGATTACAAGTGGGGCAAAGTCTACAGACAGGGGGTATGATGTGCTGGTGTTGTGGGTAGTGGGTTTCCCCCCTTGCTTCACCCTAGGCCTAGTGAATTCTGTTCGTGAAAGGAGCGACCATTGCGGTGTTAGTCTCTTGGCCTAGCAAAACCTCTCATACCCCAAGATCGTTGTGCGTGGTGAAGAGCCACACCCTCCTCGAGGTAGTCCTGGTAACTGAGGGTGCGAATCCTCAGGCTAAACACAACGGATCTAGAGGAGCAAACCTCGATAATAAAACCGGTGCACTACACCGTACACGCCCTCTGTGGGTGGGAAGGAGCCAGATGGATACTGAACAAGTCTTGGGAGTGGGAACGAGTGTGGACTGCTCCCTGAAGATCGGAACCCATCGTACAGGCACAGAGACTCAGGACGTGACGATCCTATTGCCTTCAACTCTTGGTCACATGCCTAGAGCCTCGGAGAACTCGGCGTAACCAGCAGGCAATTTGGTGGCGGGGAAAGAGCACTGTGAGCCCTACCTTGGCTACGTATCACAAGGAGACGCAGAAACACCCCCTTTATCTCCCCCAGAGCTGGCACAGTACACTTCTGGCTTCTACCCGGGGCGTTAGGAAATCCACAGGCACCCCAGCATCACAATGCCAAGAAGATGACAAAGTTGGAATTTACTAACTCAAACCTGGCAGAGCAAGTCCTCCAACAGATGCGGCCGATGCTGGGCCCACTGGCGCGTGGACACGTCCCGATCCCCATCGAGACTTGCCCGGGGAGCCCACCCCGGCTCAAAAAAGCAGAGAAGGCCACTCTCCAAACCTCCGATGTCTTGCGGGCAGTGTTAGGATGTGCAAGAACATGGACAGGAAGACTCCACAACTTCCCCACTGAATACACGCCCACGGCGACCGTTGCCTCAATTGGCTGTGTGTGGTGTACCCGGAAACGGGGCCTCCCAGTACTGAGACACAGTTAAGTCCCCGATGTCACTTATCGGTGCAGAGTTGAGAGAGATGGCTGAGCATCACAATCCCCCCTGTGTTGCAGCATGATGAGAACCCAGAATTGCACACTGAGCTTGGGGGGATCACTTGGGCACCAGACTTAATACTGGCTCTTGACTGGATGGCCGCATGCAGGAGATTTCTACAATGGGGGGTTGGCAGGTGGTGGGTATCTGGAAGTGGCTCTGTGCAGGACGTGAGGATTCCTTGGGTGAGCCCAGAACCAGAGCACAGCATTGTGCAAGCTCTGCATAGTTGGAGAGCCCCCTGGATGACGGGGAATGCACAGTGTGCTACCCCACCTATCCCCAACTGCTAACTTAGAACCAGAAGTGGGGTCCTCTGTATGCGTGCCAGGCCAGGATAAAATGCCTGGGAAAGAGACTGGAGCTCAGAACTCCCTAACTCAAAGTTGCAGGATGGCAGGAAAGACAGGGCTATTTTGAAGATAATGCAACCATATTTTCACCATACGAGCTCGGACGCCGCCTCGGTAAACAAGGTCCGCGCAGAGCAGTGACACCCCCAGGCTGCTTGCGAATAGTCTACTACTGGGAACATAAACAGATTAGGGATGAGCCCACTCTCCCGTTGAACAGGTGCTAAAGTCATAGATACTGGGCCAGAAGGCGCACCGGAAACCACAGTATCACGCAACTCGCTTTTTTTTTCCTATGGAGAGTACACCGTCAAATAAATCTCGTACTGGTGCTCGCCCTGTGGAGCTCCACCAGGCAGGTGCAGTGCCGGGCTCTGAGCCTCGACAGAGCCCACCCTCAGCTACCGTCTTGTGGAGTCAGCAGACGGCGGAGGAGAACTACTGACCAAAACAAAACAGAAAAAGAGAAACCCATAGTGCCACTTGTCATGATGCACTGGAATGCAGAGGGAGTGAACAGCAAGCAGGCTGGATACAGCAAAAAGACAGAGCTGGAAAACATCTTGTATGAGAAGCAAGTCAGTGTTTGCTGTATCCAAGAGACTCACTTGAAAGCAGATCAAACCTTTAAAATAAGGGGATATCAATGCTTCAGATCCGACAGAAAAGATAGACGAAAAGGAGGAGTACTTACTCTTGTAAGGAATAACATTCCTGCACACGAAAGGAAAACCTTCATGGATGGAGCAGAATATCAGCTGTTGCAGATAAAGGTAGACAAGATGGAAATAGAACTCCTGAACTATTACTGTCCGAACAACAAACCCCTGAGTCTCAGCTCTATACAGGTACCAGCCACCAACTTTATAGCAGTTGGAGACTTTAATAGCCACTCCCAGAGCTGGGGCTATAACCATCTGGATCACAGAGGTGAAGAGGTTGAAACTTGGCAAGATGATCACTCCCTAATCCTAGTCAATAATGCCACAGATACTCCTACCTTCTACTCCAGAGGATGGCACACAACTTCAACACCAGATCTTGCCTTCTCCACACCAGATATAGCTGGATCTATTAGTAGAGAAGTAGGAGACCAACTAGGGGGAAGCGACCATCGCCCAATCTTTCTTACTGTCCAGAGTGCAACTCTCAGTACAGGCCCAGCCATTACAAGATGGAACTACAAAAAAGCCAACTGGGGTTTATTCAGGCATCAGGTGAACACGCTGCTGTCTACCCTCAAGGTACAGAACAGAGACATTAATGAAGTGGTAAAAGACTTCAACAGATGCATACTACAAGCTGCAAAAGAAACCATTCCCAAAGGATGCCGGCGTAACTACATACCATACTGGTCCAGCACACTCCAAGAACGTCAGGAAGCTATGGACAGGGCTAGAAAGGACGCAGAGTCTCAGCCTTCACTTGAAACTCACAACAAATGGAAAAAGGCTGTAGCAGAGTTTCAGAGAACAAAGCTAGAAGAAAAACGGAAAAGCTGGAGAACTAAAACGGCATCGCTGAACCTTGAGAAAGACGGCAGGAAACTTTGGAGATTAGTCAAGTCTCTAAATGAAGAGCGTTCCTCACCTAGGCAGACTATCACATTGGATGAAGGTGGCAAACTTTTCAGAGGAAAACAAGCTGCAGACTTGTTTGCTAGAAGATACAGTTCAGAAAGCAACTTACCCATTAACATAGATCATCAGAGAGAGATAAGAAAAGAAATACTGGCAACCATGGGACAGACAGATACTCCTGCCCCAATGAGGGAACCCATCACACTAGGAGAACTACAGAAGGCTATTTCCAAGCTTAAGTTTCAAAAGTCACCCGGCCCAGACAAAATCAGCAACGAAATGCTAGCAAATCTGAGCTCAGCAGCAAAGACAAAACTGCTTGAGATATTCAACCACAGCTGGTTGAAAGGAACGGTACCCCAAGTATGGAGAGAAGCCATCACAATACCCATACTAAAGAAAGGGAAATGTAAGACCGAGGCTGCAAGTTACCGGCCAATCAGTCTCACAAGCTGTGTTGGGAAGACTATGGAGCGAATAGTCAACCACAGATTGAAATGGTATTTAGAGTCTGAGCAGATCCTGGTGCCGGAACAAGCTGGATTTAGAGAATGCTACAGTATAGAAGACCAAGTTACTTACTTGTCTCAAGCAATAGAAGATGCCTTTTAGGAGAAGAAAAAGGTCCTAACGATCTGGGTCGACTTCAAGCAGGCCTTTGACAAGGTGTGGAAAGATGGCCTCATTGCAAAACTTAGGAGAAGTGGAATCCAAGGCAACATGATGAAATGGATCCAGTCATACTTGCATAATAGGAGAACTAGAGTCACTCTTGACGGTCTGCAGAGCAGAAAAGTGTTGCTCCATCAGGGGGTACCTCAAGGAGGAGTAATTTCCCCAACACTCTTCCTTGTTTACATCAATGACCTGGTGAAAGATCTCCCTGCAGGAGTTAAAGCTGCCTTATATGCAGATGACCTAGTACTCTGGTGCGCTGATGAAAATGTCACCACAGCAAATTATAGAATGCAGCGGGCAGCAGACATGCTAGTGTCATGGGCAGAGAAATGGCTTATCACAATAAACGCAGACAAAACCTCCACAACACTGTTCTCCCTCGCCCCCAAGGACAAATCAGCTAACATACACCTAGGGACAACCGTGATCAAGGAAGAAAGCTACCCCACCTATCTTGGGGTGACATTTGACCAAAGGCTTACATGGAATAAGCATATTGAAAATGCAGAAGGAAAGGCCCGAAGACGACTAGGCATACTCAGAAAATTAGCAGGTACCAACTGGGGAGCAAATGAACGAAATCTAAAGAAGATTTATAATGGAGTAATAAGACCACACTTAGAGTTTAGCTCAGCAGCATGGTCATCAGCTGCTAACTCACATCTGCAGTCTTTGGACAAGGTGCAAAATCAAGCTCTCAGGCTCATTACAGGAGCCATGAAAACTACACCAATAACAGAGATGCAGAAGGTTGCTGGATTACAGACACTGTCCCATAGAAGAGACACAAAAACCATGATCCAGATGGAAAAGTACAACAGTATGCCAATGCACCCAATGAAGGCAAGACTAGATGATCTGGCATTGGGACGTCTAAAGCGTAGCAGCTTTGTGCATCAGGGGAAAAGACTTATAAGACAGCATCAAGAAGACCTATCCATGAAGACAACACCACTGAAGCCCACCCTATACCCTGTACCATGGGAGCAGGCCAGCAGTGCCCTCCAAATTAATACATCAGTCAGTGGTCTCACAAGTGGATGTGAGTATAATGATCTGCAAAAACGAACTGCTACATTGAGTATGATCCAAGAAAGCTATCCCGATCAATCATGGATACATGCCTATACAGATGGATCAGCAACTAATGCTGTTAGGAATGGAGGTGCCGGTATCTTTATCTCATATCCTGACAACCACTATGAGACTAGGCACATTCCCACTGGTAAATTCTGTTCCAACTATACAGCTGAGGTTCAAGCTCTAGAGCAAGCTGCAAATATGATTTATAACACCAACTCTGACTGCCACCAGGTAGTCATCCTCACAGATGCACTGTCTGTCCTGCAAGCTCTCAAGGGTGGTAAACTCCCGCATCTGAGAAATGAACTAAACAAGGTAGCTGCCAAAAAGAGATCCATACTTCAGTGGGTACCATCTCATTGTGGTGTACCCGGAAATGAAAAGGCAGATAAACTTGCAAAAAAGGGAGGAGAATGTGAACAAGAAGATAATGAAGTCACATACTTTGAGAAAAGGAGAGCTATCCAGACTATCAGAAGAGAACAGAACCAACCCAAAGACGACTATCACACTCTCGACCGGCAGGGACAGATAACTATTTTTCGACTCAGGACAGGGCATAACAAACTGAATAAACACATGCACAAGCTACGATTGTCTGCTTCACCACTGTGCACATGTGGATTAAACGAACAAACTGCTGAGCATGTTCTACAGGACTGTCCTCTGTATGACCAGTTAAGAAAGATATACTGGCCGAATGACTCAACACTAAACTCAAAGCTATATGGAGTTAAAGAGAAACTTCAAACAACAGTCGAATTCATCATGAGAACTCGTCTGACGGTGTAATCATCAAAGATGTGATCACAAGAAGAAGAAGAAGAAGATTACAAGTATTCACTGCTTAGACAGCGCAGACTACGCTGGCTTGGCAATGTCCGCCGCATGGAAGATGGTCGCATCCATAAAGATATCTTCTACGGACAACTGGCAGATGGCAAAAGAACAGTTGGACGACCGCAGCTGAGGTTCAAAGATGTGTACACTAGAGACATGAAGGTACTGGACATAAATCCAACAACCTGGGAGGATGAAGCTACCGATCGCGCCAGGTGGCGATGCTATTTATGGCACCACCTCAGATTTGGCAAAAAGAAGCTCACACAACAGGCAGAAGAGACGAGAAAACGTCAAAAGAAACACCAGGAAAATAAGCGGATGAAGGCTGTCACCTCAGGGGCGCATTCACATAGTCAGTTATGACTGAAGGGGCTATTATTATTACTATTTAGATTGCTAGACTGTTGCATATTGTTCTATAATTTATTTGCTCTATTTCATTCCCCTAATACACTTTCATCTGCCTTGGTGGCCTGAAATTTTTTTGCTCATGGGCATCAGAGAAAATGCGAGGAAGATCTTCTCTCTCGTGATATCACCATGGTTTGTGTTTTGAAGCTGCATATGACCATCGCTTTTTTCTCCAGCTCTTCCCTCCAAACTTGCAGTTTGGACCGGAAATGTACTCTCGTTTAGCAATCAGGACAACATCATCGGCAAATGTCAACTCTGAAATACAAACCTGTCTCATCTTTCAGTACTCCACTGAATACTCCCTTGCCCTCCCTACACGCCTTGATGACATCGCCGATGAGGAGCATGGAAAGATAAGGTGAAAGAATATCACCTCGTCTTACGCCAGTGGTGGTCCTGAGCTATCTGACTTTGCCGTTCTCACATAATTTCTGCAAGACTTATAGAAGCTATGCATAGCATGGATCAGAGATATTGGAATGTTTTTTCTAAAATATGTCATAAATAAATATACGTGTGTATCTATATATGTAAATATAAATCCTTAGTTGGAGTTGATAACTTGATTGATTGAAAGCTGATGTCTGCACCCGTATGACTCATTTTAAATTCTTATATACAGAGCTAAACACATGCATTTTTTGCTAAAGTACCTTCGGTTATGGGGCTCATTAAACACGAGTAAATATCTACGCACAGAAGTAGGCTAGGGTTACAAACTTTACAACAAGCAGAGAAAACTCAGTTTCTTTTTGTAGTTACCATCATGAAATATATGTGACACTCCCTAAAATAGGAGCCAAATCCTCCTATTTACCTCTCTGCCAAGAGTAAGTCTTGAGCGAAGGCTTTACCTTTGATAAACTCACACATTAATATAACTCTTTGGTTACATTGTGGACCAATACGGCAGATCAAGGATATAACTGCGACACATTTACAGCATTTCTACACATCTTCCATTTCATACAATCGCATCTTGGTCTACGTACCTCCCATGACATACCTTCACAGCCTGTTCTATACATTTTGCATTACATAAGCGAACAGCTCCTTCTCCACGCCGTCTAAACCATTCCTCCAAAACGTGTACCATTTTGTACTCCATACGTCTTTCATTTTACACCATCGCAGCTCTCTCCACACGTCTTTTCTTTCACACCTTCACAACAGTCTCAACGCATCTTTCATTTAACACTCTCCTAGCTTGCTCCACTTTTAATACCTCAGAACTGTCTCCATATACGAGTATCTTCCGTTTTATACTATCACAACTTGCATTACAAGTTCACACATCTTCCAGTTAATAAGTTCTCAGCCCGCGTAACACATCTCCCGCCTCACTCTTTCCCAACTGTACACACTTTTCTTTTTACAATTCTTACAGCTGTCCCCACACATTTTTCTAATTAATACTAGTTAATTATCTCACAGCTTTTACCACAAACGTAAATGTAATAATATCACGGCTTTCTCATTAACAACTTACTTTTAATACCATCACAGCTTTTACCACAAGCGTAAATGTAATAATATCATGGCTTTCTCATTAACAACTTACTTTTAATACCATCACAGCTTTTACCACAAGCGTAAATGCAATAATATCATGGCTTTCTCATTAACAACTTACTTTTAATACCATCACAGCTTTTTAACAAAACATTCTTTGCTGATATAGTCCCAGTTTACACCACACATACTATCACACCTTCATGCTGCATGGGCAACAGCTTGATCTCTTTACCCAAGCGCCTAACCTCAATTCGGCCGAGACATTGTCTTGGTGATGTGTTCCAATGGTCAGCAATGAGTGAAAGGGATACTACTATTTCTATCACACCTTGCATCGCACACCTTCCATTTTTCCTCCCACATACTGATCCAAACATTTTCCATTTCTGTCGCAGCATAAACTTGCCGTGGGCATTTCCATTGCATACCTTCACAGCTTGATTCACACTTTCAGCTTTCTATTCTGCTAAGATGATATGAAATGATACAGATGCCACGAACAAAAAATATTACACATAATGACACATTTCTGTCAGAAGATATAAGATATATTCTACAGGACACGGTGTGGTAATAAATACGATGATTGGATATAATGGGGTTTGACACTATCCAAGATACTAATGACATGATGGGTATAGTTTCACTCGACACCCAATGATACCATACGACACGCTATGACGCGATATTAGCGTTACATTACTATAGGATAATCTTTTTATGACTCACGGAGGAGATGTGAATCCAAGTTCGCATTCCTCAATTCAACACTCCCGTAGTGCATCTGTGGGTTCTTTTTTTTACCGACCTTAAGTAAATTATGGCTTCAAATTGCTCGGCTCACCCCTGGGAGAAGAGCACTGATGATACAATTCACCTGCTCCTGACGACAAATGTAAAGATAAACAGATTCAAAGCGTCCACAAGTGAACAAACTGCTTACAAATAGCGCAATCTAGGAAGACTTTCGAATCCCAGGGGAGTGGAACATTTTTCCGTCTAGAAGGGAGATAATTTGAAATCTAATCTTAGACTCTGTTTTAACATCCCTTCTACTTTTCTTTCTTCTTGTTTGTTTGTTACCGTTAACTTCACGCAGTTTATAGAAATGTCAGATTTCAGTTGTAACAAAGTTACGTTCTTGTTTTCTGTAACTAGAGTCTGTAACACAGAGCATCTATGGCTCTAAATGGAGATAGTAACACAGAGTATCAATATCTCTAAGTGGAGATAGTAACACATAGTATCAATATCTCTAAGTGGAGATAGTACCACGTAGTAGCAATTTCTGTAAGTGGAGATAGTAACACAGAGTATCAATTTCTGTAAGTGGAAATAGTAACACAGAGTATCAATTTCTGTAAATGTGTGACGAAACGGACGACCTCATCACGATCTCTGTTTCACTCCGACAGGATGAGAGACATATTTTGTACTGATTTTATTTGTGTACTTTTAAAAGTACCAATTTCTTCTCATTATCGGCTAAGAAGCAAGTAGTTTGTATGTTCAAACATTTGTGACACTCCTTGCAGGTAATGTTTATCCCAGCCTGCGAGAAGCAGCTAGATAAGATGAGCACCGGATTGTTTAGATTAGCGATAAGCGACTCGTTTGTTAACAAGCTGGGCAAATACGGAGTTTTGCGTAATAATACGACAGATATCGAGATTACTATCTGTGTGACATGTGGGCAGACGTGTGACTGTCACGAGAGGGTAGTTGTTATTGAAATTAATAAGTATCCTGGACACAAAGTTGTACCAGGTGATACCAGGATAGTGCCAGATAAAAGTCTGGTCTTATAAGTAATACCCCCTTCTCTGAAAAGAGTACGGGTGTATAGACATCAAAGGTAGGATCAAGCTGTATAAGTTCCTAGAGAAGATGGTAATGTATTACTCTTCCTACTTGCTCCTCTCCAGATCCTCCTCTGTTAATATTAATAGCTCTGCTAGGGGTAAAACTATCTACCAACAAGAACAGTAACTTAACTTAAATAATTTAAGTAAGTCTGCTGGTAAATATTTACAATTTATTTTTACAGGGTTTCTCTTCTGTTTGAAAAGCTTTCAAGGAAATCACATTTTAATTACACCATTTAAATAAATAAAACATTTGAAAATAGTTCAAAATTAGCAAAAAGTCACTAAAGTTGTAGCTATGTCTCTCTTGGTTGAACTCGCTGTTTGTAGAATATCTAAATCTTTATAACACTGTTATTTCACTATCATTTGATTTTAGGTTATCACTGGCTATAACTATGCCCAACAAAAAGTCATAATTTGATGTGTCTTTCTTAGAATCGTGGTTTTAATATAGTGGTGTCACCGGGATACTCTGAACAGTAGCCTTGTTTGACCACTTATCTGTTTTATTGAAGTCTGTCATACTCCTGCCATGGACAGAAAAGTCATATGATGTTCCTCCAGGCGGTGGATACTGGGTAACTGTCCCTATAGACAACAAGAGCGCTCGCACCGCTGGTTCCAGCAGTAGTGGCTGACTTTAAAGTGTACTCTTGGTTGACAGAATATAACCTAAAACATATTTGATTAACCACTATTTTGTCTATCACTATCCCACTATTACAGATGTAGGGGATGAGAGACAGTTTCAGACAATGTGCTAGCAGACGAACCGGGCAAAATATATCAGTAACAACCCAATCCAGTTCACTGTGAACACAATTTTCTCCAAATCCTTAGTTAGAGCCATTTGTCCATGATCCGCCTCCATACAATTATTAGGTCTTGTATAAAGTACTAAGTAATAGCTTAAACAATACAGTAATACAATTCCTTTCATCCTTTCCGTTGTTCCTGGTGTGTGTCCCATTCCATCAAGAAATAATTCTTTAAATGCTTTTCTAAAACCATGGACACCCTTTCTGCTTCCATTCTTAATTTATTTAAATATACACAGCTTGGTTTAGCCTCCAGAAATTACACAGTAGTTTGAAACACTTCTACACACTTCCGAACGCGCAAGTGAATTAATTAACTGGAATTATGTATATATACAAGGGGATTGACATAAGTCTTGGACCTGACCATGAAGGAGTCACAGGAGGAAGATGAAACTTGGCACATTTAAAGTTCATCACAATTGCACTGAATGTATGAAGTACGCGTTTGTTTCTTCAATGGGTTTTTCCGCAACGGTGCACGGCGCAATGTACCCTATTGACCGGATCTGCTGCTCCAAAGATTTGACAAAACAATGGGAAAGAAGGAGGCCAGAGCTGTGATAAAATTTCTGATGTTTCAGGAAAAAACACCTACAGAAATACACAGGGAGATGGAACCAGTGTTTCGTGATTCTTGTCCTTCATATACTTCGGTAAAAAACTGGTGTCAACAGTTTAAGTGCGGCCGCTCAAATGTTGCTGATCTGCCAAGATCTGGTAGACCAGCCTCAGAGTGCAACGATGAAAATGCAACAAGAGTGAAGAAAATCATTGACCAGGATCGAAAAATGACATTAGTGGAGATAGCTAGTAGAGTAAAACTAAATGAAAGAACAGTTTATAGAATTTTACGCAACAGACTGAACATGAGAAAAGTGTGTGCACGCTGGGTTCCGTGACTGTTGACACGTGAACAGAAGCAAACGAGGGTAAATTGCTGTCAACAGTTGCTCAAAAAGTGTCATGTCAAAAAGTTTTTTGGAGACCATGGTGACAGTAGATGAGACTTGGGTACACCATTATGACCCCGAATCCAAAATTGCCAGCATGCAATGGAAAACCCCGGGCTCCCCAACACCTGTCAAGCCGAGGGCGCAGAAATCTGCAGGAACAGGATGCTGACTGTTTTTTGGGACGGCAAAGGTGTCCTTTTGAAAGATTATCTGCCTCGTGGCAACACAGTTAATGGACAGTACTATGCAGATCTTCTCACAAAACTAAGAAAGGTTGTGACCAGGAAACGAGGGATAACGCGCACTCAAAATCTTCCTTTGCTTCAAGACAACGCGCCCTCTCACAAAGCACGACTTGTGCAGCTAGCAGCCAACGATTTGAATATTGAAATTCTTCCACACCCACCATATTCTTCTGATTTGGCTCCATCAGACTTTTTTCTATTCCCAAATCTTAAAAAACAGCTAAAAGGAAATCATTTTAACAGCGATGAAGAGGTTATACTGGCATGTGATGACTGGTTTAGTTTGAAAAATAGGGTGTTCTACTCCCAAGGTCTTTTCAAGGTCAAGCAGAGATGGCAGAAGTGTGTCAATTCAGACGGTGGCTATATTGAAAAGGAATAAACACTATACAAAATGTCAGCTCTCTGTGACATGTCCTTCATGGTCAGGCCCAAGACTTATGTCATTCCCCTTGTATGTATATATATATATATATATATATATATATATATATATATATATATATATATATATATATATATATACATTCTTTCTTACCCTCAAGTATATACAGTCGAGCTGTTAATGGTCACGCAGTCTGCTCTTAGATGCAAAAGGCAAAGAAGTCTCTCTCTGACAGGACTCGCACTCTCGCTGTATTTAAATTTTTATTATGGCCTATTTCCATTTAGGGCACGTCCTATATATAGGCCAAGGCCGGACGACAGAGGGGGCTTACTGCTAATGTGTGTTTTGCGTTCCGAAATGCAGGCATACATTTGTCCAGCTGTTCAGTTATGTAAAACTATGAATTCAAATATCTTCGTTATTCCTGGACCGACTTCCTTTATCTTAGGCTTAAATTACGCCCTGGATTATTCTTTCTTTGTCTGGATAATGGTCTTTTACTTTCCTAAGTCCATTTTATTCTATGCGTAGCCTAAACAGCAACATTATGGACTGACCTGATGTGTCGATGCATTCCACTCAATATTTCTCCCTTCCTATATTATTTCCCGTGGAAATCTTTGCACACTCTATTAACTGAACATTCCTATTAGTGAATTCTTGACCTCTGCCATGCTGTACTTCGCTCCTAAGTCTGTAGCTTACCTCCAAATGAAATAAGGTTACACAGATCTGAGCTCGCCATTGTTAGGCAGTACAATTGTAAACACTATACTTGAAGATGCGTTTCCATTGGTTCGTCAAGGATATACTGTCATAAAGTATGGCGCACTATTTTGGTCAGAATGCCGTTTTGTGAATTCGACTTCACGACAGTGACATAAGCGCTTCCGGTCATCCTTGATACACCAACATTACTTTTTAATAAAGTTATAAGCATTACAGCTTACACATGTTGTCATGTGTGTCTACCGATCTGCCTGTGAGAGTGTATGCAAGGCATCAGATGTCCACATACGGTAATACGTAACCTTTGCAAGCACGCACCTTATTTAACGTGGGACTATTTTGAAAATATCACACCCGCCCGGCATGATTTGAAATGATTGGATCTTTCTGATTTGTTTCATAACAACATTGCGGGGGAATATAACCTGGCGTTTGTTCAAACCCACTTCACTGTGCAAAAAACTGCTGTGAGACACGCTCGGCAGAAAAACCCAGACTTGCCAAGTTAAAATTCAAGAATTCCTTTTATCGGACTGGACCTTTTATTAGAGTATTCCAACAGGACTTAAAAAACAGCATAGGGAATCTCTAGCATTGTAACAAGGAAAACCAGGACTAAGGAAAACTGAAACACACGGAGTCAGAGAGGGAATCTATTGTCAAATTAAAGACACCACAGACGCGTGTAAGAGACCGACTCGTCTCTTTTATTCATCTGAGCAACAAGTCTGTAGCCAAGATTGGCGTAAGTGTGCATTTTATTTCATTCTATATATGTTTCATTTACTAACATGTGAACTAATATGTATGCATTACCAAGTGAATATTTATATGTGTGAAAATCGCTGGTGGATGTCCCGGTCGTTTGAGGCTGGCAACCTCAGCTTATATAATGAAAATTTGGTGAACTACCACTGCAAGAGCTGGTAATTGTTTTACTGCTAGTTTCGTAAAGAGAACTAAAAGCATAAAGTAGTTCCAGGTTCCCTATGGAGCAGGGAGGGAAAGATGAAAGAAATGATGTACATTCAAAGTATAACACTTACATTTTCAAAGCAGTGTAAATGTCCCTATAAACATAGCCACTTTAAAATTAATGAAAGTTTTCAAGCTTAAACCAGTGTAAATGTCTATGTGAAAATATTCATTTTAAAGTAATGGAAGTTTCAAACTTTTCAATCAGTGTTAAACATAAATGAAAACATATTCAATTTATATTGTGAACACTTTTCAATCAATGGAGATGTATATGTAAACAGACTCTATCTGTATTATTAACCATTTCATTTAAATATAAAGTAACTACGAAAGCTATTCTATTCAAATGTAAAGGAAGTTTTATCCCGAGGGATTAAATCTAATTCTCAATGAGGGTAAAGTCTGAGTAATTGGGATGGTGGTATGGGAAGATAGGAACCCATAACTATGGGGTGGAAAACGCCATACTTAGAAGAGCGTTTCGTTTTATTCTTTTACCATAATTATTGGTGGTACCAGTAGAAAGTACTATCTCTGGAACAGGAAGGGAACAGTGGCCCAAGCTTTAAGACGAAGGATCAACGTGGTAGACTCTCCCTGGCGTTTCTGGGAAACGAGCTACCCCCGACAACCTCGATCAGGGACGAGCGTGAGCATAGTGAAAAGAACCAACCCATAAGAAGGAGCAGAATCGTCATTGGCAGCTAAGTTCAAATATATGTTGCCACTTGAACTTCTTGTAACATCTCACATTCCCTAAAGACTGTGATGATAACTTTTCTTGATCCATAACTATTCAAATTATTTTCCAACTGTTAAAATCTAAAGTGATTATTAAATTTTGTTATTTGTAATGTTACAAATTTAACTTCGATTTAATCCTTTTAAAGTTACTGCATGTTTGTCTCAGTCAATTTACTACACACACTCTAAACAGAGCTATACTAGAATAATAGAATTCCACTGAGTAAATCAGGGGTGGGGGCTTAAACGAGCTGAAAGTAATAAGTGCTTAAATCCTTCACAAAAGAGTCGGAAGAATTACAGAGTTAACATACTCAGCCAAAGTAGTTTTGTTCTCGCTTATTCTGAATATCTTGTGAAGACTCCCTTTGTAATAGAAGAGTAATCTTGTGCGAAGGTAGATACCTTTGAAGTCCATATTAGATACTCTTGGGTTTGGCCACTGTTGGACCACTACTGCAAAGCAGGGGAGGCAATCCCGTCACAAAGTGGAGATAGTAACACAGAGTATCAATTCCAGTAAGTGGAGATAGTAACACGTATTATCAATTTCTGTAAGTGGAGATAGTAACACAGACTATCAATTTCTGTAAGTGGAGATAGTAACATAGAGTATCCATTTTTGTAAGTGGAGATAGTAACATAGAGTATCAATTTCTGTAAGTGGCGATAGTAACATAGAGTATCAATTTCTGTAAGTGGAGATAGTAATACAGAGTATCAATTCCAGTAAGTGGAGGTAGTAACACAGAGTATCAATTTCTGTAAGTGGAGATAGCAACATAGAGTATCAATTTCTGAAGTGGAGATAGTAATACAGAGTATCAATTTCTGTAAGTGGAAAGTCTGCAACGAAGCACACGTGATAGTTTCTGTTGCAATATATTTTACATGATGAGGTTTGCAGCCCCATTCGACATTTAGGAGTAAATAATCAGACCTCTGTGCCCTACAAAAGATATGATAAAAGGCTACTAAAGATGGCTGTACCTGGATTCAGAAACTTGCTACGTTAAAAAAAATCGCCCAAGAAGCCAGCACTGTAGATCGACACCAAGTGCTTTGTCACAGGCTTCCTACAAACAGGTCAACTGGAGAGTCGAACCCATCCTCTCAGGCATGCAGCAGGAACAAGTAGAAAATGGCTAGCTTCCCAATAACTAATTAACAATCTAACTGGCCATTCCGATAAAATTACATTTCATCTTCATCTACCTAAGTCTCCCGTTTCATACATCTACAATTCCAAACTATCCCAGCATTTTGGACACATCTCCCATTTTAAACTATCCCAGAATGTCCGATACATCTCCCGTCTTCTTCACTCACTGCCCGTTTTACATATCTCACATTTCTTACAATCACGTTTTCCATTTCGTACAAAGGCAGCATATTTTTACATCTTCCACGTCGTACAATCATTACATATTCTACACATCTCCCATATCATACAATCATATGCATGTTTTACACAATCCTATGTCATACAATTACATCATGCTCCACACACCTCCCATCTCATACAATGACAGCGTTATCTTTACAAGTAATGTACCTATTCGCTATTCATGTTGCTGAGAGTGACGTCACGTCTGCAGTGCTGTTTCAGGTAATGGAAAATGTGGGCTTCAGGAAAATGTATGCTCAGCAACAAATAGAACTGTGAAGACGATGGAATCTTCGTGGTGCATACACTCGTGTGACTTATTAAACAAAAATACCGAAACATTGTATCAAAGTAAAATAATTTAGATCTTTATCTGAATTAGATCAAATATGAAGCTGTTCGGTACAGTTTGAAAAACAAAAAACTTTAAATACGAAAATTTATCACGATGGATCCAGTACTTCTTAGGTTTTTTTGCGAGAGACAGGAAACATACAATTAGCAGCAATTTTGTGCAATCTTGTGGACGGGCTAAAAAATGCGACCTTTTGATATATTAAAAAGTAAAACGCCTAATGAATAATATACAACGAAACATATCGATGTGTCAGTGGAACAAGAATTGAGTAGAAGACGCCGGCGATTGATAGGACAAACATGGTGGACACCTGAGCTGACAGCACGCGATAGGAGGGCTTGGCACGTGTTTGTTGAAGCCATGTGCTCCATGAGGAGCTAAAGGGTATTTTCTAATTGATTGAAAAATTTCTACCGTACGTATACAGATAAACACACATAAACAAACACATATATATATATATATATATATATATATATATATATATATATATATATATATATATATATATATATATATATATATATATATATATATATATATATATATATATATATATAATAATAATAATAATATAATAGCCCCCTTCAGTCATAACTGACTATGGGAATGCGCCCCTGAGGTGACAGCCCTCAGCTGCTTATTTTCCTGGTGCTCCTTTCGACGTTTTCTCCTCACCTCTGCTTCTTGTGTGAGCCTCTCTTCGCCCAATCTGAGGTGGCGCCGTAAATAGCATCGCCACTTAGTGCGATCGGCAGCTTCATCCTCCCATGTTGCTGGATCCATGTCCAGTGCCCTCATATCTCTCTTGCACACATCTTTGAACCTCAGCTGTGGTCGCCCAACTGTTCTCTTGCCATCTGCTAACTGTCCGTAGAAGATATCTTTTGGGATGCGACCATCATCCATGCGGCGAACATGGCCAAGCCAGCGAAGTCTGCGCTGTCTAAGAAGCGTATACATACTTTGAAGGCCAGCACGTGACAACACCTCGACATTTGTCACTTTATCTTTCCACGAGATGCCGAGGATGCGGCGTAGACACCGCAAATGGAAGGTATTGAGCCTTCTTTCTTGCTTAGCATAGGTCGTCCAAGTCTCGCTGCCATATAGGAGTGTGCTGGTGACGCAGGCATTATATACCGCAGCTTTGGTCTTTATTGTGAGTTTAGAGTTTCCCCAAACACGCGATGTGAAGCGGGCAAAGGTAGCTGCAGCTTTGCCAATGCGGCTGTCGATTTCTGTATCCAGTGAGAGTTTGTCATTGATGGTAGACCCTAGGTATGTGAAGTGGTGCACCACTGCCAATTCATAGTTATCGATAGTGATAACTGGTGCAGCACCCCACATCCTGACTCAGCACATTCGTTTTCTTTAGACTTATTGTGAGGCCAAAGTCCTTGCATGCTTTAGTGAAGCGATTCATCAAGCTCTGAAGCTCCTGTTGGCTTTGAGTGACGACTGCAGCATCATCAGCGAACAACAAGTCTCTTATAGTGACCCTTCTGATTTTTGTTTTTGCCTTCAGCCTTGAAAGATTAAACAGACGGCCATCTGACCTAGTGTGAAGGCATATTCCTTCAGTTGCATCTCTGAATGCATGTTTCAAGAGTAAGGCAAAGAAGATTCCGAAGAGGGTCGGAGCCAGAACACAGCCTTGTTTAACGCCACTTCGTATATCAAAGGGCTGTGACGTGCTTCCAGCATATTGGACTGTTCCCTTCATGCCGTCATATATATATATATATATATATATATATATATATATATATATATATATATATATATATATATATATATATATATATATATATATATATATATATATATATATATATATATATATATATATATATATATATAGTTACATAGAAGGTAATATTTATTAGATCTTTTGTCCATTTAGCTATTCAGAAAAAGACATGCTGGTACGCTTTCCTCAGATTTAGTACATGTACACACAAAAAAACAAAAACGGATCTCCGTATCTTGTGATTTATCCATTTATTCATAAAAACGAAATCATCTTCCAATTTTGAATAATGTTCGCTCTATTCAGCTAGACGGATCTAATAAACGGAAAATGAGAGAAAGAAAAAAAATTTGCAACGCCAAGGGATTTTTTACTTTTTTTTTATTTGGAGGGAGCGCGCATCAGAATAATCTTGAGATGTCGATAGAAACAGAAAAAAAAAAATATTAATAAAAAAATTATCTAATACAGAAATCAATAAACGCGTGGACATTAAAAACTATCATTGACGAAAGTTAGGAGAAAAAAACAAAATGGAAATTGTTAGGTAAGAAAATAAGAATGTATTTAAAAATGAGTAACTTGACATAAGTCTCAGATAGAACCTTGCATTATGATAGAACCTTGCATTAAGATAGAACCTTGCATTAAGATAGAACCTTGCATTAAGATAGAACCTTGCATTAAGATAGAACCTTGCATTAAGATAGAACCTTGCATTAAGATAGAACCTTGCATTAAGATGGAAGAACGAGAAGGCTCGAAGTGGAGAAACTCTCAGATGAAGCAGAACCGGACAAGACATAGACAGGACCGGCTGTAGGGTATTTACAACCGTAAGCAAACAGCTCATTAACCGCTAAAGGCAATTAGCTCATTTGCCGCCCCTAAGTGTGTATGTATATGTGTGTGTGCGTGTGTATATATATATATATACTAGTTGTCAAGTGACCGATAATCTATTTTACCATCTTGTCCATAATTTGATTACTTTTTAAATGTCCTGGTTTTCCTCGTCATTTTGTATTCTTCTTTCTTTCATTTTTCACCTTCGCAAACCCTCCCCGAGGTTTGTTTACGTTTGGCCTTAGTACTAAATTCCTTCAACGGCCAGCGTAGAGGTAACGTAATGTTATCTAAACGCACCTGTGGTCCGAACAGGGGGAATTTCTCTGGTCGCGCTAAGCCTTTGATCACGAGCGAAAGGGTCCCTGTGTTTGGCTTCCAGAACGCTGCTTCGGATCATAATATAATGCATCCTGGAAACAGGGGGAGACAAACCCGCGGTCAGTCTTTGGGTTTTTGCCCCTTAGACAAGATAGAGCATAATGTTATGCATTTCTCTACCTGGGGAACTTTCGCACGATTTCTTTTGTTTATATTAGATTCATGTTAGCTTTTATATATCTGTTAGGAAAGTGAATTTATTTCTGAGGACTTCTCCTAGTAATTTATTCAGTGATAAGGTAGCGCTGTCGACGGCTTAATTAAGTGGTGCTTAAACTGTTACGGTTTATCATGGGTTAAATGTTAAACTTACAATAACAGATAATAGGAGTAGAATCAGTCCACGAATGCTTACCATTGGGTTAAGAGTCAGCAAAATTAACTGTCATTTCTGTAAGATAATGTCAGGTGTGGATTGTTCCCTTTAAAACTGAATAGTGAGATGCAGGTAATAACTCTGGATTATAGGAGATAGTCACTTATTCCTTTTGATAGATATTTCTAGTGGCAAGGGAGAATCATTTTATGCTTACTTGTGTGGCTAGACACTAGTCTATAACTTTCACCGAAAGCAGTCACCAGGCATAGATATAATTACATCGTATGATTTAGCACAACTGTATTATTATAGCAAGAACATTGCATTTTATTTGTACTCAGTTTGTGAAATATTAATATATTTCCCCAAAGGGACATATGATTTATTTGTGTAACGTCAAATGCTGTAATCTGTTTATGTAAATTCATTTAATGTTGTAAGATGAATAAGCATATTCATTTAACTGTAACTACAGGTTAGGTTTCCTGTATGTTGAGATTGGGAGAAGAGGAGTAGATTGTTGCTGTCAGAACAGTTACTGACAGGTACCTGGGTGTACAAAAGATATTAAGCCTATGCGGGCGCGTGTTGATAATTGATATTTTTAAGGAACAGGAGACATGGTTAAAGACAGCCCTAAACTATCATAGCAATAACTATAATAAATTTAATCCCATAGTGGAGCGAAACTTTCTGTATAAAGTTAGTGTGATTTATTATTTGCTTGAGGTAAAAGGTTTTTTTTGGATCTCAGTTTCAGGGAGACCGAATCGCTAGAGCAGACTCCAGTCAGGCGAAGAACGAAATATTCTCTTCGATCTAGAGGGTTTCTGAATACCGCTAGCGTCACGAATCGTCAACCCCGTTCCTGAATCAAAACCCCTTTTTGTCAACGCCAAGTTAAGCTCACGCAGTGCAACGGAGCCAACGCTAAATCTGGAATCATCAAATGTAGTAGCAGTTCTCTACTCGCCTATTGAATTACCAGCCAGAGCATTGCGGCTTCCAAATATCAAAACCGCCCAGCATGCCTATAGCAGAATTCCATATCACCCGCCTTTTTTGTGCCTAAACGGGGCACTCAGCAAACCACAGCCAAACCAGTTTAAACAGGATTTACAGCCAAGCAGAGCCTAGCGCCGGATAAGCGCGCCTGGGACTCTCTGTCCTCAAGTGACTTCTTCTGGTGTATTTTCTGGATACTTAAAACCTCGCACGTATGAGCAGCCATCTATGGGCAGAGTTCCAGCCCCCCTCTCGCGAGTAGTGGTCACCAACGTTTAGCACCAACAAAGAAAGTTTTGTAGGCTAGTCCCTCATGAAGGATCTACAAGTAATACCCTTTCTGGAGCTAGCACATTTGGTCCCACGAAAAACGGACAGGCTGTCGCTCAGTTCGGTTATTTGGCCAGCAAGAAAGATAGACAGAGTTCCAGCCCCACTCACGCTATAAGGGGAGTCACCAACGACTTTACTCAACCACGACACTAGTGTAAAAGCCCATCATAAGACGGGAATTAAATTCAAAAGCACCAATACATAACTGCAATTTTAATTATTCCGATACTTTTGGAAAAACAATGTTAGTTGTAACATTCGATTGCCCATCAAAAGAGCACCTTGATTTTCTGTTGTTTTAATTTGTACTTTTACATTGTTGGGATTTCTCGATCGAAACAGTGCGACGTAGCTGTCCATGAGAGAAGACTGGCTCGTTCACAATAGATTCCAACATGTTCAAATGTTTGCCCCTGAGATTTGTTGATGGTTATCGTAAATGATGGAATGATTGGAAATTGGCGACGCTTGCGCCATCTTTGCTTACCTTTACGATTCAAGCGCATACGACGCTCTTGCGGTGTTTCGTTGTCCATTTTCTTGACTTACACTCAACTTGTTGGAGGAAACACATGTGGAAATTTTACAAAAAATGTTGTTTTAAATCCGGTGTTAAAGCCTGAGGTTGTATTATGAATCATCTATGGCAATGTCTGCCCAGGTTCGCTTACCTCTGTGGTTAGCATTGACTTGCTGTTTAACCACAACAGTCACACACACACACAGCACGTGATGCGATAACGCCATAGTAATTTGAATAGTGGTTTATTTATATATGAAAGGATCATTGCTGTCTGCTCTGACCTCCACATCTGGTCCATCATAGAATATATAATATGTAAGTTCATTCTTTCCTCACTCTCTCTCGCTCAGTATCGAATCTACACCTTCTGACCTTTTAACCATCAGTGATCATGCAGGTGCTATAGTCTCTAGTTCTGTTGTTTCTTCCTTATAGTTTCTTATGTCTATTTTTATCTATCATCTCAGTGTTCAGGTTATCTATTGGTAGACCGGGCCTCTCCGGGGATGTTGATTTCCCTTTTATCACTGAGGAACATGACTACTGTCTATATGAAATAAAGTTCACTCTACGTACCTTTTCCTATCTGAATAATACTAACTCACACCGTTTCTCCTTCTAGACAAGAATTCTCACTGTTCAATAATTCGGGTTAATCATTACCCAACTACTTCTTGTCCATGAAATATTCATCCCTTAAACTATCTGAATAATGCCATTATCATGGCTCCTAGCGTACGTGCCATCCGCACACTAACTCACGCCTTCTGAACTGCCCCCTGAGAAAAGCGTGCATTCACTAAAATACAGTTCACCTCTGTCCTGCGCAACATTGTCCGCGCATCCCCTGTTTGTACTCTATCTGAACCGTCCCATTCCTAATTCTTATTCCTTCCCTTTAACTGTAAATCGTTCTCTAACTGCCACATTATCTCCCTTTCTCCCTTAAATTATTTATCCGTAGGAGAAAAAATTTATTTTAATGACTGTACCAACACTATTATTGTACTTGTCCTATATAAAAAAAAATCTTTAGCAATGTGCTGTTACAACCCTAGCTCAGCACATTACCAATTCTTATCTGTGCCAAAGGACAATTTCCCTTTACACAACTCAATTAAATTGTACTGGGAACGTACATTCATCAATATCTCGTTCCCATTTATGACCACTCATCTTTGCTTTTTCTCCTATCTGCTCATATTACATGATTTCAAAAACATACATTTGACATGTTATACATTCCACTTTCTTAGTGGTCATTATTATTTTTTCTCATAACATGTCATTATTTTCTTATGTTACAACATATTATCATAACAAAACTGAGGAATAACTCTTTTCCCGTCACTTTTCTTAAGTGACCTTCCCTCGTCACATTTATGACTGTTCTTAACCCTTGTCTTTCTCACTCACATTCTGCCAACTGTGTATTTCACCATACAAAGTTTATTTCCTTTTACACATCCAGTCACTCCTGTTGTCATACACGTAAACTCCTCGTATAGTATTATCTTCTGTCACCACACACCTGGTGTGAATTGTCTGGCCTTCCTCTTCTCTCGTATAACGCCAAACATGTCTTCTGTCATGTCTCCCTATATACATAGTTCATGATGGCGTGAGCCATTTACTATCATGGCAACACTGAATTGCCATCCTCCTATCCACCTTTTTCTAACTAGACTTCTGTCTTTGGTCTACTACGCGGAAATATTTGCAACTTCTTAGGTCTACGCATCTTAAACCGCGTTGTCGCTATGACCTACTTGCGTGTTTTTCTGCTGCTGACCTGTCACTTGAACTCCTTTTTCACAACACTGTCTCCTAGTGTGTGAATTTCTGTTATATATGTTCGGTGAGGGTTATCCTCAATAGACTCACATGTGTAGTCTGATAAACACCGCACTTAACGTTTTTCGTTCCCTCCCTGGAAATTATCTTTGTGCTATCTCCTTTTTCCTTCTCCACAACACTGTCTCTCCATGTCTAAATTTCTACTGTATATGTTCGGTGAGGGTTACCCTCCATAGACTCACATTTGTAGTCTGATAAACGCCGCACTTAACGTTTTTCATATGTTTTTCGTTCCCTCCCTGGAACGTTCTCAACACAATTCTCTTCTCTTCGTGTATTACGGAGGAAAAAAAATATGATTTCTCCCCAAAATCTTCATAAGACTCGGTCACTGCCGCAAAAATCTGTTTCTTTGCCATATGCTCCATGGCTTCTTACTTCTACATAAGTTCCTTCTAGAACTATCTCTTCTATATGTCTGTGCCATCCTTCCTGTGGCTTCTCAATACTCCGTCACTTCTCCGTGACTCTCAATTTTCCCATACTTATTTATCCAAGCGATTCTCTTGTTTTCGCCATCTCCCATGGCCCTTAATACTCCCCGTCCAATATCTCAATTACTCACTCTTACTTTCGCCATCTCTTATGGCTCTTCCCCTTCTCACCTAATATCCTCGTCATTTTTCATGACCTTTATCTCTCATCTCCCCCTCTACTTCACTTACTCATAAACTCCGCTATTTTAGCTATAGTGACTTCCTTGTCGCTATGCTTTTCCAACGAAATGTGTTTAGCAATATCTATATTTTCTTCTTCCTTTATTTCTCCTCCGACCTTGATGACGATTTGCCTGCTCTGCCTTTTCTATCAACCTTTTCTTGTTTGCGTCATTTAACATTTCCGTCAAAACCATATTTACCTCAGTTTTAGTTTGTGGAAAGTATGTCTGATACTTCTGTTCCAGCACGCTCCATAGCATGTCTCCCGAGAAGTTAAAATCAGGCCGCTTTATGGTAGCTTCTATTACCTTCTTCACCTCGTCGATATTTGGTTCATCCGCTTTAATCGGATTCTTTCTCAATTTTTCCAAGAACTTAGACCTCTCCGAGCGATATAGAACCACATTTGGCTCAACCTTTTTGGTAATGTTCTCCGTCTTTATCTGATTTATACGTCCAAGATCACTATTCTCATTTTTCGGCCAATAAATTCTACGACCTTCGTCGTCCGTTATATGCTCGAGCTCATCCGACCTGTATCCAATTTCGTCGGGGCCCATAACTCTATCCTCCCCACTTGACGAATCGAATTCTGATTCTATGTCAAGCTGGTACTTTTCTTGTACTGTACTTACACCCTCCTGTTTCGTCTTTCTTTTCTCCGAGTCTTCAATTTGCCGATTATATGCCTCCCTCCAATCAGTCTGCGTGATTGTCGCTGCATGTCGCATCCACATGTCTGCATTGTCCGCTATTATTTTCTCCAGATTGTATACTGACAAGTCTCTTTCTCTGCTACTATCTCCACATTTGCTCCCTTCTTCCTTACTTCTTCTACTATTCTCTCCTCTTCTATAAGTACTTTTGTGTCTGTGACTACCGTCACTCTCGTCAGATCCTACACTGTCTGAGTCAGTCGACACCAATTCTGACGACCATCTCCGTCTACTGCTATATTCTGCTTCATTAACTGTCTGTCGACTTTTTTTTCTGGTCGACTGCATCGGTTCATCCTTCTTATTGTTTACCTCGATGCTATCCCTATGCTGTGGTATCACTACTTTAGCCGTTTGTTGGTTCATCCTTTTTACACTGAGTGGAATCTTAGACTTTCTCGTATTGTCTAACCCATGTGACCATGTTTCATTTTCTCTCGTGACGTCTTTCTCATTGTGTGCTGGCCCCAAGTGTGACGCTACAGTATCAATCTCAGTTTGTGTTCCGGCACTAATCATCTTTGTTTCATTTATTTCTGGTTCTTGTGTATCAACGCTGACCCTGTCTCGCTGTATGTTTTCCTGTTTCTGAACTGTTGTCCTAACCTGACGTGTCCATGGTCTATTCCTATTACCTTCTTCCTTTATTGTAATATTTTGCTGATCAGATCCTATTATGTTTCTCCACACTCCTAGCGGTTCTACCTTCATTTCCCAACCGTTCTGTGTTCTTATCTGGCACTTCTGTTGGTTTGCTATGTTGATGTTATTTATTTCTATGGACTTCCCTTTTCTAATTTCTGCCACAAAATTCCTGACCGCCATTCTTATTCTTCTTTTATTAAGTGTGTTCCAGTGTTCCCGTCCAGCAGCTGTTTCTGCGATTTTATTTGTGTCCTTGTTTTCTCTATCACAAGTGTGACAATGTCCTTTCCCTATCGTATCGTACGATTTAGACTCTGCTTGAAGATCTCTTTCATTAAGCAATGTGTCCAATTGCCTTCTGATAGAGTCTGTGATCAGATCAACAGATGAAAAAATCGAAATTTTAACTTTCTCCAATTCATCTGCTATTATTGACATTGCATTTCAATATTATTGAGACTACAATACTAATAATAATGATAAGAATAATAATTAAACAACAGTAATAATATTAATAACAATAATATTACTATAATGTCTAATTAATAAAGCAAGAATAATAATACAACAATGTCTAATTAAACTAATTAATTAAGATGTCTACGTTGGAGTACTCGTTTATCACGTTGCGCGCGCGACAGACTTTTCTTTTTTTTTTCACAAACACTATTGTTATATTTTTATACCATCCGGACTACACATGTTTTGCTACACACAAAGGCTTCTATCCGTGAATCGGTTACTGTACTGCACTCTATGACCTGCCTTAAGACTACTTGATGAGCGATACATGTTGACCTGACCGTCTGTTTCTGAGCTGGCGTTGGGGCAAAGTCTTACAGACAGGGGGTATGATGTGTTGGTGTTGTGGGTAGTGGGTTTCCCCCCTTGCTTCACCCTAGGCCTAGTGAATTATTTCATGAAAGGAGCGACCATTGCGGTGTTAGTCTCTTGGCCTAGCAAAACCTCTCATACCCCAAGATCGTTGTGCGTGGTGAAGAGCCACACCCTCCCCGAGGTAGTCCTGGTAACTGAGGGTGCGAATCCTCAGGCAAAACACAACGGATCTAGAGGAGTAAACCTCGATAATAAATCCGGTGCACTACACCGTACACGCCCTCTGTGGGTGGGAAGGAGCCAGATGGATACTGAACAAGTCTTAGGAGTGGGAACGAGTATGAACTACTTCCTGAAGATCGGAACCCATCGTACAGGCACAGAGACTCAGGACGTGACGATCCTATTGCCTTCAACTCTTGGTCACATGCCTAGAGCCTCGGAGAACTCAGCGTAACCAGCAGGCAATTAGGTGGCGGGGAATGAGCACTGTGAGCCCTACCTTGGCTACGTATCTCAGAGAGAGGCAGAAACACCCCCTTTATCTCCCCCAGAGCTGGCACAGTACACTTCTGGCTTCTACCCGGGGCGGTAGGAAATCCACAGGCACCCCAGCATCACAATGCCATGAAGATGACAAAGTTAAAATTTATTAACTCAAACGAGATCGGACGACGCCTCGGTTATCAAGGTCCGCGCCAGACAGTGAGTAACCAGGCTGTGATGTGCGAAAAATTGATTACTGGAAAAAACCCAAAAGATATACTCCCCAAGAAGAGGGAGAGTGGGATGGGGGAGAGCAAAAAGAAACCAGACCACACAGGGAAAAACACACCGACACTTAATATTCTGCAGCTAAACATCTGTGGTATAAGAAATAAAAAGCTTGAACTTGCCAAACTGCTAGACAGTCACAGGGTACATGTGGCTGCTCTACAAGAAACTTTACACAAAGATTTTGACCTGCACCTGTCCGGATACACTAGTTACGCCTGTAAGTGCATTGGTTGCCGTGGCATAGTAACCTACATCAGAAATGACATACAAGGAGATGTCACTCAGCTAACAACAGCCCATCCCACAGATGTACAAAAAGTCAATATCTGGCACAATGGAGGCAAATATACTATATACAATGTGTACAGCCCACCTCAGACAACATGCAACATACCAGAACTATACAAGACACAGTATCACAAAACCCTTCTTGTAGGGGACTTCAACGGACACTCACCCCGTTGGGGTTACCCTGATTACAACAACACAGGAAAGTACATTGAAGAGACCTGTGAAACAACTAACCTGACAGTATTACAGGATACAGAGTCCCCACCAACTTTGCTGCACAGGGCCCACCTCTCTCTCAGCCGACCTGACTTGACCATCTGCTCATCTGATTTGATAGATTTTAGTCATTCTCAGGTTCTGGATGACATTGGAAGTGATCACAAACCAATCCTCTCCACTATAGGAACCCCTAGTAAAGCATGTTCCAAGCAGAGAACTCGCTGGAATTTTCGAAAAGCAAATTGGAGACTATTCCAGGAAACATTGGCTTGCCTCCTAGAAAACATTGATACCAACTGTGTCGAAACATTCAGTGAAGAACTAACAAAATCAATCTTGAATGCAGCAGCGCAGTCCATCCCAAGGGGCAGCCAGAAGCTATATAAACCATTCTGGAACAAAGAAATACAAATTACTATATCTGAAAGAAACAAAGCCAGAACAACACTTGAGACCACACGTTCACAAGAGGCAAAGATTCTGTACAATAAGGCATGTGCCAGAGTAAAACTTACAGTCAAGAAGGCCAAAAAAGATAAATGGACAGAAACGTGCTCCAACTTAGATCTCAGACAGAATGGAAATAAAGCATGGGCACTATTAATAGTCTTTCTGGAGAAAGTAGAAGGATGAATCCAAAGCCAGTGATAGATGGAAGGAAGACAATCGCTGAAGACCAAAAGAAAGCAGAACACTTCAACCGTTACTTTGCCAATGTGAATAGAGCAGGTAAACTCACAGAGCTGGACAGGAAACAACTACACCAGTTAAGGAAACAAGAGAAAGCCTCAACGGTCAATGCTTCCCTATTCGAAGAAGATTTCAGCATGAAGGAGTTAGAGCAAGCCCTGAAGAAATTAAAACCTAGAAAGTACCCAGGGCCGGACAAGATCCATAATGAAATGCTACTCCACCTGGGCTCATCTGGGAGAGAAGCAATCCTCAAGCTGATCAATAAGACATGGAGATCAGGCAAACTTCCAAAAGCCTGGAGGAATGCACATATTGTCCCCATTTTAAAAACCAACAAACCCCCAGATGAACCCAAAAGCTACCGTCCGATTTCTTTAACATCATGCCTGGGGAAAATTGCTGAAAGAATGATAAACACACGTCTCTATTGGTTCCTTGAGAGCTCCAGTATTCTATGTCATTAACAGGCAGGCTTCAGAACGAGCAGCTGCACAGAAGACCAGCTTTTCCGTTTGACGCAGAGAATTCATGACGGCTTCCAGAGTAAGAAACATACTGTGGCCATCTTCTTCGACCTCCAGCAGGCCTATGACCGCGTATGGAGAAAAGGCCTCCTGATGAAGATGATTGGCATGGGAATACATGGCAGGTTATACAACTGGATAAAATATTTTTTGGTTGATCGAACAATACAGACAAAGATTAACAATGCAATCTCATCTAAAGAAGTCTTAGAGGAGGGCTTACCACAAGGCTCCTCATTGAGCTGCACTCTATTTCTCATCTACATCAATGACTTAGCAGACCAGATCAAAGCTGAAAAAGCTCTGTACGCTGATGACCTGGTGATATGGCAGAGTCATGAGAATCTAGAAAGCGGAGCTCAAAGACTAAACGGAGACCTTAGAAGACTACATGAGTACTGCAAAACATGGAAATTAAAGGTCAACTATACAAAGACTGTGTACACCATCTTCACCAAAAGCCATAAAGTAGCCAAGAAGAATATCAGTCTGTGGCTAGACAAACAACAAGTGACAAAAGAAGAACATCCCACATATCTTGGAGTCACACTTGATCGGCAGCTCAACCTCAAGAACCATATTGAGAATATAAAGAACAAAGCCCTGAGGCGATTACAACTATTGAAGAGGCTTGCTGGCACTACATGGGGATCAGACAAGGATACTCTGAGAGGCTTGTACCTTGGCTATGTCCGTTCTGTGATAGAATATAATAACTCACTGCTTACTACTTGCTCCAAGACAAACCTGGAGTCTCTCGACAGAGTGCAAAGCAATGCCCTTCGGCTAATCAGTGGAGCTATGAGATCAACGCCAACTGCTGCATGTGAAATACACACAAATATGGAACCCCCCAGTTTACGGAGAGATAAAGCTGCTTTAGAAGTTTATGAAAGATGTAAGAGAATGAACCGAAACCACCCTAACAGGCACCTTGTAGAAAACTGGGCACACAAGCAAAGAATAAAGCACAAGTCAGTCTTGCACCATGTCCATGAAATACAAGATGGATACCACCTCCCAGAAAGAAGACAAGAAATACAGAAAGTAGTAACGAATTTACCACCACATACCCACTTAAAAACACCAGAAGTACAGATGAAATTAGTAGATGGAACAACCAAACAGGCCGACCCAGTCAGTCTGATGAGTGCATCACAAAGAACCATTGATGCCTACCCTGAAGAATGGATACACGTCTATACTGACGGATCTGCATTTAAGGCCACCATCAAAGCAGGTTACGGAGTTTACATATGTTATCCAGACGGATCCTCCGACGAGCTGTTTGATGCATGCGGGGAGTTTTGCTCCAACTATGAAGCTGAAACCATTGCACTGGAAACAGCTGTATACCATCTGAAGACTGTATTTGATGCCTTTCCCTCAAAGGCTCAAAACATTGTCATTTTTACTGACTCATTGTCTGCCCTACAAGCTCTGGAAGGCAGTGGACATTGTAAAACTGAATTAGCCAAACTAATCCAGGACGCTGACCAGCTTATCACTTCCTATGGCATCAGAATAGTTATGCAGTGGATCCCTGGCCACTCAAATACACCAGGTAATGACAGAGCAGACAGATTGGCAAAGAAAGGAACAAAACAAGAACAACCACTCACAGCAACAACTCTCCAAACAGCCAAAACACTCATACGAACAACAAACAAAGAAACTTGGCTGAACAGATGGGCCATGGGAAACACTGGAAGAGAAGTTTACAGACATATGGCTGGTCCTGATCCTAACGACAACATCAACCATCTCACAAGGAGAGACCAAAGCACCATTTTTCGACTCAGAACACAACATATACCACTCAACAACCACTTGAACAGAATCCAACCACAACACCCTCCAGGGTGCCAGCTATGTAACTACCACCATGAAACTGTTGACCACCACCTCTTTGAGTGCCCAGCACTCGATGATGTTAGAAAAATGCTTCTTCCTCCCAGACCAGATAAGTGGAACACCTTGTACGGAGATACAGAACAACTTGCGAAAACATGCAGATATCACTACATGGCATTGGGCCGAAGGGCGAGAGCCCAAGTGCCGCTGGATCAATAACAACAACAACAACAACAACAACTGAGCTGGCGTTACAGGACAGTGAATATTGTACCTGCTGTGTTTCTGCGAACCCTCTCGTGCAGAAGGCGTGAAGAAAAAAAAATCTTGACCTGATTTCTGAGCTGGCGTCTTCGGTTGACCAGTTCGCAACCTGTCAGCTTCTGTTTACACTTTGACTGTCCTGTTTTTCTTCGTATGTTGTAAAACTGCAATTCTGCGTTGTTCTGCCGTCTGTGGTTCTTGAAGTCTGTCATCAACCAGTGCGTGTGTTGTACTTTGTCTTGGTGAATGACTGATTTCAATGCTGGCTGAGGTTGGTGTCTGCTCTTGAATTGTATAATGTGTAGTGTACTTTGCCTTGTTGTGGCAACTTATTCTCGTGTTGGTCGATTTGAAAGAAGAAAATTCTGACTTGGTTTTTTCGGACCGACGTTTCTGCTTGGCTGGTTCCGATACTGTTCACTTTGTTCTGTGTTTACAACTTACACTGTTGTCACTCTGTTTTTTTTTTTCATGTTATAAAAACGTAAATATGACTTTCGTTTGAGTTCTACTCTGCCGTCTGCTGTTGTTGGGGTCTGTCACAGATCCGAAAACGTATTATGGTGTCTTCTGTCTGTGTTACTCTGTATTATCATGGCTATCTGTAGTTCGTGGTTGTTGAAAATCTGTCACAGCGTCAAACGTATCTATGTATTCTGCCTGAAGCGAAGAGAGATGACAGCATAAAGCATAGTTTCTGAACTCCTGTTTATAAACAATGTGTGTGTGCTGCTGCTAGAGGTTGGTTACGGCACCAAATTCTATACAGATGTGACAGCCCGTGGTTGTATTATGAATCATCTATGGCAATGTCTGCCCAGGTTCGCTTACCTCTGTGGTTAGCATTGACTTGCTGTTTAACCACAACAGTCACACACAGCACGTGATGCGATAACGCCATAGTAATTTGAATAGTGGTTTATTTACATAATGAAAGGATCATTGCTGTCTGCTCTGACCTCCACATTTGGTCCATCATAGAATATATAATATGTAAGTTCATTCTTTCCTCACTCTCTCTCGCTCAGTATCGAATCTACACCTTCTGACCTTTTAACCATCAGTGATCATGCAGGTGCTATAGTCTCTAGTTCTGTTGTTTCTTCCTTATAGTTTCTTATGTCTATTTTTATCTATCATCTCAGTGTTCAGGTTATCTATTGGTAGACCGGGCCTCTCCGGGGATGTTGATTTCCCTTTTATCACTGAGGAACATGACTACTGTCTATATGAAATAAAGTTCACTCTACGTACCTTTTCCTATCTGAATAATACTAACTCACACCGTTTCTCCTTCTAGACAAGAATTCTCACTGTTCAATAATTCGGGTTAATCATTACCCAACTACTTCTTGTCCATGAAATATTCATCCCTTAAACTATCTGAATAATGCCATTATCATGGCTCCTAGCGTACGTGCCATCCGCACACTAACTCACGCCTTCTGAACTGCCCCCTGAGAAAAGCGTGCATTCACTAAAATACAGTTCACCTCTGTCCTGCGCAACATTGTCCGCGCATCCCCTGTTTGTACTCTATCTGAACCGTCCCATTCCTAATTCTTATTCCTTCCCTTTAACTGTAAATCGTTCTCTAACTGCCACAATATATATATATATATATATATATATATATATATATATATATATATATATATATATATATATATATATATATATATATATATATATATATATATATATATATATATATATATATATATACGACGGGGAGTAAAAAAATAACCTTTATATGGCAATAAAAAGTTAAAATCACGCAGTAGATGGTTGAACTATAGATGTTATGCCCTCTCGCTTGAGGTACCAGTGCGTGCAGGCCCGTCGTCCTGATGGGAAGTATGATGTCAGCAAACCATAGCCAAGATGGCTTGGAAGCATGTACGAGAGAAGAGCAGCGTGATGATAGGAAACTCTTTACAGAGCGATACAACAGGAAGCAATCTGATCATCAGAAGTAGTCCCCCCGTCCGACAAGTGTTTCGGCCCTATATACTCCTTTACACTCTAAGGGGTGCGGGCCCACTTGGGTCATGACTCCCAAGCGTCTCAGCTTCCTGTTGTCTTGCATCGAAAATGAACCCATTTCACTTATGGTAGCAACTTTAAATTCCACAACTCCGCCAGCCGTGGAGGCAATTGTGAAAGTAACAAAGAGAAGACAAATTATTCCGTTCGTTCCGTCGCACACACTGAGACACCAGCGCGAAGTCAACGAGTCGCCACTGCGCGTTCCCCACTGGACTATTGATACTGACACCCCTTATAGTATACACCGCTTGTCGCCCCTGAGTCGCAGCCCATTCACTAGTCCACCACAAACCTCAGCGTATTGTGGACTTAGAAAAATTCCTGGTGTTTCCTGTACCGCAGCGTTTATTGTTACGATCTCCATTCCCCATTGCGGTTGTTCCACAGCCAGCCTGATGCCTTTTCGGCAGTTTCACTAAGCCTCTTCAGGGCCCTTGTTCTCGACTGTCCCCTCAGCCCCAACAGTTTCAATAGATCATACACTGATGCAGCCACAAGCCCTCTTGCGCCCACTTCAACAGCCATGACCCTTGCAGTGAACCCATCGTGTCTCAGATCCGCGGCCAGATCACTATACTTGGCCGCTTTGAACGAATGTTGCTCATCTAATCTGGATTCAAATGGCACGGTCAGTTCAATCAGTATGACCTGAAGCGTTGCTGCAGAATGAAGCACTATATCCGGCCGTCTCCGCGATTTTCGGATACTCTCTGGATATGCCCCTCGTCCAGGTAGGTCTACCGCCATCTCCCAATCATTTGCACAATCAAGAAGAGATGGTAAACTGCTACCAGGTTTATTCGGTTTGGGGTGTGCTGACTTTCCTGCCCTCAGAAAGTATGTGTTTGCGGTGTCTGGCCGGACTTTGCTATTCGCCTTCATTCTTGCCAGATCTATTGTCGCAGCAAGCTCATTTAGCACTTTGTTATGGCGCCAAGTGTATCGCCCTTGCCCTAATGACACCTTACACGCTGAGAGTTCGTGTTCAAGTGTCTGCCTCCCCTGGCACAGGGGGCACTGCTCATCATCCGACTTTCCCCATTTCACAAGGTTGGTGGCCGATGGCAGCAGGTCATACAGTGATCTGACAACAAAGCTGAGCCTAAGAGGTGCCATATGCCATATATCATTCCATGTCAAGGACCTCTGCAGGGCTCCTTCCCATGTAGTCCATTGGCCTTGTTGGACCTGCTGCACTGCTTTTTGCAACCTCTTATCATTCTCAGCTTCTCGTATCTCCTGAACTACCATGTCTCTGCGCTCCCTGCTTGTTGCCTTGGACCACCAGCGGATGTCTCCATGACCAAATCCCCGTCTATTCGTTTGTGTGTATCCGATTACCTCCCTCAGTTTGAGTGACTCTTGGGCAGCATCAACAGCTTCTTCCACTTTCCACTTCCTTCCCGTTTTCAGTGTGGGCTGAATGGACTTAACCACGTCATCAGCTGACTCGCGTAGCATCATTGCAAGCCTTGCCTTTCCAACTTTGTACTCTTCAACAACTGACTTGAAAGGAAGCAGAAGTTTTGACTTTTTGCAGTACAGTGCTACATCTGACAGACCTGGTGGTACTCCTAGCCATTTTCTCATGAACTTGTTGACCTTCTGCTCTATGGCTTCCACTGTACTTGTGCTTATTTCATATATAAGCAGTGGCCACAGCAACTTTGGTATCAACATGAACTGGAGGCACCACAGTTTGAACTTCCCCAGGAGTCTGCTTTGGTCTATGATCTGTAGCCCTCTGTCTGCCATTTCTATTGTCTGTTGCACTGCCTTTGAGTCTTTTAATGAGGCATCGTACACCCTGCCAAGACTTTTAACAGGTTCCTCAATGACAGTAGGGATTCTTTGGTTGGAAACCGTGAATATGACCTCTGCTATCTTCCCTTTCCTGACTGATAGGCTTCTCGACTTCTTGGGTTTGAAGCTCATTCTGCACCAGCTGGCTAGTTCATCCAGGCGTGCTAACATCCTCCGGGCCTGATGTTCATCTGATGTCAGAATTGTTGTGTCATCCATGAATGCTTTGAGCGGTGGCATGAGACACATTCCACCGAGCTTTGGACCTATAGCCATTCCTTCAGCTGCATTGAGGATTACCTGCATAGCCATCACGAATAGTATCGGAGAGATGGTACATCCCATCGCAATTCCAACTTCAAGGCCAATCCACTTCGTTGTGTACTCTCTGGTTGAAAATCTGACAGCAAACCCTGCGAAATACAGCTTCAGCATTGCTGCAATCTCTTGTGGAACATGATACATTTCTAGGGCTTGCCACAACATCTGGTGTGGAACGGATCCATAAGCATTCGCTAAATCCAACCAGATTACATGGAGGTTTGTTCTGTCAGACTTTGCCTTTTGGATTGCTTCCCATATCATTGTGGCATGCTCTAGACATCCTGGTGTACCTGGGATACCTCCTTTCTGAATGGTAGTGTCAATGTACCCATTTGCCAGGAGGTATGTAGTGAGTCTTTTCGCCATCACTGAGAAGAATATCTTCCCTTCCACATTGAGTAGTTAGATTGGCCTGAACTGACTGATGTCTGTGGAATTTTGCTCCTTCGGGATGTAGACTCCGTTCGCCTTTCTCCATTCCTTGCTTACAAGCTGGGTTTTCCACGCACTCTTCAGTAAACGAAGCAGTCGTTTGAGCACCTCAGGGCATCTCTTATACACCACATATGGAACACCATTAGGACCTGGAGCTGACTTGCATCGAGCTTTCTGGACAATGCTTTCTACCTCTTGCACCGTTGTGGGCTTGGTGTTAAATTCAGCTCCTGGCTTACTCGGCCATTTAAGGCCTGCCATGCTGCTGAGCGGCTCATCTTTGCGACCATCTGAATATGTCATTCCAAGGTGTTCTTCCAGGTCTTCTTTCCTGATGTTTAGCGTACCCGACCGTGGCTGCTCAAACAGTTCTTTGGCAAACTTGAAGGGCTCCCTGAAGAATCTTTCCCTATCCATTCGAGTCTTCCTTTTCTTCCTGCACAACCTTTCTGCTCTACAAAGGGCATTATGTTGGCCTTTCAGGTGCTCCCAAACCTGTCGTAACCCTTCCTTCTCTGCGGCACCTGCGTTTTTGAACAGTTTTCGGGCATGCTTCTTCTGTTTTCTGATTTCTTCTATTTTAATTTGTCTTCTGCTTTTTCGTGGTGGGTGACTTTCCCTTGCCTCCCTCACTCCGAACACTTTGCGACAGTGCAGATATATTATGTCGCCGAAGATTTCCAGCTTCTTCTCCAAAGTTATCTGCTTCAGGTTGTTATCCAACTCTTTTGCCAAGGCTTCGTCCAGCTGTTCCCAAAGCCCTTTTGCACTGGCGGGTGGAAACTTGATTGCATCTCTCTTCCCGTCCAAGAAGTGTGTGAGATCATCATCAGGCAGATCAACTTGAATGTACTCAGCACTGTGGATTGACTCCTGGCTGCGTTCTTCTAACGTCTTATCCGTCGAGACAGAGCGCTGTTGATCTCCCCCTGATGACCTCCCACACCCCTTTTTCGTTCTGTGGATTTTCATTCCTCTCTGAGTAGAGAATTCCCTACCACAGGCACATGGAAACTCCAGCCGTTGTTCAGAGCTCGAAGTCCGTGTAACGGGTCTGGTCGATTCCAATGAGGCGCCTGTGGATTCATCATTCTCCCCCCCTTTCGGTGAATCCTGGGGGCATCTATCGTTTTTGGGTTCTATAGCAATTGAATACAGCTTACGGGGTGCTAACCCGGTCAGCCGGTTTCTAGTCTTTCCCAGTGTCATCTGTCTTTCCAGAAGTCAATCGGTCTTTTCGCGTGCAGTCATCCGCTGTTTGGGTAGTGAGGGTGATAAACCAGCAGACATTCATCGGAGGATAAAGAGGCAGTATGGAGACGCTTGTGTGTCGCTTCAGCAGGTTTATGAGTGGCGCAGGAAGTTTAAAAGTGGGGTGTCAACTGTGACTGATGCAGCTTACCCCGGTCGGCCTCCCACTGCGACTACGCCTGATGCTATCGCTGCAGTTGAACGAGTGATACGAGAAAACCGGCGTGTAACAATCGACGAGGTGGCTGGAGAATTGAAGATCAGTCATAGCTCGGCGCACCACATCATTCACGACGTTCTGCAGTACCACAAAGTCTCCGCTAGGTGAGTACCAAAACAACTCACCCCGAACTGAAAGAACGTCGTGTGGTTGTTTATGAAACAATGTTACGACGTTATGAAGCTGAAGGAGATGGCTTTCTACACCGTACAGTCACTGGTGAAGAATGCTTGGTCAACTACTCCCAGCCAGAGACTAAGCGAGCCAGCATTGAGTGGCGACATTCATCATCGCCGAAAGCAATGAAGTTCCATACAACACGACAAATTGATGCTCACGCTCTTCTGGGACTGTAAAGGCCCAATCCTGGAACATTGCAGGCCAAGGGGACCCACTATCAACAGCGAATCATACTATGATCTGTTGCAGAACCACTTGAAACCTGCAATCAGGTCAAAACGTCGCGGCTTGCTCAGTTCTTGTGTGTTGTTACAGCATGATAACGCGCGGCCGCACACAGCTCGTGCGACGGTAACGAAAATCACGAATCTGCGTTTGGAGTGTCTTCCACATCCTGCATATTAACCGGACCTTGCACTGAGTGATTATCGTGTGTTTGGACCCCTCAAGGAGGCACTCGGTGGCAAGAAGTTCAGTACCGACGATGAGGTGAAAGAGGCGGTGCATACGTGGCTATGCAGTCAGTCAGAAGAGTTTTTTTTTCTCGCGGAATCCAGGCATTAGTGAAGCGTTGGCACATCTGTATTGAAAGTGGTGGGGACTATGTTGAAAAGTGATTAAGTGCTTTCATTCCTATTTGTGCATATTCTGTTAATAAAAATATATTAAGGTTACTTTTTGACTCCTCCTCGTATATGCGCGCACGCGCGTGTGTGTGTGTTTGTGTGTGTATATATTTACACGTACACATAAATAAGCTAATACAAATTGTATGTATACGTGCTTAATTACCATGATAAAGAAGGCCACAGAAAATTAGATATTTTATTTTTCTCGGAGTTACCATGTTTTCGTTACACCAAATTTATTTTGTTTTTGTTACTTCACTAGATTACGACATGTATTTGTTGACGTTTTTGTGGTTTTAGATTTCTACAGGATTGTGTAACCGACCCCAACCCTCCTTAGTCCCCTTTCACGACATGCATAGTAGGACACAGTGTTACTTTTCTTTGCTCCCCTTTCGGGCTCCGGCAACACACAGGTGTCAAGAACCAGCCAAGCATCAGTGGAACAAGAGATGAGACGAAGACGCTGGCGATGGATAAGACACACACTGAGAAAACCTGTTGATAGTATTACAAGGCAGGTCTTTGTTCTGGAATCCCCTGTGTAAGAGAGGTAGAAGAAAACTAAAGAACACATGGGGAAGAGAACTGAAGACACAGATGAAGGGGATGAAGAAGACCTTGAGCTGATGGCACGGGACAGGAAGACATGGCCTGAGTTTAGGTGAATTCCTTTGCTCCTTGGGGACTTGAAAGATAAAATAACGCAGCAGAGTATGTCACCTAGTTCGGCCAATGGTAAAGCCGGCCCTGACGTAGATGAACCGAATTTGTATAACAACCACATTGGCGAGGTCAAAATGTGGCACGTTTTGTTACTATTTTAATTGGCTCTGTAGGAGTTGAGGTAAATAGAAATAAAACTAGAAATACGAAAATAAATATACAAATAAACGTATACTGTTCAAAAAAAAGAAACGCAACTTTATTGCAGTGGTAATGGACACCAAATTTCAAACTTGTACCAAAATTTTATTTTTCGGAATTAATGTTTCAATCTTGGCATGAAGAAACTTTCAGACTTTAACAATGAAATGATGTTCATTAAATTTGGTTTGGACTTTTATTCTTTGCGACTGAGGCCTCCGCTTCAGTAAGGTGAATGGCCTCCTCTGGCCTCTATCAGAGAACGACATCTCCTTGACATGGATCTGATTAGCTGTTGGATCTGTTGTTGTGGGATGGCGGCCCACTCTTCCCGTAGTGCAAGAGATAACTGTCGGAGATTGGCTGGAGCCACGTCTCGCTGGCGGAGTCGTCTGCCGAGTTCATCCCATAAGTGTTCTATGGGGTTCATGTCTGATGACATGGCTGGCCACGGAATGGTCTGGACGTTGTTGTCAGCGAGGAACTGGGTGGTGAGTTGTGCCACATGAGGTCGAGCGTTATCCTGCTGAAAAATTGACCCTCGTGCAGCCAGAAGTGGAAGGACGTGAGGACGAAGAATTTCAGCGACGTATCGTTGGGCATTCAGGCGTCCTTCAATTTGCACCAGGTCACTTCTTCCCATGAAGTTGATCGCCACCCACATCAGTACTCCTCCACCACCATGTGGAGGAGCCTCATCAACGCTGTTCTGGGCGTAGCGCTCATGGACTCTGCGGTAAACTCTTCTCCGTCTTTCGTGTCGCTGGAGCACAAAAAATGATTGATCACTAAACTAAACCCGTCTCCAGTCATTCCCAACGGTCCATTGACGATGCTGATTCGCCTACTGCAGTCGGTTCTGGCGATGCCGGTCTGTAAGAACAGGACCTCTGTAGAGTCTTCTAACCCAAAGACCAGAGTCGTGCAGCCGGTTCCTGACGGTTTGATCTGAAATTCGACGAGCTGCTGACATTGACTGGACTGTGGAGGACGCAGATGCAAGTCGATTCCTGAGGTGGCGCAGCCGTATGAAGCGGTCTTCGGCAGGAGTTGTGACTCTGGGTCTTCCACTGCGCGGCTCGTCTGCCCCTGAGCCAGTTTCTTGAAATCGCCTCCAAAGGCGACTAATGGTGCTTCTAACCACATTAAATTGTCTGGCCACTACCCTTTGTGACTGTCCAGTCTGTAAACGTCAAATGATGATGAGTCGTTGTTCTGTAGTGAGATGAGCCATACTTGCGCATTGAATTTTCAACTGAGTTTATTCGAGGAACGTCAATCTTTTATAGGCATTCAATAACATGGTCAGAGAGTTTTGTGTTCAGTACGTTTCACGGGATTCTCATGAACCTGTCACGAGTTATTGTGAAAAATGTTGTTTTGACCTTGACCTCTTTCACGACCTCACGAATCATGAGGTGAGTACAATTCAGGTAACCACGAGAAGTTAATGACCAGGTGGACACAGTTGATAGGTTGACTGATGTCCAATCAGCGAATATCTTTTATAAAAGTAACACCAACAAAGTTGCGTTTCTTTTTTTTGAACAGTATATGTTTCAGGCAATCGTGAGAAATAAAGAAGTAGAAAATTAGACCACAAAAAAAAAAAAAAAAAATAACAGAAGTGATAGGCTTACCGGCGACTCGAACCCATGACTTTCCGAACGACAACATCGCTTAACTACGGGAATGAACCGAGACATTCCTTCTGCCAACTAGGCAACACAAAAAATAATGCTTCGTGGACAAGGGTCATTACCGCGGTTTTCCCCACGTAACATCGGATATGTACCTAGTCTAATTAATGACATAATCCCTTCTGCAGCTCCCCTATTATACATTATAGGTCAAATTACACAAGACAAAGATCTTAATACTGTGTCTATATAGTAAATGATAGAAGAATTATAACAATACAGGACAGAGAGTAGGTTTGTACTGTATAAACATTTAGAAAATTAAAGAAAAGAAACCCGAGGAATATTATTTATTTACTGTTTACGTACTTTGGGTTTCCATTCTTTATTTATTCAAATGTTTATAGAAAGATGCAAGTTATTTAACGTACGAGTAGTTACACCAAGATGTTCAAGACATATTTACCGGGTCAGAGTCACGTTAACTGACTTGTGTTTTTTTTTTTTTAAGACTTGTGTTTAATTTTTAAGATATATTTTTGACATTGCCGCTTACCAAACGGCATTTAAAATCCTACAGAGGCTTAAGGAACTTATAGAGCCGAAATTAGATGTTGAAGCGTTTGTGAAGATTGTGGCGTTATTGTGGCCCGTTTAAATATCTCTTGTATTTAGCTCACTAATTGTGGTGAAGGTGAGATAAGTAATTACTAGTCTCTTATAAGTACTCGTAGTAGATAATATAGGAGATAATAACAGATAACTCAATAGTTCTCCGGGAAAATTTCTCTAAATAGAAGTTTAGGCTCGTGAAAGGAATAAGAAAAGCCTGGCGGAAACTATGGGACAAAACTTAGAGAAAGCGATGGGTACATATAACGAAGAATAGATGTCTACTCCAGATCTTTATCTCTGCCACTGCTGTCCTGAATTATCTGAGACCACTGAAAGTTAAAATAGATCTGATCCGACAATTATGTCTGATAGACTGTGGCTCGACGATGTGATGTTCCAGACGTATAGTCGAGGATTAGAATACAGTGGGAGATAAGGTATGGGTGTAAGGATATGTGAAGTGAATTCTAATAATAAGAGTGTTTAACTACTGGTCACAACGTACTTGTTACAACATTGAAGTATGAATTGAACAATACTCTGCAGTTATATTATATAAAAATAACGAATAGCATTTATTACAAAGATTTGTGTTCAACACTTTGAGATAATATAATAACCTAAATTCAGACAATGGATCATGTTACATATCAAATCAAAAAAATGTATTATTGAGTTTTGTTTCCTCTAAATATTACATTTAATTAGATTATCCTAGACAGGGATTGTTGAGTGATAATTTTGTTAATTTTAGAGAAATGTAATTACGAAGTCTTATGTAGAGTTAAGCTTTGCATTTAAATCAGAATACAAATAGCCGTGAATTGATTTTCAGTCCCTTAGGACTTATCTGTGCTTGGCTGATCCTTTCTTAGTGTATTGCCAAAGGAGTTGGGGGTGACTCTCTTTTTCTATAAACCCCTCAGTCTGTTTCCACGATGGACTATCGGGACACTGTGTTCGCCTTCCTTGACAATATGCTAAGAACACCATCTTCTGATGCCAACAGAGACTGTAAATAAAATATAGATAACCGGGAACCGGTTAGAAATTAAACTATAAATCAGAGATTTGTCTCGTCCCCCGTCAGTGATTACCCCTGTCTCCGAGTTTACTGGTCGTATTACTTTTATCAGTTTTACCACATATACTGTCCGTCAAATGTTAGGACAATGAAAAAAACGTCTGACATTTTCTGGCGCAATTAAAAATTGTCGCGCAAAAGCTTTGTAGGGATCTTATTCTCAGAAAACCTATATACAAGGTCAGAACGACATATACAGAAGGTAAAGGTCACAATACACATTTCGTCACCTGAAATATATATCATCATTTATATACACAAAATTACATAACTCACCTCTTTGTTGAGCTCAGAACTTCCCAGAACTTGTTTTCTGGTCGGCGTTACCAGAGGTTCCTTTCTATAGTTATTTCTTCTGAAGAAGCTTTCAGAATTTGTACTTCTCTTGCTAAAAAGTTTTAACTAGGAATGCACTAGATAATTAACTAGTGTTTTAGAATTTGCTATGGCCAAAGCTTACAAAACTGATTTTATAGCTACTCTGACTTTCGCACTGATGACATGGAGCTCATCGGAGGCAGTAGCTGAGAGAGTGCTGGAATATTGTATGTACTGTATTTTTATGTGGTTTCTGTGAGATCGAAGGGGTGGTCTCTGGTGTTTTCATGTCTGCTACAAAAATTAGATTTTCCATCATTCCCTGAACAAGATACTCAAGATACATAATTGAGTCTGATCGCTGGAAATCCGATATTTTTTCCTCACACCTGTAAATTGAGTTTTGTCCAAGAAGCCCAAGCAAGGTACCGCATACTGACTCGAATGCTAAATTACCTGCGTGGAAAAGGGGAAATACTTGAAGGGACCGTGATATAGAGAAAACTTTGGGAAACGGTAATAGAGAGAAGGAAAAACCAAAAACATTAAACCAAGGAAAACTAATGCACGAAAACGTTTCATCCCAAAGATAACGAAAGTGTTTAATTATATACGATGGTATATATATATATATATATATATATATATATATATATATATATATATATATATATATATATATATATATATATATATATATATATATATATATATATATATATATATATGTCAGAAACTGTTTAAACGATGATGTCCCCAGATGTGAGGAACAATATTATGATGGATGAGGCGTGTGTTGATGATGATCAACAACGCTAAGGGTATGCAGTAACACAAACGCCACTGGTTACAGTTCCATAACATTTATTGCACATTCACATACGTGTCCTGAATATCATATTGGCAAGTACACTGACTCACCTCTAGGCTGACATTGCCTATAGGACATAACACTCACTACAATAACTACGGACTGGCTTCCCTGACGTGCACAGACAGCACACTAAATACCTATATGTGCGGTATATCCTCCTCGCACAAATAAATCACCATCCAGGTGTATATCACTTATTAGTGATTGGCGGAATGCACATCGCCATATAGATTCACAGAATCTCCTCTCCAGGTGGGACACAACACTCCGCCTGTATTTATTCCAAAACCAGCTACAAGGCGGGAAACGCGTCGCCTTTCTTCACGGTAGCTCCCGGGGCAGACACGGCAACGCCCTATACTGTTCTCTACAACATGAATATAAATATAGTTCCTCCTGGAACACTCTTAGGCGGAAAAACCGTCGCCTGTATGATAATGCATAGCACCTATCACATCATTAATATAATAATCCCATATATGAATTATACAGTCACAAATACGAGCTTACAGCTCGGCTTCCAAACAGACTCGAGCGCCCAGCTCGGCTGCCAAACACAGAATCACTCAGTCACACCAGACTTGTATTCACTACATGCTTTCTCCCAACGCATGCATAAGTCACACCATGTTGACATAAAGTCAGTCATGAACTCAATCACTATCATCATTCATACTCACGAAAATGTTCTGTGACAATATATATATATATATATATATATATATATATATATATATATATATATATATATATATATATATATATATATATATATATATATAGAGAGAGAGAGAGAGAGAGAGAGAGAGAGAGAGAGAGAGACAGACAGACAGACAGACAGACAGACAGACAGACAGACAGATAGGCAAACAGACAGACAGGTGTGGAGGCATGCAAGTTGGTATGCAGGAAGTAGGTAGGAATGTTGGAAAGTAGGTACACAGTTAAGCAGGTAGGTAGGTAGATAGATAGATAGATAGATAGATAGATAGATAGATAGATAGATAGATAGATAGATAGATAGATAGATAGATAGATAGATAGATAGATAGATAGATAGATAGATAGATAGATAGATAGATAGATAGATAGATAGATAGATAGATAGATAGATAGATAGAACTTAGGGGAACGGGTTACAAGCTCTGCTTCATACAAAGAGAGTACAACAGCTACGTTCTACTGGCAAGTAGTAACCTGAAAGATGCAATCTTTTCTAGTCGCGTTGAGAGGCTCGTTCTTCTAGTTTCTGAACTGTGGCTGTTCAGCTGAAGTTTTGTTACTGTGCGTTGAGCAGAACACCAAAAACATAATGAATAAAACATTATGATATAATGTAATGGAAACACAAAGTGAAACGTAGAATTCAACGGCAGTGATAGACAATGGAGTGCGGTCGATGAGATAAAAAAAAAATGGAAGACAAAAGGTAACATGAAAAGTATTCGAAGAAGACTATTAAATTGTGGCAAAAAATGTTAGATTGAAAATAGAGATCATACTTGAACATACAAATCATCATCATCATTACCAGTCGTTCATATAAAGAGTACAGGCCATCAATAATTTCATGCCAAACCTTCCTGTCATTTTTCGTGTCGACTTTATCCCTTTCAAGTCGGTCACCAGTTCAGTTCTCCGTTTGATTTCCCGTCTCCCGCAACAAACGGAGGCCATAAATTAGAGTGGACAAAAATATCCAATCGAAATCCAGAAAGTAAGAAATGGTGAGACTGACATTTAGAATATAATTATGTATGTTTTTTTTAATTGGCTTCAGTCATGTCCAGTCGATCTTTGAGTGTATCTGTGGAAAGTGAAACCGAGGTAGAAAAGATAACAAAAAATGTGCGCTACCTGAGAGTTCTGGACATCGGTTACAAACAGGTCAGTCGATAATGATTGAAAACAATCTCATTTTGCTGTTGACCACCGATAAGTGCTCCACATCTGTGATTCCTTTTGTTGGTTTGTTCGATCAGCATTGACCTACTCCAGTAGTCTTCTTTGTTCTCTGGGAGGGGTCGATTTTCACGTGTTCATACTTGCAGGGAAAGAGGCGGAGTCCAGCAGAGTAATAGAGCAAAATTGAAATGATAGAGTGACAATAAAGATAAAGAAAGACAACCTAGAGAGGCTGGTAGCCGATAAAAGGTAGTCTCATAGCAGATACTGCCGTGTGGAAGTGAAATGTTAGAGACTTCACCAACTAGGTCCAGTTTTATTAGGGGGTGTGTGACCAGTTCCCATCCTTGTTGGTATCTAACTTAAAAGCAGAGTCAGGTACCTAGTTACAGCTGCGCAGACTGGAGCGTGATGCTATCAAATATCTATCCCGGTACCCGGTAACTTTGCCGCTAGAGACCAGCCCCCTAACCACTGTGCCAATCGGACTCTCTAGAAGAAGATACGAGAGACGAAAAGTATATCAAAGTAGAGAAAAGATATTTACACAACCCACAAGACAGAAAGTGAAAGACAGTATCCGTTTGACATGTACCCTGGTTTGTTGTCTTTATGTCACTGATACCATAAAGTTGATGACAGAGGCATCAAGATGGTTCACGTGCGCTGGGCTAGATTAATATGGAAGAATGTGAGAACGGAGAGAGTGACATTGGAACTATGATAAGACATAACACTAAGCAACGATGTGATAATTGAAGAGGTCAGGTGAGACGATTCTGATCATGACAAGAAGGAAAGTTAAGTACTATTAAATAACCCTGTACAGATATTCTTCGTCAGAATCAATCAGTGGAGTGGATGAGAGCTGTAAGCTGAGAGCAGCTGATAACCTTAGAGGAAGAGTGAGGTAGGGAATGGACTGCGCTGCTGGCAGGTAAAAATAAGAAATGAGCAGTTGTGTTACGGTTAGATGAGGAGAAAAAAAAGAAGAATTATACTTCTGGGGAGTAATGATAACAAGTAAAAGTTATACTTCTGGCAGGTAAGGATAAGAAAGACGAATTATACTTATATCAGGTAAGTATGAGAAGAAGAAGGTAAGTATAAGAAGAAGAACTGATCTTCTGGTAGATGAAAAGAAGAATAGTACTATTGAGTGGGTGGGGAGAAAAAAACAAAGATTGTGTGTTGTCAATGCCAGGGCGAGGGGAAGGAAAACAAATAAGAGGCCTGTAGTTTAGACTGTTTGAACGAATCTCAGGCCCATTCACTTGCTAATTTCTCGATCCATTCAATTTGTGTCGGTCAGTGAACTATTCAGTCAGGAGACACCACATAAATTATGAAAATGTATTTAACTTGCGACGGACTCTTTATTGGTATAGTCGTCTGTTCCTAAACAGTGGCGCCGGGAACGGAGTTCACATCCCTTTAGAAGCAGCGGGTGACATGTGAAAGTAAATTGGTAACTTTCCGTACTGTGAGGGTTAAAAAAGTGTTTACTCAACAGGACACTTCGAAGCTCTTTAGTCACAAAGACATTAAAGGCAGATCTGCCAGACTCTATTTAAGAACACTGGTAGTAATCTTTTCAGCAAAGCTGGCTGGAGCTTTCCGGTACCAGATGGTACACAGACTGGAGACATTGTCTACTGACCCCATTAGGCTGACAAGTACCGGAACGGTGACTGTACAAATAGTCACTTGTAAAACGAAGATTAGAGATTTCAGAGTCAGTCTCTCATGCTGTCTTTGAGTGCTGGTGTCTCATTTATCTCTTACTGCTGCACTCTCTTACATTAAAATATTGCTGCCGCGTTCTCTTATAAGTGTTCTTCTCAAACGATTTCTTGCATTATCACTGTCTCACCATCTGCTATAGTATCTCTCTCTCAATCCCTCTGCTATAGTACCAACCTTTCACTCTACCTCGTAGTGCAGCATCCTCGATCTCGCATGGTATCTCTTACTCCCTTCTATCTTACAATGTAGCTCTCTCTCCCTCTGTTATAGTACAGCTCTACCACCCTCTGTTATAGTATCTCTCTAACCCTATGTTATAGTACCTCTCTCTCACCCTCTGTTGTTATGCCTCTATCTCACTCTGTTACTGTATCTCTCACCATCTGTTACAGTACCTCTGTCTGTTATAGTATCTCTCTAACTCTCTGTTACAGTATCTTTCCCTCTCACCCTGTGTTATAGTACACCTCTCTCTCTAACCCTCTGTTACAGTACCTCTCTCTCTTACCCTTTATAGTACCTCTCTCTCTGTTACAATACCTCTCTCTCTCACCCTCTGTTATAGTACCCCCCTCTCTCTCTCTAACCCTTTGTTACAGTAGCTCTCTCTCAAATAAAGTTCGTTCGTTCGTTCGTTCTAACCCTTTGTTACAGTAGCTCTCTCTCACCCTCTGTTATAGTACCTCTCTCTCTCTCTTTGTTACAGTAACTTTTTCTTACCCTCTGTTATAGCACCCCCTCTCTCCCTAAGCCTCTGTTACAGAACTCTCTCACCTTTTGTTACAGTACCTCTCTATCTCACCCTTTGTTACTGTACCTCTTTCTAACCCTCTGTTCTATTATCTCTCTATCTCCATTTGTAATAATATAACTATCTCTCGCTCTCTTATAGTTTTGATACGTCACTTTTATTACAGCCGTGTTCTCCCCCACAATATTATAATACCGTTCTATTCTGTTATTTTCCCTCCTTACGGAGCACGGAGCCACCATTCTACTACTGGCCCTGTGAAGGAAGCCTGCATCAAAGTAGTGGTTTCTGTAGCAGTGAGTTGTACATCTTGAATTTGCCAGACCCTTCATATTAGTCGTCTCTTAGGAGTGCCTGAACATTAACAAATTATTTCTTAATGAACAAATTAAACACATCAAGATATCTGTGAAACAGATGACAAGAGCCAGACATGTACCAGCGGATCAAGAGATGACAAAAAGACTGGAACTGTATAGGACATACACTTGAGGTAACCTGTTGATGCCAGCACAAGGCGTGTCCTTGGTCTCTAATCCCCAAGATAATATAAATAGAAGGAAGCAGAAAAACACAGAAAAGAAAGCTGCAGACATACATGAAAGGAATAAGGCAGACAAGGAAATACCTTGAACAGACGGCACAGGATAGAAAGTCTTGGTATGAATTTGTTGAGGGATTACCCTCCTTGGGAAACAGAATGATAATGAAGAAGATGAAACAATGGTTGCGTTAATATTTTAGTTAAAAATATTTTTCTTAACTAAGGAAATAAACGCGGTTTCATTAATTTACAGGTATTGTAAAAGTGTTACCTTATTCTTTCTAAACATATTCACACCTTGTACTTTGTTTCAAAAATTCACCAAATCACAATGAAGTCTGTCTGAAGTCTTGTCAAGTAGCTCTCCACAAACCATATTCTTAAAGTCCCCCTCTTTGTTCTCATCTCTACCTCCGTTATCTTATCTGCCGCCAGCCAGGCGCTTGCTTTATTCGGTTTCAAAAGGTGGTCGCCTCTACAGTACCTCTTTGTTTATCTCAGTCTTTTGTCATGCCTCCAGAATTTCCTGATCGTTTCTTAAGAATCTTCTCATGCATATCTGTAACCTTTTGTGTGTAATATATGTGTGCTATACACGTCAAAAAAATTCCTTAACACTGCTCTTTAAAAAATCTGAAATTTTAGTATCTTGTTTGATCCCCCTGTATCTTCCAGATGTTGCTCGGTGCCGACAAAGTAATTCATGGCCTTACCAATTTCCTTCGTTTGCCTTAACATCGCATTTGTGCCCCCTTTGAGGTAGGTCTTTGACGCTACCAAGCACGCTATGCATTCACTTCGTTTAGAGAAATTTCCTTTAATAGAATCGCTACAGAAGAATGCCTAGAATATCAAAGACAGACAAGGTATTCAACAAAGAAACACTCGCATTGAAAGGTTGTGAACGGAAACATTCTAGGGGAAAAAACGTATATTTTGTTCTCATTCGTGTAGGAATCGAATAGGGCGGTACGTAAGAATATCTAATGTATTGATACAATAAGTAAGGCTGGGAAAAGGGTTAGAAAAATAAATACACACGTGCACAAAGGCGATAAAACTGAAAAGCTGGAAGAAATATCGTTCTTTTGGTAAGTGAAACTGGGACCTTTTCCATCCTCGCGAGGTAAACTACTAGGTGGGCCAAGTCAGCGTGCAACGCTTTTCATTTCCTTTTTCGTTTCTTTATTTATCTTGTTTATTATTAGGATTACCGCTTCCTCTGACGTTTCGTAAAAAGCGACTAACGTGAAGCCATACATGAGGCTGGTAACCTCATTATGAACAACAAGTAGCTACATGAATCACTGTTGCAGGAGCATGGAGTTTTGTGCAGGCTTCTTATGAGGGGGCCAGCTGCAGTTGTGGCTACATAATCCACAAGAAGAGGAAAGGAGTTGAATGAATGAAATTATTTCTCATTTATCTTACAAATCGTGACCGAAATCATTCGTACAATGCACTGAAATGTGATCCATTTGAAAAGAACGACAGCGACAATAATGGCATAGGAAAGAATTACCAACATTCTAACATCTCGTGTACAAATCTTCCCGGGCGTCATTTGTCAGAAAACAAGATTCTTTCTTCTCAATGATTGAAGTATTCTATCATGACATGATTACCTAAGCTTGGTGTGTTGCTGCTAATTATGAAAGATGTAAAAAAAAAAAAAAATGTCATTGATGAAAACGCAAATATCCATTTAAGTAAATAAATTTAATGTGAAAATGAATTAAAAACAAATTAAATAATTACATTGTCAGAATTTTAAAACACGTTACACATTTGTATTCCTTGAACAAGAGACAACTTACTTCGACTCTCACTAACCAAAATCCTCACTGACAACTGAGTACGTGCGGAATGTCAAATGATAAATGTAACCTCTCTACTTTCAAGCTTTTGGTAATGTGATCAGTCATATATACGCATTTTCACATTTATTCTTTAACATTCCCTGGATCTCTTTACTTCTTGTAACCATTTAAGATTTTCAGCCGAAGTATATTCACCTTTATTCTCAGCATATTACTAGGAATTGCACTTATACACACCTTATATGTCAAATAATTTGTTCTGATGGTGTCTTAACATCTGAATATGATCCTACTAATTAAATCCCTTAAACAGAAAGATGTTTTATTATACCCATTTGAAATGGATTACGACAGAGATGACTCGTTTCATCTTTTATTTTCTGATGAGATAGAGATTGTATTTTGAAAATAACTACAGCAACCATCAGAAATGGAATTCAGTGGAATCTGATCAGAGTGCTCAGTGATCCGGACATTTCCCCTCTGTTTCACAGTCGAAATCAGGTGCAAGAAATATTGGAAGTACTGAATGAGAAGTCATAGAAACGTATTCTGAAAGTTGGCCGAAGAATTCATGTATTAAGAGAATACATTTGATAAAGACTATTGTACTTACAGATGAATCTCTTCAAGATTTATATATCTTGGCAGCAACTTATGCAAAGTTAGAGGAATGTTAGGATAATGACAGCTAAATAAGGGTACAAAAAGCAGGAGGGGCTGATTTCATTGCAATGCGAGGTATGTGGACTTTGAACAAAAAGTTCAACAGCAAAAAATTTAGAGTTCTTATCTAACATGTCTAACATATCATTTAGTGCGGCTGTGAAGTTTCGACTGCTTTCATTGCATTGAGAAATATATGGAAATCAAGAGAAATTAAGTTTGAGCACAAAAACAAGAATCTACATCTCAGATGTCAAGTCAGTTCTATTGTATGGCTCTGAAGCAAGGAGAACGTCAAAAACAACAATTTAAAAAAGTAACAATCTTCATAAAAAAGTGCTTGTTTAGTGTAAGAGGATTCAAATGATATGGCAAGATCAACAGTGTTTAACTGATGACAAATGTGACAAAACGGAACGTTAGCCTTTTCGTAATGTCCTCTTATCTCAAGTATTGTCTATTATTTCGGTATTTTAACACACAAAATTGCGTGCCCATCATCTACTCAGTAAATGTTGTTTTTCTCACTCATTTTCACATTTTACGCTTCGACGCCTTTGTCGGGTCAGACTATCGCTATCCCTGAGAGATTATGATTCAAAACAACATTGACTCCAGGTACAATGCGAACATTAGTGTTTGTCCAAGATTGGGTAATCATATCCGATTCGACCGTGAAAAAGGACCAACAATCCGGGTTAATTGATTTTTGACCACGAATTGTCTAGACAGTCCAATTGTAATACGAGAGATCGGTATAGTCTGATAAAGACTTCCGGCTTACTTGGGATGAGGTGATTATAGATAAACGCAATCTTGTAAGACATTTTGAAGTGTGAGAGAAACGTAATACATTACTCAGCATAGTCAGATGTTTACAGTCCATATTTGTAAAGTAATGGTTTGAAATGTTTCAAACACATGACTCATGCAGATGAAAGTTGCCATCACTAAACTTTCAAAACAGATTGGCTGGCATTTTGAGGCGCGAATAACAATCGAGCAGATTGGAAGATTTATCAGAACGCCACGAAGGAAGCGTGGGCAGAGAATCTACGATATAACGTAGAAAAATTCTGACACACGGGACAGCATTTCTCGCATCGTCAAAGTAGACAGCGGACTGAAGCCAGGAGAAAATAGGAATACGATCCTGGCCTTTTATATAAGACGGACTTAGAAGAAACGCTTCTGAACAATACAGCAAGGAAACCCTAAGTATTCTTACATAAACCAGACTTATGTCGGACTTACCCACAAAGTCACAGAGACATTTTAATAGAACTAAATACCTTGACGTGTGATCTACGCATCTCTATCCAGTTGCCCAGACTATTTACCTGAGCGAGAAGTCTAAGATTCTCAGTTTTATTGAGGTGAGTGTAATATGCATTTTATACTCTGAATTTAGATGTGTATACGCTTAGTGGTGTTAAAAGTTCATATGAGGTTGGCAACCTCAACATGTGAAAGGGATACCATTATGAATCACCACAGCAAGCGCTGGTGATTGCATCCTGCGGGTTCTCTCCGAGACTCAAAATCAGAAGTAATCCCAGACTCCGAATTAAGCAGGAAGTGAGTAATGATTACACCAACACGCGTGTAGCTGTTCATTATCATTTTTTGAGTGAATGTAAACTTTATTTGTTGCTTCAGGCACAAGCCACTTGCCACTGTCCAATCACACAAATTTCATTAGATTAACTGAAATAATGGTATTTTTCATCACATCCCCTGAGTTAGATAACATACGCTCAGAGAGAGTAAATATCTGAGAAAAAAGGAATCGTTTGAAGGACAGTGGGGAAGGCGCCTGATTCACAGCAGCAGAACAAAGATTTAGCAGCGCAATTTGTTCTTTCTATTCCCTCTACAGTTTGTGGTACTAGTTCGAGACTATTTGCGGTACGACCCGGAGGGACCATTTGCTGTACTAAGAGTTTGTGGTTAAAAGCTTGAGATCGACCATTGAAGATTCTTGCCTCAACCAGGAGAAATTACTTTCCGACTGATTGGAAAACGTGCTGTCACAACAGAGACGAATCTACAGAGAAACAGCGTCAACATTTCAGTACTGTGGCAAGTTCAATTTATTTTGTAGGCTAAAACCAAAACTAACGTTTATTTGCCAAGCCTAAAAGTTTTTTACTGTGAAGAAACTAATTTTTTAAAAAGGAATCAGCAACGTACATTTATTTACAACTGTTTAAAAAAAAGGTAAAGGAACCCGTTACACGCCCATTGAGGCATATTGGGAATATGGTGTTAGGCCCATATTATCTTGACCGTCGGCACACTAGGGGTGATGTGGTCGGCATCACGCCGGAACTGTTAAGGTAATTGATTATTAAATTTGAATATGTTGATTTTGACAAATCCACAGTTGAATTATTCATTACAGAGCAAAAGGCACACGTATGAGTCCTGATTTTAACATATATAGTTAGATCTACATCTGAAGAACCAATAATAATAATAATAAATAATACTAATTTCGCTGAATTATATCAGCTGGGGGCTTGTACGGGCCAAAATCATATTGCAAAATCCTTCACAAAAGTTGACGGCAGAAACTAAATTCAACATTGCAGGGACTCATTCAGCATTGTTCTTGCTTTCTGAATATCTTGTGAAGACTCCCTCGAGGTAGAAGCATCTATCTACAACTCTGCCAAGAGTAATCTTGTGCGAAGGTAGACACCTTTGAAGACCCACATTAGATACTCTAGGTTTTGGCCATTGTTGGACCACTACTGCAGAGCAAAAGGGAGGCGACCCGTGACAACAAGAATCAGACAAGAGCCAGTGGGACAAGGCGTGAGAAGAGGACTCTGGCGTTGGATATGATTTAAACTGAGGAAACCTGTTGGTAGCGTTACAAGGCACCTCTTGTTCTGGAGTCTCAAGGGTTTGAGAAGTAGGGGAAGCCCGAAAAACACACGGAGGAAGGAGCTATAAATAGACATGAAAGGGATTTTAAAAAAAACATTGAAAGACTTTTAGTGGATGACATAAGACCAGACGGCTTGGCATGAATTAAGATGACACAAGACGATAAGGTTTGGCATGACCTTATTGAAGAACTATGCTCCTAATGATGACGATGATGACGACCTAATATGTTAAGTCGCTCTTACTGTATCGCTCTGAAATATCACCCACAAATATAACAGTTACAAGAATTTACAGACGCTCAAAAATGGGTGTTAGCGCAGAATAGAAGGATTAAAATAGTTTTGCATGATTGCCAATGCGTGTCTGGTGGACAGAACTTGACAAATACCCGGAGAACAAGAGATGAAAGAGGCGATGGCTAGGACACACGCTGAGATAGGCAGCTATTAGCATCACAATGCAGTCCTGATTCTGGAATCCCCCGTGTGACGAAATAAAGGAAATCCTGAGCGGGTAGAGATAAAGTACATACAGAATGAACAAGAAGACACGGCAAGAATTTGTACAGACTGCATAATGCAGAAAGCCCGCCATAACAAGTAAGTGTTTGCTTTCAAGGAAAGTGGAAAATACAGTAAGAAAGAAGTAGCATCTTTTGTTTATGCCGTTAAGTTGCATGTATCAGCTTCCAATGCTCCTGAAGCCTCTTCTATTTCTGATCACCTATATTTTGAGTTATCACGATTTTGCTAATGCTGATTGTTGGTATAAAGCCATCCTCACTTTGGCACAGGCATCGACTTGTATTTCATTTCTCAACAAATGCCTGCGTTTGTGCTATTTCAACGATGTTCCTGCTGTCTTTTCTTTTCCAACACTTTTTATTAACTTGACATGCCCGTTGTTTCGATGTTTCAAATCTTTAGCGTTCAAAATAACGTCTACGTTCTACCCAGCGTATGCAACTGAAACTTTGCATGGTAAATGTTAATATGTAAAGTTTTGGTTGGCATTGACGCGGCCGATTTTTATAAAATAAAGTGGAAGTAACTTTATTAGTGCGAGAGTGTTATGGTAAGAGAAATAATGAATTGCAAAAATAAATTGTGCTTTGTTTATTAAGGCAGGCTTGGGATAATAAGTGGTAACGTGCTATTAAATAAAAACATCTTTTGAAACAGCTAAATTAGCAAGTTGTTGTTTTAAATACAGTTTTAGTAGTGACAAACTTTCATGTGAGCTAAATATTAGGTAGACAAACTTATTTAAATATATTTACTGAATTTAACTACAGTAATAAAAATGGTTCCTACACTTTGGTTCTACAAATATCTGTTCTTACTGGATAGTAGGGAGCCGCGCTAACGTAGTGGTTACCACACTGCGCTGGCGACTGGGTGACCCAGAATCAAACCCGGGCGAGGACATTTGACATTTCCGGGATTTGAACTGGATTAACTCGAGCCCTGGTGAGAACATTTGAAGTAGTGTCGTCGACCAGGGACTGGCGGCTTCTGAACCGACCCAGCTCTAATGGGTACCTCCGAAATCGGCGAGGGACACCTGTCTCTGTGCAAGAAAAAAAGGGATACTCACGTAAAATCAGTCTCAGGTTAGACATACTAACCTGAGATTTCGCCTCGAGTAATAGCGGGCGTACGAAAAAAAAAATGTATAGTTTTATATCTCATTAGTTTGTTCTCGGACATTTTCAACTTCGTAAGAGTTTTTATCTTTCATTCTTATCCTTTGGCTCCAAGTGTGTCATCAACAATTGGTAGCCAAACGGGAACATTCATGGAGACCTCAGAGATGTGGTTTAAAAACAAAACAATGAACATCTTTAAAAAGAAAAAAAAGAAACGAGAGTAATAAGGATGTCCACAAATAAGGCACTGCTCGAAATAAACTCGTTATTGTTATTAGAAGGAAGTAATTCAATTTCTTTGGGCTTGTTATGTGAACAAACAAGCTGAAATATATTGTGACAGTAGGAAAGAGTAAACGATAACACATTGAACGAAGAGAGGAAATAGACAAGGGGGACAAAGAAAGACGGTACTGGGCACTTTGAGATCGTTGCATGGACAGAAGCTAGCAACAAAATTGACAAACAGTAGTCGGGACTGGAAGTTGTGGAGAAACATGATCACGAACCCCAGGGGCCATGGCATTTGAAGAAGAGCAAGAAGATTACGAAGATTCTTGATCTAAGAAACAGGTCTGACATTTGCTAACATTGATAACAATGTTGTATTTAACTTTTTTTGTTAAAGGGGCGGGGAGGTTGGGGAGGGGGGTAAAAAAAAAGGGGGGGGGGTTATTTTAACTTGTCACTGATGTGTTACCTTGTGTCCGGGTCCACGGACCCCTGGGGCTGCATTAAGGAATTTTAGGGGGGAGGTAGGGGGTGCATATACATAACCTAAAAGTGTGAATTTTATTTTCACAAAAATTTACTCTCGGAACATTATCATAAATGTTTGCATTTAAAAGAAATACAGGGGGTCCATAAAAGAATTGTACCCTTTCCAAAAAATTTATTCTCGGCCCCATGATGTGGTACGAGGATGCTATCTATCACAAAAGTAAGATAATCTCTGCAAGTTTTTAACCATACCATAAAAGAATGTACCTATTTCTTTTTTTTTCACCTACTTGACCCGTGTGTGAAGTGACATGAAACAATTACCGGTTGCAACTCAACTGCGAAAGTTTTACTGAGAAGGATGCACATATTGAGTCTTTGTATATTCTTTTGACAAAGTGTTTTTATATTTCAGTATGACTGCATGTAAGCTTAATGATTTTTATTTGTAATAAAATGTTTTATTTGTATGCACAATTTTTTTATTATGCAGCTATATAGATTTTTCCTAAGAAGTGGTCCGTACCTTTCACCAGACACTCAAAGATGTCCGTAGCTTTCATCAGACACTCAAAGATGTCCGTAGCTTTCACCAGACACTCAAAGATGTCCGTAGCTTTCACCAGACACTCAAAGATGTCCGTACCTTTCACCAGACACTCAAAGATGTCCGTACCTTTCACCAGACACTAAAAGATGTCCGTACCTTTCACCAGACACTCAAAGATGTTCGTACCTTTCACCAGACACTCAAAGATGTCCGTACCTTTCACCAGACACTCAAAGATGTCCGTAGCTTTCACCAGACACTCAAAGATGTCCGTAGCTTTCACCAGACACTCAAAGATGTCCGCACCTTTCACCAGACACTCAAAGATGTCCGTAGCTTTCACCAGACACTCAAAGATGTCCGTACCTTTCACCAGACACTCAAAGATGTCCGTAGCTTTCACCAGACACTCAAAGATGTCCGTAGCTTTCACCAGACACTCAAAGATGTCCGTACCTTTCACCAGACACTCAAAGATGTCCGTACCTTTCACCAGACACTCAAAGATGTCCGTACCTTTCACCAGACACTCAAAGATGTCCGTAGCTTTCACCAGACACTCAAAGATGTCCGTACCTTTCACCAGACACTCAAAGATGTCCGTAGCTTTCACCAGACACTCAAAGATGTCCGTACCTTTCACCAGACACTCAAAGATGTCCGTACCTTTCACCAGACACTCAAAGATGTCCGTACCTTTCACCAGACACTCAAAGATGTCCGTAGCTTTCACCAGACACTCAAAGATGTCCGTAGCTTTCACCAGACACTCAAAGATGTCCGCACCTTTCACCAGACACTCAAAGATGTCCGTAGCTTTCACCAGACACTCAAAGATGTCCGTAGCTTTCACCGGACACTCAAAGATGTCCGTAGCTTTCACCGGACAATCAAAAAGATGTCCGTACCTTTCACCAGACACTCAAAGATGTCCGTAGCTTTCACCAGACACTCAAAGATGTCCGTAGCTTTCACCAGACACTCAAAGATGTCCGTAGCTTTCACCAGACACTCAAAGATGTCCGTAGCTTTCACCAGACACTCAAAGATGTCCGTAGCTTTCACCAGACACTCAAAGATGTCCGTAGCTTTCACCAGACACTCAAAGATGTCCATACCTTTCACCAGACACTCAAAGATGTCCGTACCTTTCACCAGACACTCAAAGATGTCCGTTACCTTTCACCACTTGTGACACTCATGGGATTTGGGAAAGTTTACTTGTTCACTTTTGTAACACCTGCTATGATATTTTGAACATGTTAAGATTCCCGCTTCGCAACACGCTGCTCTACAGTGGTGTACCCATATCCGAAAGAGCTAAAGGGGGTGTGGGTTGCATTGTGGCCCAAAATCAAAAAGATAGTATCAAGGAGTGGAACTTTGTCTCAGAGCGCATTATGGTTGTGAAACTAAAAGAAGGAGAAACCATAGTCAACCTGGTCATAGTGTATGGGCCAAATGAGGATGAGAGAGCAGAGGTCAAGGAGGAATTCTTCGAGCTGCTTCAAAGGACAGTGGATGACTGCCTAGATGAAGTTATCATGCTCGGAGATTTTAATGCCAGAGTTGGAAATGACCATGCTAGATGGGGTGGAGTTATCGGAAGATATGGAGAAGACACTCTCAATGACAATGGAAAGCGACTCCTTAGATTCTGCAGTGAGCAGAATCTGATCATTACAAACACAAAGTTCCCCCATAAGCGCATACATGCATACACTAGATGTGAACCAACAAAGAATGAGAAGTCAGTGATTGACTATGCCATTGTTCGGAGAAGCTCATTCAAATATGTCCGAGATGCAAGAGTCTGGAGGGGGCCAGAGATTGGAAGTGATCACTACCTGCTAACAATCAAACGAACAACTGAAAGAGTTGCTCAGCCTAGGAACTGCTCAACATCACGCAAGAAACCAAGTAAACGAGCAGGAGAAATGAGCATTAGGACCTACAAGCTGAGAGAGCCAGAAATTAAGACCAGATATCAGGGGCTTATTGCTGCAGCGGTGAACAACACAGAAGAACAACCTGATGACTTGGAAACCTTCTGGATTAAATTCAAGGATATCATAAAGACAGCTGCTGCAGAAGCATGTGGTGAAGTCCGACTTGGGAACCAGAGAAAGAGGACACCTTGGTGGACAGAGGAAGTCAAAGAGAAAATAAGAGAGAAGAAAATGGCATGGAAACAATACTTAGGAGCTAAAAACACAACAGGACAAATGGAAAAATATAGAGAATATGTGACACTCAGAACAGAAGTAAAGAACAAAGTGCAAGCCGCAAAACAGAAGTCCTGGGAAGAATTTGGAGAAAAGCTAGAAAAAGATGCACAAGAAAACCAGAAATTGTTCTATAAGACCCTAAAGAACATGAGGAAGGAAAAACAATGCCCTCTCAAATTTATAAAGGACAAGCAAGGTAAATTGCTTACTGCCCCGAAGGAAGTAATGGAAAGATGGAAAGAATATTTCTCAGAACTCCTTGATGGTGAGCAAGGTCAAGCATCAGAAATGATAACCACTAGCACAGAAGAGGAAACCAATGGTGATGAAGATGACATAAAGATGGAAGAACTGAAGGCAGCACTGGAGAAAATCAAGATGGGCAAAGCAGCAGGGCATGATGGTATAACACCAGAAATGGTTAAGTACATGGGAGCATCAGGCGACCTGTTACTCTTAAGGGTCCTACAGGCAGCATGGTGCAACAAGACCATACCAAAGGATTGGGAGATCGCCACAATAACACCAATTTTCAAAAAGGGTGACAATCGACAGTGTGGAAACCATAGAGGCATATCCCTTCTCAGTGTCCCTGGAAAAATCTACTCTAGAATCCTAGAGCAGAGACTCCGACGCCTAGCTGAGCCACAATTGGATGAGGTCCAGTGCGGATTCCGAGCAAACCGAAGTACTCAAGACCTAATCTTCACACTCAGACAGTTGAGTGAAAAGGCCCTTGAGTATAAGAGTGAGATCCATCTTTGTTTCATAGATCTGGAAAAGGCGTTTGACAGGGTCCCTTGGAGCAAACTTTGGGACTGTTTGGCAAGGAAGAATATTCCAGCACCTCTGATTCATGCTATACAGAGCTTCTACAAGTCTTGCAGAAATTATGTGAGGACAGCAAACCATAAGTCAGAAGAGTTCAGGACCACCACTGGTGTAAGACAAGGTGATATCCTATCACCTTACCTCTTCATACTCCTTATGGACGATGTCATCAAGGCATGTAAGGAGAGAACAAGAAAGTATTCAGTGGGGTACTGGAAGATGAGACAGGTCTATATTTCAGAGCTGGCATTTGCTGATGATGTTGCCCTGATTGCTAAATCAGAGGTACATCTCCAATCCAACCTGCAAGTATGGAAGGAAGAGCTGGAGAAGAGAGGGATGGTCATAGGCAGCTCTAAAACAAAATCCATGGTGATATCACGAGAAGAAAGAAGACATCAGATTAAGCTGGGAGAACAGGTCCTGGACCAGGTCGACCACTTTAAATACCTCGGAGCTATTATAGACCGAAAGGGAGGCATCAAAGAAGAGTTGGCCACTCGAAAAGCAGCAGCTGGGAGACTTTTTCAGGCCATAAATCGAGGATTCCTCAGCAAGAGAGAGGTTGGTAAGAAAACGAAGATGGCTGTATACCGCTCCACCTATGTCCCAGTCTTGACATATGGATGCGAGTCATGGGCAATGACTACCACCCATAAAAGCCAGATCCAAACCTCAGAAATGAGATATCTGAGGAAGGTGGTTGAAGTAACAAGAAGAGACATGGTACGCAACCAGACGATACGTCAAGGCCTAAAATGCCACCCCCTACAGACCCAAGTAGAACAGTCCCAACTAAGATGGTTTGGCCATGTCTGCAGAATGGGAGAAGATCGGCTACCACGACAAGCATGGGAAACAAAGAGCCAAGGATCCAGACCCCGAGGACGACCCAGAGTCCGCTGGGAGGACAACATTAGACAATCTTTGAAGGACCGAGGACTAGAATGGAACCAGGCCAGGAGGAAGACAGCCGATAGAATAGTCTGGCGCTCTCTCTTCCAAACCTCTACACCTCACGGTAGAAGGG